>OY821519.1:181460507-181722665 GCA_963682025.1 Cordilura impudica
GATCGATGTGTTATTTGATACGTAACCATATCCTGTATACTGTATAATTCCATAAAAATTACAATGTAAAGAAAAAGCTTATTTTTGTTTAATTCGAATTTTGCGTGAGACACCCTTTATGAAAATACAGATTTTTTAACATAAAGGTAGGTAGTTTTATTAAAAGTGATCAGTAATACTCAGAAGGTGTCCGTAATCAGATTAAGATTCTCATAACATAATGGACAACGAGAACCACAACACGTTTCAATGACAGTTGGTCTATGCACCGAAAATAATTGAATCTCCCGTGACAACGACCAGACTGCCATCCCAACAAAACCCAGTCGTCTCTCCGATACAATACCAACAACTACTACAATTTTGGTAGAGCTCTTGACCAACTTTATGTATATTTAACGATCCATCCTTACCAACGGAAATGTAAAAAACCTTATTTTTAAAATCAGGAATACTCTTAGCCATAGATTAATAAAATTATGAATTGAAGCTGAAAATTTTCAAGACGCTTACCATGAACCATGAAAAATGTGTGAGGATCAAAATCTTGTCTATCCATGTGATCTTGTTTCTCCCAAACTTCTTCCAATTGAGCTTTATTACCAGGATGATGCACCTTTTCATGTTTCTTATGTTTTTCCGTGAGCTGGTTTTGTTCTTGTTCGAACTTCTTGCGTTGATTTTCGTCCAATTCTTTCTTGATCATTTCCTTTTCAAACTCTTTTTGCATTTCATATTCTTTAAATTCTGCTTGTCTTTTGCGATCTGCTTCAGCCAAATCGTCAGCGGTTTTTTTAATTAATTTTCGTAAATCTTCAATCTCGAATGTGTGTTCATTGGCATGATCCAAATGTTGATTGATTTTTAAATGTTCGCGATCAATTTCATTTTCCAGTTCATATTCTTTTTTGGCTAAGCTACGTAAACGCTCCAGTTCTCGTCGTTTGATTTCATCCAATTTAGTCCGTACATGATGATTCACATAGTCTAATTCTTGGGCTATTTTGCCACTCTGCAACAAAAATGTATTTTCGAATAATAGAAATTTATATCTTAACTATTACTTACTCGTATATCAGCTTCTGGGGCTTTGTCTAGTTTCTTACGAAACTCTGTATCACTTTCTAAAGCCTCTACGACTTCTTTGAGATAACGTTCATACTCCAAAGCTGTTTCAACATCTGGTTGAGCTTCCGCTGTTTTTGCTTCCTCTTGTTTGTCTTTCTTTGTTTTGGTAACTGGCAGGGCACAGTTAAAAACTAAAAAACTCCCAAGTAGGAGTAAGATAACAAACGATTTCATAATGTGTTGAAAACTAATTTCAACGTCTTTTCAATATGGTTATAAAACAATTGTGCAAATATCGCAGTTTTTAACACGAAGTCAGGTATTTGTTTTCCAGAAATCCAATAATAATCTGACGTGTCCGAGTCAGTGAAATGCGCCAGCTATATTACAGCCGGCATCAGGCCGCCGTCAACTTTTCAAAAGCGCCGCTTCGTATCTCTCCATTGGCTTGTGCCAGCAAAAAACAAGCCTTCACATCACAGACCTAAAATGGTCTTAAAGGGCAATATACACTCGTCAAATTCACATCAAGCGTTATGGTAGTAGTGAAAATTTGGTTGGATGTAGGTCACCAATAAAATCTAAATTTTTTGATTTTCCATCAAGCATCGTCGGTGTGACACATACAAACAAATTTTTACTAATATCACCACAATGCTTGATGATGAATTTGACAAAATTATTAATTTTGCCCTTATGCTATCTTCAGACGGTCAGCAAAATTCGCGGTTCGCTCTCTCATTCACGGTTCGCGCCCCAATCATGATTGAACCTACATGATTCGCCATACACAATTTTGAGAGCGAACCAACTTGGTTCATTTTGTATCTACCCTACAAGAAATGAATGACTGAAACTAACACATAAACAATTTTTGTACTAACACACTTGGAGTTTTTTTCTATTTAAAAACATATGACTGTCATTGTTGCTGTTGTATAGTTGTTTTTGTTAAGGTTTAGGAAAGGTAAGTAATTAAATTAAAAGTTCCACATTACCTCGTAGCTCGTTGAAGCATAAAGTTGAATTGCGGAGAAAAAGCGATACAGAGAATTTTTTCCAACATCGTTCAATTCTAAAGCGGGGCCTGCCGAGTTTTAAATAAGAAATTTGTTAGCGTCATATTGAACAGCATACTTCTGGTGTGAAATAATTAAGAAAAGGAATAAAAGCGTGAATTATATATAAATTAATTATAAAACGTGAAGAAAAATAAATTTGTAATTGGCAAATAAAAAGATTTTCGCATTGGTTGTCGTCTTTTTTTTCAATCAATTTTTTCCCTTGTGGTCTAAACTTAAAGTGTGACTTATTTCATCCGGGAGTGAGTGGTAGCTATTGATGGAGGTCCCAGGTGATACTGGGACCACCGGAGAGAGGCTGGAAAAGAGGCCTCCGGAAGGCAGAAAAATTAGGGAGTCATCCCGGTCAAAGCAACAAAGAACAGACAAAACATCGGGGAGCGATTCCTTAGTGACAGAGACCGATGAGCTTGGTGATGGCAGCATATTTGTAAAAAATACGAAACAGGCGTTAGTGGAACAAGACAGAATCGAAGGGGAAAAGCAGGTAATTTACCGATACGACAAATAACATAAAGGACCCTTTATGGTATATGTCGATTCAAATTCAAACGGAAACACAGGTGAGCGGAAACCTATAAATCCTTTGACCTTAGGTCGAATTATTAAAAAGTTAAATATAGAAAACATTATTGAAATTATAAAAATAGGATATGGGCGATGTAAGATCGTATTCAATAACCACGTGGCGCCAAATAATTTCGCTGATGACAAGAGAATTGAAAGAGAAGGTTATGTAACAAAAATTTTCGCACACTTTGTGTCTAAAGTTGGGATAATTTTTGATATTCCAACGGAAATCTCAATGGAAGAGCTTAGTAAATCAGCGCGTTCGGCAATTCCAATCCTGAAATGCATTCGGATGGAACGAAGAGAAAACAATGAAGAAAGATCAAAAATTCCGACAAGGAGAGTTAAAATTATCTTTAAAGGGTTAGAGATTCCGACGGAAATTTTCTTTGACTGCACAAAAGTCCCAGTAAGACACTTCATATCCTTTGGGCAACCTTTTCAAAACATCAGAATTCGAAAAAACAAACAGTGAGTATAACAAAAACAAATCAATCGAACAAAATTCTATTTTTAAATTAAAATCTATTCAGGCTGAAAATGGCCTTGCCGAATTAAAAATTGAACTTAATGATTTCGTAAACCAATTTAAATTAAATGCCTCTCAGAGGGAGGCGGTAAATAAAATGAGAAGCGGAATTGATTCAAAATTAATAAAATTGGACACTCTTGAAGTAACTCAGAATAATCCAAAAATTAGAATACAATCAACCTTAGAATAAAATGGCTCTACGTTTTTTACAGTATAATATTCAAAGTTTGAAAAAAGAAGGTAATAAAGATCTATTAGAAATATTTCTAGAGAACAAAAACATTGACGTAACCTTTTTAAGCGAAATTTGGCTTAAAGATAACTCAACCACTAGTTTAACAGACGGATACGGGGGGGCAGGTATTTATATTAAAAAAGGAATCAAATTTAATCTCATAAAGTTTAAAAGTCAGTTAGAAATGATAGCAATCCAGACACTAAACATGCACAAAAATATGATTTTAGTAAGTTTATACATTAAACCAAATATAAATAACAATGAGCTTATCAGAGAAGTTGAGAAACTATTGTTAAATTGCAACAGTTTGAACTTAACAACATTTGTTTGCGGCGATTTTAACGCAAAATCACCTACCTGGGGAAATCAGTATTCGGATGCAAGTGGCCTCTTAATCGAGGAATGCATTCAGGATCAAGGTTTTCACTGTTTAAACAAGGGAAGTCATACATATTTAACAGAAAACACATCATCGGCGATAGACCTAACACTATGCAACGACCTTAGTTTTTATGTAGATTGGAGGGTATCTGAAAACAAAATAACAAACAGCAACCATCTTCCCATTATAATTACATGCGGTAATCATTTAAAAAATCATGAAAACAAAATAAAATTGAATTACAAGCAATTAGAAAGAGATTTAGAAACAATTAAAATAGGGAATAACTTAAACGAAATGTATGAGAACTTAAGAAAGGTGGTTGACAAAAACAAAGTTATCGAAAAAGAAAAAAGGCCAAAAAATTCCAATTACTGGTGGACTAAGGAGTCAACCAAACTTTTTAGACTCAGAAACGCAGCTAGGCAAAAATATAACAAAACTAAGTCGCCCCTTCATTTAAATGTATTAATAGAAGCAGAAAAAGCTTTAAGAGTACACATTAAAATTATCAAAAGAAAAAACTTCTCAGAGATGTTGGAAAAAATCTCCACCCCCTCCTCTATCCGTGGGCCACAATGGCCAATTTAAAATAATATAACTGTGTCAAAGATACAAAAAACTCTTGGGACGATCAGCAGAAGATAAAATTTTTACAATTAATTAGTCACACAGACGAAGCAACAAACAACAACCAAAATACAATAAACCAAATATACTATGTGAGTCCAAACAGGTCACAATTTCATTTTCAGACCTTCTTAGATTTTCTTAATACAAGAAATCCCAGATCGGCAAAAGGGCTTGATGGGATATCCTATAAAATGATCTCACAATTATCAAATAATGGAAAAAAGGAAACCTTCGAAATTCTAAATAATCTTTGGATGAAAATACTATTCCGGAAGAATGGAGGAGAATACGTATACAACCCATTCCAAAGAAAAACAAAGATCCAGCTTTAGTTGAAAATTACCGGCCAATCTGTCTTCTATCCATTCTCCTTAAATTAACGGAAGGCATAATTAAGGAAATGATTAATAAATCAATAGAAGAACATTGTTATATACCAAATAGATCGTACGCCTTCCGGAAAAAACATTCCACTTCTCAATGCATAAACGACATAATTAATACAATCTACCACCATAGGGAAAAGGGTTTAGTAGTCATGGGTGCCTGCGTCGACCTGGAGAAGGCTTATGACCTGGTGGACATTCATATCCTTAGGGATCGTCTGTACCGAATGGGCCTGAACTCACACATTATAGAATGGATACACGGATTATTACGCGAAAGGACCCTTACTTTGGTTTCCCAATCAGTGAAGGTGAAGAGGGGATTAATGCAGGGCAGCGGACTTAGTCCGATTCTCTTTAATATATATACTGCTGAACTTCATACTATAACGAGGGAAGACTGCATTTTGTTTCAGTTTGCAGACGATTGCTTTATAATTGTATTCGGTCGAGAAAATTATGCCACGGGCCAATTGCTCCAGAGGAAGATAGATATGTTTGTGGAAATCGCTTCGAAACTACGGATGAGGATCAACCCGGAGAAAACGAACATAATGAACTTCAAAAGATCCAGGGACCGATTAAGTGTCAATGTAAACGGGACGGTTATTGAATGTTCTCAGAGGATCAATTTTTTGGGCAGAATAATTGACAGAAACAATTCGACAACTGAACAGGTTCGCATGGTGATTGAGAAAGTCAATAAAACCTGTGGGTTTAGCAGGATAATTAGCGGATGCAAATATGGCATACAGCCTTCAAGGGCCCTACTATTTTTTAGAGTTTTTGTAAGATCCAAGTTGGAATATGCTTCGTCTTCTTTTGCGAATATGGGTAGTACCGCATTGAAAAAGATTAGTACTTGCATAAATGCAAAGCTAAGAGGGGCATTGGGTTTAATACGGTCGACTCCAACCCATATATTATACCACATGGCAGGTGAACTTCCACCCGAATTCAGATACGAATTGGCAACCGCTAGGGAACTAGCGAGATGTATCAAGTATCAATTACCTATCACAGAAATGCTTAATGACTCAGAATTTAATTCAAAAACAAGTTATTCTAAAATATACCATAAATTCAAAACTCTTTTCAATAAAACTGGAAAATTAGATGAGAACAATAGCGTGCACTCTGACCTAAAAATTGACATAGATTTCTTTCAGGGCATTTACACCAACAAGAAAGAAGCCAACAATGAAATTATAAACAGCATTATGTGTCAGAAACTGTCTGAATTGGAGAACTGTCAATTGGTATACACGGATGGATCAGTGGGAACAGATGCAACGGGCTTCGCATATTGGCACCCAGAAAGTGAGGCAAGGGGTCTTTTTAAATTAAATGATAAAATCTCATCAATGTCGGCGGCATTAGCGGCAATCGAAATGGCAATATTATTTGCGAAAGAAAGAGAATTTAAGAGAATAACCATTTTCACGGATAGTAAATCGGGTTGCCTTGCTCTTGCGAGAAAGGTGAGCGATAACCTCAGGGTTAGACGAATTCATAGTCTGATAAATGAGTCAT
This sequence comes from Cordilura impudica, assembly GCA_963682025.1. Classification (NCBI taxonomy): domain Eukaryota; kingdom Metazoa; phylum Arthropoda; class Insecta; order Diptera; family Scathophagidae; genus Cordilura; species Cordilura impudica. The sequence goes on from OY821519.1 coordinate 181,466,932, forward strand.
CCTTTGAGGAAATAAACTTACACTATATACCCGGACATACAGAAATTTTAGGCAATGTAAAAGCTGATGAAGCGGCGAGGGAAGCCCTGTCAAACGGAGTTGTCTTAACAGATTTCATGACGCTTGATGATGTGCTAACTAACGTAGAAGAAATACTGTGGGCTGAATGGGAAGAAAAATACAAAATTAAAAGCATCAATAAGGGTATACAATATGCTGAAATTTTTCCCAATGTCAAGAGAAGAAAATCATGGTTCACCAATTGTGCAAACCTTAAATCCAACGATCATTAACAGATTATTAAGTGGCCATTCATTCGGCAAAGCAACACTGGCTAAAATGAAAATAATTGATTCCGACCAATGCGAAATATGCCTAGAAACAGAGGACGATTCACAGCTAATTTTCGAATGTACACGTTTTGATACAATTAGACCAAAGTATCCGCTTATATATAAACACGCTTCACTCGTGAATTTCTTTAAAGAGGAAAAAATTGAAAACTATAAAATATTAGTTGACTTCTTAAAGGAAGCAAATATTCTACTGTAACGCGCCAAATAGCGCTAATTGGTGATGGCGTAATAGTTTATAACTGGCCAAATAATTTCTCCATTTTTATGTCACTCGGCAGGTGGAGTAACCAAATAAGAACGAAAAAAAAAAAAAAATTAAAAGTTCCAGTTAATTTTTGTTGTTTCTGTAGGATTCTTCAAAATATGTCAGTGAATTCGTTAGTGCCATTCTCAATTGTGTTGGCACGTCCCTCCATTATACCCTTCCACAATTTATTTTTTGCTCGCTTGTGGCATATTCCTGTTGGATCATTAAAGATATTGCTGTAGAATCTTCACAAACTTTCAATCTAGAACTTTTATACCTCTTAGGAAACGCATTTGTGTAAAGAATTATATTGTGCGACAATATGTTATATCCTGGATTACGATTGTGAACGCTGTACCAGAAAATAATATGGTTATCTATTAGATATTATTGCTGGACTTTTTATGATGTTGGAAGATAATACACAAGAAATATAATTATGTGAAACAACGCTGACACAGTTTATTAAATCGATTCGTAATGATTCCAGTTAAGTGCGCATGGAAGACACTATAAATATATTGTTAATACATGCGCAATCACCAAATGAACTTATTAAGGTAATGCACGGACATTTTATTAAAAATTGTAGCTAGAAACAAAGTAAATCTTCCTTGCAGCATTTTACACTAATCCTTATATCCATCTTTCAGTCTGTTGCCATAACATGGATATGGGAGTTTGTTTTAATATTTGAATGTTTTAATTTATGCCATTCTGGAATATAGTGTCTGGAATATGATGTTGATAATATGAAATGAAATTAGTTTCTTCAAAAGAACGAAGATCTCAGAATATAGAACAAATTGATTTATGGAGCTATTATCACAATATCTCACACACCGTTCTGTACAAACAAAGGTAGCAGTATTTGAATGGATACATCATTTACTCATCAATTTTCCAAATGAATTGTATCAGGGTTGGCCAAAATTGTTAATTCACAACACTCAAAATTGTTGATATATAAGTGTTATAATAAATTGTTTTCTTTAAGAAACTACTGATTGCACTAAGGCCCATTACCGGAAATTTCGATTGAGTTTAGTCAATTTATTCCCTTTGAGGGATGTTTCGAGTGAAAAGTCAGCAAAGTTGTTTAAATATCTGTATTAAGTTAAGCCCATTGTCCTGTTTCAACATTATTCAAGGTTATCAACGTTTCGGAATTGGTGATATTGTTGTGTTTTTAATATTTTAATGTTTTATATTTATTCCTAATTTTGAATTTTTTGATTTTTAATACAATAAATAAATAAAAAATAATAAGTCGTGTTTCATTATAATCAAGTGTGACCGGTCAACGATGATGGATGTGTCCATCATCGTTGACTACTAAACAGCGGTAGAGTGAGCAGTTGAGATATATGTTCTATGGTCTATACTTTTATAGGTTAGAGTAAGATGCAAAATCACATGTACACAAAAGTTTCGGTCATTTTTGTCATATTGGTCTTAATAAAATGATAGAAACTTTGTTCTACGCGATGACCAAAACTCCAGTCAGTAGTGACCGTCATATCACCGGTCAAATGACCGTCACTGTTCTTGTAGGGTAGTTGCGAACCACGAAAAATGTGCTGTCATCCCCAATTTTGATGAAAAAAAATTATCGCTGGTTTATCTGAACCAGCTGTCAAAAATATATAAACAGAGAAAAAACAAAAAATTAAAGTGTGCAATAAAATGAATAGAAACATTTAACAAATAAAAAGTATATATACATATATATATTCAAATAAAAATGGAGAAAATTAAATAGTCAAACGTAAAGTGTAGAAGGATGTCTTCAAATATTTGCACAAAAAATATAAACGTCAAAATGAAACGAGAACAGTCGTCTGAACATCAAGGTTCGCAATCGTGTTTCAGAGAGCGAATCAAGTGGTTAATTTTGCCGTCTGAACATGCTATGAACATCCCTACAAGAACAGTGACGATCACTTGACCGGTGATATGACCGTCACTACTGACTGAAGTGTCGGACATCGCGTAGAACAAAGTTTCTATCATTTTATTAAGACAAATATGCCAAAACTGACCGAAACTTTTGTGTACATGTGATTTTGCATCTTACTCTAACCTATGAAAGTATGTAAACCATATAATATATATCTGAACTGCTCACTCTACCGCTGTTTAGTAGTCAACGATGATAGATATATATATCATCGTTGACCGGTCACATTTGATGGATATATACATCATCATTGACCGGTCACGCTTGATTATAATGAAACACGACTTATTATTTTTTATTTATTTATTTATTGTATTAAAAATCAAATTAAAAATAAACATTAAATATTAAAAACAACAATATCACTAATTCCGAAACGTGGTAATAACTTTGAGACAATGTTGAAACAGGACAATGGGCTTAACTTAAAACAGATATTTAAACAACTTTGCTGACTTTTCACTCGAAACATCCCTAAACTCAATAGAAATTTCCGATGGGCCTTAGTGCAATCAGTAGTTTCTTAAAGAAAACAATTTATTATAACACATATATATCAACAATTTATATTAAAGCTTACCTTTTGAGTGTTGTGAATTAACAATTTCGGCCAACCCTGATACAATTCATTTGGAAAATTGATGAGTAAATGATGTATCCATTCAAATACTGCTACCTTTGTTTGTACAGAACGGTGTGTGAGATATTGTGATAATAGCTCCATAAATCAATTTGTTCTATATTCTGAGATCTTCGTTCTTTTGAAGAAACTAATTTCATTTCATATTATCAACATCATATTCCAGACACTATATTCCAGAATGGCATAAATTAAAACATTCAAATATTAAAACAAACTCCCATATCCATGTTATGGCAACAGACTGAAAGATGGATATAAGGATTAGTGTAAAATGCTGCAAGGAAGATTTACTTTGTTTCTAGCTACAATTTTTAATAAAATGTCCGTGCATTACCTTAATAAGTTCATTTGGTGATTGCGCATGTATTAACAATATATTTATAGTGTCTTCCATGCGCACTTAACTGGAATCATTACGAATCGATTTAATAAACTGTGTCAGCGTTGTTTCACATAATTATATTTCTTGTGTATTATCTTCCAACATCATAAAAAGTCCAGCAATAATATCTAATAGATAACCATATTATTTTCTGGTACAGCGTTCACAATCGTAATCCAGGATATAACATATTGTCGCACAATATAATTCTTTACACAAATGCGTTTCCTAAGAGGTATAAAAGTTCTACATTGAAAGTTTTTGAAGATTCTACAGCAATGTCTTAAGTTAACGATCCAACAGGAATAGGCCACAAGCGAGCAAAAAATAAATTGTGGAAGGGTATAATGGAGGGACGTGCCACCACAATTGAGAATGGCACTAACGAATTCACTGACATATTTTGAAGAATCCTAAAGAAACAACAAAAATTAACTTGAACTTTTAATTTAATTAATTACTTACCTTTCCTAAACCTTAACAAAAACAACTCTACAACAGCAACAATGACAGTCATATGTTTTTAAAAAGAAAACAAGTAAGAAAATTATAGTCGGTCTAGACCGACTATATGATACCCTATACCATGCGTTTAGAGACCCTATCTCATAGGCCCAACTAACTGGACATAGAAAATAAGCATAAACCAAATTTGAGTGGGATTTTTATTAATTTTTTTGGCTGCAGATATGAAAAAGTTCATAAAAGTTCAAAAGTTCATGGGGACTAGGCCCAAAAATGGACCGATCCTGACTATGTTTGGTAAAGTCTCTTGTATTTTGCAAAAATATATACAAACAAAATTTGAGAAGAATCAGTGCAATATTGTTGTGTTTTGATAGATTTAAGTGAAGATCGGGAAGCAGCTCTATATGGGGCCTATGACTAAGAGTTGTCCCAGAGGGATCATTTTTAGACTACTCATTAATAGATGTAATAAACGCATACAAACCCATTTTGAGTAAGATCTATATGACAATTTAGATCTTATGGCAATTTATGTCGATTTCATAGGGGTCATTTGTATGGGGGCTAGGTCTGAACATGGACCGATTTTCACCAATTTCAATAGCCTTCATCCCTTGGCCGATAAAAGGTTAAATACCAAATTTCATCAAAATATATTCATATTTGCGACCTGCAGTTTGATTACAAGCTTTACATGGACACACAGACGGACGGACGGACATCGTTAAATCGAATCAGTTAGTGATTCTGATTCGATCGGTATAATAAAAGATGGGTCTAGGTCAAATATTTTTTGTAGTTACAAACAGCAGCACAAAGTCATTATACCCAAACCACATAGTGGTATAGGGTATAAAAACTGCAAGTGTGTTAGTACAAAAATTGTTTATGTGTTAGTTTCAGTCATTCATTTCTTGTAGGGGTGTTAGTTTCAGTCATTCATTTCTTGTAGGGATGCTATTAAAGTAAATTTTTTAGTGTTTTGATGTTGAAGATGGCGTTGTTTAAAAACACACAAATTGTCAGGGGCCTAATTTTCGCAGTTGTGATCGAAATAAATCCGTATCGAAATTTATTTCGATGATCGAAATATTTTTTTTTAGTTATCTTACTCGTTACGAAACGAAACGATTTATTGTTTCAGTATTGCAAAAGACGGAAATAAATATGTTTTACTACACTGCATAAATGTAACAGATTAAACAGAAAATGTAAACAAGAAACGTATGTATGTTTATTATAAAATTTAAAAAAGAGACACTAAAAAGAAGTAAAATATGAACAAATATTAAAGTTCTGTGATACTAGCGTTAATATTAAATTGTGGTATCTGTGTACTGTGTTTTTATTATTAATTTATTTACATATTTATATTTTCTGTGTCGTGAAGTCCATAAGTAATTATAATTACTTATTATATACATATAATCACAAAGATGTAATATAGAATCATTTAAGAATAAAAAACACTACTGAAGAAGTCTAAAGGTGTGTTTACACTATGTGTATTTTCCATGTGTAAATTCAGTGTGTGTGTCAAAATTGCCGTTTTACATACGATTCATAATTTTTGCGTTCAAACGTACATATGTATTTCCGTATGACATAACCTCTAAATGTAAACAACAGCTGATTTAATTTGTGAATTTACAAAAAATTATTGTTAAAAATAAAGTTATATATTTTATATATTTTTTAATTGTTAATTAATATTAAACAATTTATTTTTCTCTCAATATTAATCTTTATAATTTATTCTGTTTTTCTTTCGCTACAAGCAGTGTTGTATTTTCATATGTTTATCTTGCCAAAATAGAACCTGCTCTAATTGAAAAATTTACATATGTCTTGCAAAATGTGTTGTACATAAACAATGTTTGAAAGGGTTCACACTATGTGTACAAATTACACGTGCTAAAAAAAAAAGAAAAACACGAGCAAAATACGTAGTGTAAACGCAGCTTAAAAAAATCAGACGAAATGTTGAGTAAAAATGAAAATTAATTGATTTATATTTACACTAAATTTGACCATCATTAACCCGTCAGGAAACTCCTTTTAAACAATAATTAACAAATTGATTTACTTAATCTTTTCTTTTGCCTCGAGGGGTAATAATAATATCCGACAAATGGTTAAAGCCGCATGATCAATGTTTTTCGGGCTATTAACTTCATTGGAAAAAAATATTGGAAAAATGTGGTCAATTTGCTATAAAAAAACCTTCAAAACTCTTACTTTTTAAATATTTTTTCGTTAAGACACATACTGTGAGAGGCAAAAAAAAGTAAACACCTTAAGGTGCTATTACACGAAGTGTTTTTTACATATGTACTGTCACTTTTTTTATCCATATGAAATTCCTCATGTCTGTCAAAATTGTCTTTTACATACGATTTATAATTTTTGCTATCACACGTGCATATGTATTTCCGTATGACATAACCTCTAAATGTAAACAACAGCTGATTTAATTTGTGAATTTACAAAAATTTATTGTTAAAAAAAGGTTATATATTTTTTAATTGTTAATTAATACTAAACAATTTATTTTTCTTTCAATATTAATCTTTAAAATTTACTCTGTTTTTCTTTCGCCACAAGCAGTGTTGTATTTTCATATGTTTGTCATGCAGAAATAGAACCTGTTCTAATTGAAAAATGTACATGTGACTTTCCTCATGTATTGTACATAAACATTGTTTCATATGTATCACACGATGTGTACAACTTTTGTTGTGGGAAAATTTGACAGTACATATGTAAAAAACACATCATGTAATAGCACCTTTATTTGCTCATATTAAAGGTTTTATTAAAATGAAGAAATTAACACAAAATCAAAAATAAATATAGGGAATTGAAGAATTATTTAATAATAGCTGAACTCAATAAAAACATTAAACAAAAGTAATACAAAACAGAAATAAATACACTTTATTGAGAAAATTACCAAATTTTACGCGTCAAAAAAAGTAAACAGCAAACAAAAGGCAACAGAACTTCAATACAAAACGTAAACTTTTAAAATCTTATAATATTTGGTCTATTTTTATTTGGTCTTAAGCATCTCATTTAGTCTTCTAGGCATCGACTCGACAAGTTTCTTGGTTATATCGGGGGAGATTGCGCTCCACATTCTTCCTTTAGAGCCTTCTCTAAGTTTACCTTGCTTGAAATAGCCCTTCGACTTATTTTTCTGTCTAAATTTTCCCACAGATGCTCGATCTTGTTAAGGCCCGGGACTGCGGCGGATGATCAAGTGTCTTAGGAGAACCGAAAAGTGGCCACATTTTCACAATTTTAGATGTATGCTTTAGATCGTTGTCCTGTTGGAAGATCCAGTCTCTAGATATAACTTATTTCTCGATGCTAGAGCCAACATTGTCCTTCAAAAAGGCTAAGTAATCCATTATCTTCATAGTGGAGTGAATAAAAACAAGATTACCAACACCTGTTGCCGCCATATAGCGCTAAACCATAACTGCACCCCCACCGTGTTTGACAGTGTTGGTAACACAATTTTCTTTGAAGGCTTCATTCTTAAAACGTCATATTTTTCGAAAACTTCGAATATGCTCTCATCTGTATATAATATGCTTTCCCAAAGAGATAGAGCCTCATTTTTGTACTTTTTACAGAAATTCATTAGCTTGCTGTTTCTCCTTGGATATGTATGGTTTCTTGCATGGTATCCTTCCATGTATGCCATTTTTGTGAAGCGATCTCCTTACACTGTAACCTAACTTGCTAGTTTGCCTGATGTCTGTGTTATGTTTTCGGATAATTTAACTGCACTTTAGGCTGGATATGTCTTAACTTCTCTTCAACCTGATGGTGTTTGGCGTATTTTTTTTATTACGCCAATTTCACGAAAGGATTTACCTTTTTCTTTTCAATCTAAAATATTTTCCGAGTATAAACCGATGTTTGCTTTCCCATAGTGAGAATATTTGCTTTTACATCTTTTTTTATTATTAATTAGTATAAATCAACTTAAAATACCTCTGTTCGTTTACTTTCCCAGTAAAAAACGAAATTTCAGAGAGTAAGAAAAATTAGTTCTCAAAAACATGAATATCCAAAATATTAAACGAACAGCGAATTGTAAGAATTTGCCAGTTTATAGAAACAGCTGATTGTAAACATATTTGAAAGTGAAGAAGTGAAACTCTAAATTAAAAACAGAAATATACCTTAATTAGAAGAATTTATTTTATTTAACATGTAAAAATATTCATTGAAACTAATATCATTACCTATTGCTTTTGAAAATAAACATACATAGATACATTTTTTTTTTTGGCAGGAACCGGTTTTAAAAGATTAAATGTAAACCCTGGTTATGTGAATATTTACTTCTTTCGTTAATTTCCTCAGAATTATTATTTAAACGTTTTGCGCAAAAATAAAATTGTAGTATTTTTGCTTTATTTACAAAACTCAATCATATGTTTTTTCTTGTTGTCTTGTAATTAGTGTATTTTATTTATTAATTTAATTTATATAAATAATTTATAAAAGTAAAATTTGCAATGTTATTGAATTACTTGCTTTTATCAAAGTTAAAATTTTTGTAAAAGTAAAACGAAATATTTTTAAATAAAAATCAAAGAATACTTAAAACAAATGATTACAAGTAAACAAATAGGAAGTTCAACACCCCCTCTCAATAAGACAATTGTAAAGAATTTATTATTGCCAAAAAACTTGTTGTATCCAATGATTTAGTAAATATGTCAGCAATTTGGTTTTTCGTTGATATATACTCAATTTTCAGGTTTCCTTTCATTATCAGATCTCTCAGAAAATGATATTTAATATCTATGTATATGTTTCGATCGTTTAGTCTCTATATTTTTCGTCAATGCAACCCATGTTGTCTTCATACATATTTAGAAACTAAATCCTTTTCGCTAGTAATTTTTAAATGTCGAAGTATGCCTTGAATACAAGTACCTTCGGATGCAGCCTGGCTAAGAGCAACATACTCAGTGGATATGTTTTTTATGTTTATGGTTGCCCTATATCATGAACAAGTAAGAAGCAAACTTGCGTAGCTTCTTCCAGTGCTTCACTTTGACTAGCCGTTATTTTGGATGATGTCGAGGGTTCATGTGCATGCATAGTGTTAAAAAAATTATTTTATAATTGTTAAGAATATGCCAAAAACAAAATTAATATGTACTGTTTTCACTTCTCTTTTCTATGGTATTATGAGTTAGCGCTACTATTTATTTGCAATAATGTGATCTAAACCCACAATATACTTTTTATCGGCTCTTTGAACCTACCAAAAATAAACAGATTTGTAAGTAGCTTATAAAAATATTTTGAGTAAAGTTAATATAGCATCGAACTATATCGCAGCTTAGTTAAAACCGTGAGTAAAGCTAACATAGCATGCCCCCACAGTGGAACACTGGACGAAGTAACAACGCAAGTTTGCTTTTTACTTGTCCATGATATAGGGCAACCATAAACATAAAAAACGTATCCACTTGTACACTTTCTGTCCTCCAAGCTCGAACCCCAATCAGCATCTGCATAACCAGCAACTACTTCACATTCTTCTTTTCGATTGTAAACTAGCTTTAAATTTATAGTGCCTTTTTTATATCTTAAAATTCTCTTTAATGCTTTCCAATGATCATCTCCAGGATTTTGTTGAAAGCTGCCCATATAACCAACAGCGTAACATATATCAGGTCTTACGCATAACATCAGGTAAATAAGACTACATTATAATTCACGATATGGATGACTTGTAACTTGTTGTAATTCAGAAGTAAATTGAAGTCCTTTTTCCATTGGAGATTTCACCTCATTACATTCCAAAAGTCCAAATTTTTCCAAAGTTTTGTTTATGTTTGATTCTTGTGAAAGTTTCATAATACCTTTATCTCGATCATATTCAACTTTGATACCACCTTGGAGTATTTTAGTTCTCCATAGTCAGTTACTTCGAGTACAGATGATAGCTGCTTTTTCAAATTTTTAATTTCTTGATCATTGTTTCCAGTTATAAGCAAATCATCCACGTATATTACAACAAAAATAGTTTTATGCATAGAATATTTTTATAAAGGCAATAATCGTGTATTGATCTCTGAAAACCAAATTTTATTAAATAATAATTTAATTTGACTAATGATTTGACTAATTTTAGTACTGTTCCTGGTTTACTGTCCATACCTTCAGGAATTTCCATAAAAATATTTTCTTTTAATTCTCCATTTAAAAAGGCTGTTTTTATGTCAAGTTGTTGAAAGAAAAAACTTTTGGCAACCCCAATTGCTAAAATTATCCTTATGGTTGTCAGTCTGGAAACTGGAGAATACGTCTCCTCATAATCAACACCATAGCGTTGTAAAAAACCTTTAGCTACGAGTCTTGCCTTGTGTCGCATTGGAACTCCATTTGCGTCCCTTTTTATTGTGGAGACTTTACTAATTTTACTTTATCAGGTTTCTCAACAACCTTCCACACATTGTTTATTTGCATAGAATCAAGTTCATCCTTAACAGCGTCCATCCACTTAACATGGTCAGTACAGTTTTGTATATCCGAATATGAGTTAGGAATGTCCATTGAGCAATGTATGGATGTGGCCTCAAATAAAGAATAATAAAAAACAGAAAACTTACTTGGTTGTTTTCGTAATCTCTGACTTCATCGTATCTGATTTTGATTAACGTTTTCGTTTTCAGGAATTTCAGCGTGACCAACAATTTCATCTTTATCAATATTTTCACTGGAAAGATCAACATCCAGACAAACCTTACGAAGTACTTCAACTTCAGGTGGTACTTCTACTTCTGTTGTTATTTGAACTTCATGTGGTGCATTATCTTCAAATAGAATCTCATCATTTTGCCTTGAAACGATACCATCTATCTCCCCCTCTGGATCGTTTCTGTTTATAACTATTACGCTTGGAACTTTATCCATAATTTCTTTATAGGGAAAAACATTTTCATTAAATTTAACATCACGTGCCAGTGTCACATTTTTCTTCTCCTTATCCCATAGGGCAATATCCAATCATTACTTATGGCCTGCTTTTTAAATCAAGTTTCTTCCGCTTCTGTGCAGATACCCACGCATAAGCTTGACAACCAAAAACTCTTAATTTTGCTAGATCAGGTTTTTGACCAAACCACATTTCAGCAGGTGTCTTTCCACATGTAAGGGCTTTCGACGGACTTCTGCTGATTAAATAAACGCCAGTGTAAACAGCATCTCCCCACAAAAATTTTGGGTTTCCAGCTTCTAGTAAAAAAGCTCTAACTTTTTCAACTAAAGTCCGGATAAACCTCTCTGCAACACCGTTTTGCTGAGGTCTATAAGCCATAGTTTCATGGATTTGTATACCTTTCTTTTTACAGAATTGTGACATGTCATTTGACTTATACTCTCTGCCTTGATCTATAGTCATTTTCGTAATTTTTGTTCCAAATTTAGCTGATATAACCGCTTCAAATTCCTTGAACTTGTCAAAAACATTTGATTTTTTCTTCAACAAATAAACCATTGCAAAGTGCGTATAATCATCGATGAAAGAAACAAAGTATCGGGATTCATCCCACGAAGTTGGAGTAATTGAGTGTATGTGCTCAAGAGGTCTCAATGCTCTAACTCTGGTTCCAATAAATGGTTCTCTACATTGTTTGGTCTGGACACAAATTTCACAAAAATCTTGCTGACACTTTTTTGAAATTCCAGTAACTAAATTTCCATGTAATAAATCTTTATGTCCTTGAAAACTAATGTGTCCTAATCGCTTATGCCACAAAGAACTTTCTTCAGCTTTATTTAAGTTTGCGTAGGATTTATTAATACCAAGCTTCACCACAGATTTCCACAACGACTTGCAGTTGCAATAACTTTTCCTTCTTTCTCAGTTGATGCATGGGATTTGAAAAACTTTACTTTAATACCTGCTTCCACTATTTTTGTAACAGGTAGAAGATTTTCAGAAATTCTGGACTATAAAGTACATCCTTTAAAAATAAATCGACACCTGTGTCGCTTACTGCTCTTATTGCACCCATTTCAGAAACAGCTATGAGCTCATCTGCCTTAGCTACATTAATAATCCGAGGTTCTGCAAGTGTTCCTAGTTTATAAAACCAACACTTACTATTTACAAAATGATCCGTTGCTCCAGAATCCAAAGCAAACGATATCTCGGTATCAATCTTAATTTTTGGATTTATATTGGCATCTGCCATAAAACTTACATCATAAAACTACGCAATTAGTATCTCTAACTTTGCAGTCCTTTTTCATGTGTCCATATTTTCCACGTTTGAGACACTTTCCATTATATCGATGGTTTTTCTTTTTCGTGGAAACAGCAGACACTTTTTCTACTGCTTCCTCTTTAAATCGGCTTTTTCTTTTTAACTCTTCAGCTAGCAGATGAGGTTTTACAAATGCTAATGTGAGTTCTTCTTCCCTTAAATTTTCAAGTGCTGTCACTATTGCATCGTAGGACTCTGGGAGCGGTAAAAATAGTTGAGACACTAGATCTCCTTCCTCCGGTTTTGCTCCTGCAGATTTGAGCTGCCGTATAAGTGTGTCGAATTTCAATAAGTGTGCACTTAGGATCTCACTTTCACGTAATTTTAAATTGGCGTGTTCTTTCCGAATGAGGGTTTGACTCTGAGACGATTTACAAGCAAATGCTGCATTTAGCGCATCCCACATATCCTTAGCTGTTGACTTGTCTTGAATATATTCTAAATAATCATCATGAACTAAACTGGTTATAATATCTTGAGCCTTAGCATCATTCCTTTGGAACTCTTCCCGTTTTGCAGATTGTGCTGAACTATCTGCAGCTGACTCTTTAACAGCTTCCAGAACACATGCTGCATTCAAATGTGTTTCGACACGAAACTTCCATATTTCAAAATTAACGCCTGCAAACTGCTTAATCGCAGTAGATTTGTCGATGGCGCCCATAACCTCTTGTAGTTAATGTATTTTATTTATAAATTTAATTTATATAAATGGTTTATAAAAGTAAAAATTGTGATGCTATTAGAGTAAAAATTTTAGTTAAAGTAAAACGAAATATTTTTAAATAAAAATCAAAGAATACTTAAAACAAATGATAACAAGTAAACAAATAGGAAGTTCAACATGTTGCTTGCTAATTCTGGCAATTACTGCCTAATAACTGGCAAAAATATATCCAGTAAAAAATAGCCAGTTTTCAAAAAATTAACTGTCATTTTACGCTCTCATTTGCACTCTTTTACTGGGTTTTTGAAGTAAAAGAACGGAATCCAGTAAATTTTGTGATAATTTGTACAAATTGTTACAAATTATCGCGTAAACGAACAAAGCTAATGATTTTTAATTAAGTAAAACACATGATCAGTACAAATTTGTCACAAAAAGTTTAGGTTCTTCCCTGAAATATAAAAAAGCGTAAGTAAGTTTTACTACTGTTTACTTTTTTTTGACGCATAAAATCTGATGAATTTTCACTTTCGAGAGATTAGTGCAATATTCCCACTTGATTTGATTTCATGTTTTATAATAGTCAATCTATAAATGGTATAGTGGTAAACTCTGTACTATTACTTTTTATCGTAAGTCAATAATAACTTTGTTAGAGACAATTTAAAGATTAAAAATTGCTGTTTGCTTTTTTTTATGCTCACAGTACATAATCGTACAAAGAAATTTGGAAATTTTTCCATAAAAAAAAATTGACAAAATGTTGGGTTTTCTACGAGTATACACTCAATGCGTAAATTAATTTGATTATCTATTAATTTTGACCTAAAATTAATATTTTTTTTCCAAATATATTATATTTGTTTGCACTAACATTTTCTTTTTTTCATTTAATTGGGGGAAAAAAACTTCTTTTCGTATGCTATGGCATCATTTACATGGTGATTTTTTACGACGTCGCTTTTCTTAATTCTTTTTTGACTCTACTACCTTTTGCATTCGCCTACCAACAAAAAAGACGTCGTAAAAAATCACCGCATAAATCATGCCTATTTTGCTAACGAGTAACATTTCGCAAGGCTGCATTCGAATGATCACTCGTTATCGAATCCTAAAATCAGAAATTTCAACACATATTATTCGTTATCGTATAAGAACATCCCAAAAGTACAAAAATTCGCACGTTCGAATAAAAATGCGTTCGCTTGCTACTGCGAAAATTAGACCCCAGGTTATCCCACAAGAAGGTATTCCATCGAAGGTAGTTAGATCGGGGAGCAAAAAAAATGTTGTGTTAACATTAAAAAGCCGCATAGTGCATTTTTTTTCTACAATATTATTCCCGTGAAGAGACTTTACAATAAATAGATTATTTACTTTTGATACAAAGTTTAGTTCCTTTAAAGGTTTTATATAATTTTTAGAGGCACCCGTGTCAATTAGCAATCTAATTTTTTTCCCTGCTATCGTTCTATCTACATACGGTAGCAAGGAATCTTGTCTAAAAAATTAATTTGGTCATATTCTTCGATTTCATTTTCTATATCTGTTGCCTCTATTTCTGCTAGGTGTTGATATTCTTGCTCTGGATGATCTCCTGAGATCTCTTCCTGTGACAGGTTGTTGACCCTCTGATGTTTGGGTCCGGTGAACCTGGCTGTGCCGCTATTCGGCCTCTTAAAAACTTGTCCCAGGGCTTGAGTATTTTGGTATTGAAATTGTTGATTTGCCTGGTATTGTGTCGGTTGCCTAAATTTTGATGAAGGATCAACATCCATTGGTTGAACAACATCTTGCTTTGTAGGGCCTAAATTGTTTTGTTGTCGCTGTCTATTAAAGTAAGGATTTTTTCCCTGTCGATAGTCATTTGAAACAAAATTTCTGGGGCTTTGTTGCCTTTGTTCAAGTCTATGTGTCTTATCTTCTACGCTTCTCGCATAATTTGTTGCAAATAGAAATCGCTCGTGGTTTGACTCGACTTCTTGAGCCAGCGCCAGAGCGGATGGTAGGTCCTTTGGACGAGCCGAAAAAAGAACGTCGCTTAAAGACTTCTTTGTTCCTGAAATAAAAACACGCAAAGCGTCTTGTCTGTATTTTTCATTTAGCGACGCGGCCACTACACTGTCATACGACATTATCGTCTTATTTATTAAAAGAGTAAGTTTTTTTTCTACTTCATCGTAGTATTGTAGTAATGTCATATTTGCTTGTCGAAGGGTCGATAGTTCTTGCTCGATGAGATATATTGGGCGCTTGTCAGCGTAAGTAAAGTCTAGCCTGTTAATAATTGCCTTGAAATTCAGAGGTGTGTCGTATGATGATAGCACCATGTCCGCCGAACCCTTGACTTTGTTTCTAATAATCCCTAGGGCTTGGTAGTGTTTTGAGCTGCCTTGATATTGTTCAAAAATTTTGTACGCTGTATGCGCCGCTTTTCGCCAAGAAACGTATGTTTCATGTTTGCCGTCAAAGTCTGGTAACGATTTTACTATATCCAAAGGTTCGTCACACCCTATTCTATTATCGATTTCTGCATCCCTATACACTTCTACTTGTGGTGAAGAAACCGTCGAGTTAGCTAATCTGTTTGTAGCTTCTAACAATTTTTGCTCAAAATTCCTTTCCTGAACTGCCAGCGCGCTGTTCACGGCGGCCTCTACTACCTGTCTCAATTCGTCTGCCTTAAGTGCCATTTCCTGATTTCTATTCGACCACCAATTTGAATCGCGGGTTGTACGGCTTATTGGTTGTAATCTAGCTGCTAATTCTGTAGAGGTCTCTTCCAAATCACTGTCAGTCATAAGGGAAATTCACTTTCTTACAAAGATTGGTTAATTCACAAATTGTAATGATAACAACTACATTTGGTTTTTTTTATAATGGCAAAACTTTAAAATTTTTTCACTCTTTTTTTTTTTTTTTACTTTAATCTTTGTATTTTTATTTTTTTCCAAAATTAATTTCACTTTTTCACTGAGCGTCTACTTACATTTTATCTTGATTTATTAACTTAACGTATCCTAATGACGTCTGCCTTTGCCGCTGTTGCTGATTGTTTCTCGTATTGTAAGCTGCTGCTGTAGCCACTGTTCTGCTTATTGATGTTATATGTTTTTGTTCTGTTCCCGTTGATTTGACGTAGAAATTTAATGGAGTAAGTTGTTGTTGTTACCAATGTTCTGCTTAGCGATGTTATATTGCTGCTTTTCTGTTTCCCGTCGGTCTGACGTAAAAACCTTATTCGTCGTTATAATAATTTTTTATTTGCACTTGGTGTGGAGAAATTTAAATAAATTTAAACGACTTGGCTTTGGTTCATAAGCCGTTGGGCGCCAGTTTTAATAAAATATTCTTTATTAAATGAATTCCAAAATAGAACTAACTATATCATTCACAAAACAAAAATTTATATTTAAAATTAAACCCGTTGAGACTGCCGAACTTGCATTTATTTTTGGTGTCATATATTAGACAAGCAACGTCCACAACATTGTTGTCAGCCAAAGCAGTGATCGCTGTGTTGTTGTTTATTCTTTAGCATACGCAAAAACCGCTGATGGTGCACTATGAGCTGACTACTATGCATGTTTAGCTAGGCAACCACCTTGTTGCTGCGCGGATGTGTTAACTTGTATAAAAAGTTAGTTCCCAAACACAAGGAGGATATAAAATTTAAGTTGGCGTTGAAAAATGTCAAATGAATTTTTGTCTCATCTGACCAAATATGCCATTTTAAATCCTATATGGTCCATGTTTTTTCTTTTTGACACTAAAACCGATTCTGTGAACGCTCTACGAGCAGTCTAACAAAATACTATCGTATGATTTAAAACCATGTAATATTCATGAACTGAATAAATTTTAAATCAATATTCACGGTGGGTTTTAAAAAATTCAAAACCACTCCGGACATTTTTGATGGATAAGGTTTTGGGATGTGTCGCTGAACCTGCACTTTTTTTTGCACATTTGAATCAATTGTAAGTGTACTTTGCGTTTGCTTAAAAAACGTTGCAGTCACATTTAACTTAAAAAGTATGTTAAAATATATATTCTGGTGGAATGAAATATGAATACAAATTTCTTTGAAAAATGCATTGATTTAATATTATTTATCGATCATTATTTAATTAACAAAAATGTAGACTAATTAAACAGTCTTTAATAAGTCAACGTTTTTTTATTCTTTAATAAACACTAAAATGTAATTGAATCAGAGCTGAGAATAACGTCTTTTTGTTTCAAAATTAACGGTAGTTAGAATAAAGTTATAGTGCGTATACATCTAAGGAAATTTTAGTAGATTTTAGTTGAAATCTATTTCAAAATCTATACCTTTTAAATCTAATTTTTTTGAACATTTTGTGTGACTTTGTTTCCATAACAATAAACAGCTGATTAAAATAAATCATATGAACCACAATGTAAACAGTGACGACAGCTCGAAAAATACAACACTGTATTTTTGTTTTAACAATCAAATCAGGGTTGCATTTTGTAAAGAAATCGGAAGCAACAGCTATATTAAAAATATATGCTATCACCTTTATACACGTTGTATACATTATTTTTATTTATTTGTGATTATTACTGTCAAAAATTCTAATTTGGGAAGAAATTTTTCTTAAACTTTGAAAATTCCACAGCACAGTTTATCACAAATAAAATTTTTGAAATAAATATAAAAAATAAATAATAATGGCATTAAAGTAAGTAGCATAATATACATTATAGTTTGAAAAGAAAATGTGTAAATATTAGTGTACAGAAAAAAGCTAAGCAACAGGTACACCAATGGTTGTTTGCCCAACAAATCTAGGTGTGACAAATGTCCACCATGAAAACTTAAGTGTTAGAGGAACCTCCTGAGGCGGACAAATAGAGGGATGTAAGGATTCTGCAGAGTTATAACATATCAGAGGAATTACAGAAACAAAGAAGAGCGCACCAATTTTCATGGCCAATTCAAATTTCAGACAAGTTAATGCTGAATTAAAGAATGTATTGGTCGGTACGGTTGGAGAAGCTCTTTTTACAAGAGAAAATATATTAACCGAAGACAAGTTACAGTTAACACCCACTACAATTTTAATATATTCGCTTTGTGGTTAGGGTATAATGTCTTAGTGCTGTTTGTAACCATCTTTAATTATACCGATTGGCTCAATCACTTTGTGAGTTGATTTAGCAATGTCCGCCCGTCCGTCTCTGTGTCCATGTAAACCTTGTAATCAAACTACAGCTCGCAAATATGAATATATTTTGATGCAATCTAGTATATAAGCGTCTATCGGCCATAGGAGGAACGCTATTTAAATTGGTGAAAATCTGTCCATGTTCAAATTTGATTTATGCTTATTTTCTATATCCAATTAGTTGGGCCTTAGAGATTGGGCCTGTGAACGCATGGCTTAACTATAAGCTTCTAAGTGGATATTTATACATTTTTCTCCTAAAAATTATAATGCATATAAGTAGATACGAACTTGAATTAGTAAAAAATTAAACAATGTTATTTATATATATATATATTTTTTTTAATATAGTGTGTGTTTAATGGGTTGTGATCTTGGGGAGGCAAGACTCCATACGTTACCGAGGGATCCGAACCGGTATGTCTATATTTATATATTTTTTGTATATTCTAAATTTGTTATTTTTTCTATATTAAATTGATATTCAGATCTTGTTCTTACATATTTATAACAAATAATAAACATCTTTTACAAAAGTCAATATAGTGTTTTTTATTAAAATCCAATGGTTTTTTTTAATAACTTTTACAATTAGGTGGTCGATTTACAACAAAGTTGCTAGCTTTACAAAGTTACACAACAAATTTACCTTTATATATCCTAACAAACTTTGTACATCAAATGCTGTAAACTATAATCTGGCTGTAAACTATATCCAGCAAAATACATTCAGATTTAAAACCAGATAGTTTTCTTATGGTTAACGGCCGTCTTAAAATAATATATTTTGGTATTGCGAGTAATATAGCCACTGATTCAACGAGTATACACTCGCAGTAATGTCTCCTCAAGCGCCGATGCTACTGCTGGAACTGCTCCGAGTGCCATTGGCGTTGTTGTGTGGTGTGTTGTGGGTCGGAAGGGCTATATGCGCTGTTAGATTGTCCAGATTTGTGACTACTACAAATTTGCGGTTGCTGTCTAATCTGGGTTGTGAAGACCGGTTCTACCCACTGATTTAAAGGTACTGATAGGGCTGTGCCAGCACAAGCTTTTCCTGCCTCTGGAAACAAACGTTTAGGCACATCCCGCAAGTCTTTTTGATCTATTACTTTATCCGAAAAACTGCCTCCAACAGCAGCTTTGCTTATTGTACTCAACAATTTTTCCTGTTGCTATAAGTACACAAATTTAAACAAGTAAGAGTGTTAAATTCGGCTGTGCCGAATCTTTGATACCCTCCACCTCGGTTGTAGTCTTGATAATAAATGTAAATGAAAAAGTAAACAATTTGTTAAACTTAATACCAAATTATTTCAGCAAATTCTTTGGGTTGGTTTTCTTCTTTTCTATTATTTCGGATTTATTTCGGTGTTTGCTTTTTGGTCATCGTGGTTGCTGATCGGCATGCATTTTGGTTATATTTAATTTTTTTATTTATATAAAAAAGTTTTTTAATTAAAGCAAAATATTTTCACTATATCATGATTTTTATTTATGTATGACGACATTTCAACCTAAAAATTTAAGTTTTTATCGATTGGATAAACAACACAAAAATGGTTGTCGTTTAGATAACAACAACAGCTGACTTTAACAATAGCGAATATCGTTTCAAAATTTTACTGATAATTTTTCAATTTTCTTTTTTTTTACAATTCGACTATCGTTAAAAGAAGTTACTGAATCGCGGTACTGAAAAGTTATTAATATCTCCTGAATGGCAATATTTTTTTTAAATGTAAACATTTTTAAATGTAAAGATATTTCTAAATTTAAAATTATTATTTCCGACGTTTTGATATGATTTTCTGAAACTCAATTAATATTTTCTAATTTATAATTGGAAATTTTATTTTCAGTTTTTATTATAATTGATATTTTCTTAAATTTGAATGGAAAATTTAAAAAGTGAAATTTTGTATTTATGTGAATAATAATGCTTTATTAATTATAAACAATTTTTAAAAATTAGATGTAATCGCAATCAGATATTTTATAGGTAAAGCAGAATAATAATTCTATATAACTATGTAGAACTGTTTTGTAAGCAAAAAACTCATTGACGAACTCGGTAACTCTATTTTGTAAAGACAACAAAAAGTTAACCCCCCAATCTCACATCACACTGAAATTGTAAAATCGTTGTGTACGTATTATCAACGAAAAATTGTTCGAATTAGTCGAATCCATCGCCATTAAATTTTATGCTCAAACATCTGACTGCAATCTCATTTTTAAAATGTTGTCGAAGCGTAAACTTGAAAACATTTGTATACTTCTCTCTCTTATTTTATTTTAAGTAGAGTTACCAAGTTTATTATACAGGCACATGTTTGAGGGAAAATGTTTACATTTATTATTATTAGTATTATTTTAATAATAGTTAATAATATTTATGCTCTATAATTAACAAACTTGCGTTTTTGTATGCGCATTTCAAAAAATAAATCATTATAATAGATTTAACAAGTTAAAACTTTAATTACAATTTTACAGAATCCAGTAAATTTGCATTAAATTTATAACAGGGTAACATTAATCATCGTTAGTGTCTGCCACTATTCGCACGAAAAATTTGGTGCCATTAGTGTGACCACTGCGGAAAATGTGTGTGTATTAGTAAAAAAAATGTGAGTGTATTGAGTTTTTCGAACTTGCAGTGTGATGTGAGATTGGTGGGTAATATGCCAAACTTATGTTCATATTTGTAAAAGAATAATGAAAAAACTTATGAAATAAAAGACCAACCCGTGTATACTCTTAACATTGTTCTGTATGATATCTGGTTGAAAATATTAACATTCATGTTAAAATAGAAATAACTATTGCAAAGCTAATTAGAACAAACAAAAATTATGGCGGGATCTACTGTGGCATAGTCACGCTGAGCAAAATGAAGTGACACTCTGTTATACAAAAGAAATGTATTTTCCCCACAACAAAATACTGCAGAATTTTATGTAAATAAAATAACCGATTTATTTCTAACATGCAGTTACTATGAATATACATACATACATATATATAATATATGTACATTATTTGTATTATATAATATGTGTATGTATGTATATTTAAATATTACACACAAAAAATACAACATCAAACGTTATTTTTGTGTTTTTCTCTTTAAATAAATTAATACATAAATTTTTTTGCTAAATTTACATTTGGGCAATTCACAACAGGTGTTGTATATTGTATGTTGTATTGAAATACACAATACAATCATTTGTTGTGAACACTCAGTTGTATTTTCATATTGTAAAACGCTTTCTTTAGTAATTTTCGATCCAACGAGGAAAGATCGCTTCGTCGCTTCTGCTATTTTGTATAAGAGAAAACACTTGTCAGTGTTTGCTTTTTGGTCGTGAGATGTACCCTGGAGTTTTAGTTACGTACCTCTTGCATTTTAATTTATAATGAAAAAAAAATGTTAAATGTTTTGGTTGGTACTGAAAGAGAAAATCCATACTAAAAATATAAACATTAATTTTTATATAAATAAACTTATCGATGTATTTGCGTTATTTGCCATATTTTATTTTATAATTATTTATGCTGATAATATTGTATGTATTTGTTTTTTCTTTTTCATAAAAACTGGCATTCACTTGGAACTGATATGTTATGATACAATATACAACATTTACTAAACATAGCAAATGAAGTTGGATCGTGTATCAGATTTTTCAGTGAAAATTACCAACAACAATTTTACACTATTGTAAAGTGATACACGATACAAGAGATACAACGATACATTACCCATTGTGAATTGCCCAATTGTTTTTTTTATTAACAACTAGGTATTTTAGCATTATTTGCTTTAGATGTTGGTGAATTTTTACTCCCTTTATATTAACTCGTAGTGTCTGCTTGTCGAAAAAATTTTGGATCGATTTTAACCACTTTCCCGTGACCCAATCGATCTGAAATTTTGCAGGCAGGCTTGTGGCAATGACAGAAATGATCTAACATATTTTTTTAGTGATGCCAAAACAATGGAAACTTTTAAATTTTTCTACCAGTTGATAAAAAAATGTACAAAGGGTTTGTTTTTGTTATATTATTACCATAACGACCACAAAAACAACAAGTCCAGCTATGAAAACAATGCAACATTTAGAATAACAACAAGAACAATATAGAAATATCATGTTTTTTTTTATTTTTTTTTACTTTTTCAGAGATTTCCCTGGACCTGTTCCACCGATTTTAATGATTTTTGAAGTAGAAATCTTTCCATGAATTTGGTGAATCATTCTCACTAAAAATGATCACTGTAGCTGCACTATTGAGGGCGTGATCGTGACAAGAACAACATAGAAAATTATTTTTTTTTCAAGACTTTTTTAGTTCTTCATTCAAATCTCGGGCCCTAATCGACCGATTTGGACGATTTTAAATATCAAATTTCTCAGGATGTTAGTGAATCATTTTTATGTCAACGAGTACCCTAGCTGCCGGATTGATGCCGTCATCGTGATTTCCACAGACGGACAGACGGACATCGCTATATCAACTCCGGTTGTTATAAGGATCACAAATATATAAATTTTATGGGGTCCAAAATTTTTTTTCTAATTATTACAAACGGAATGACAAACTTATATATACCCTCTGCACACTGGAGTGGAGGGTATAACAACTCTACAACAGCAACAATGAGTCATATGTTTTTCAAATAGGAAAAAACTGTTTATGTGTTAGTTTCGGTCATTCCCCAGTATGCATTGAAATATTATTTCGCCAATGTTGGAGAAAAGTTAAGTTCTTAAATTGATGTGAAATGTAATTCTCAACTTGGGTTGAACAATTTTTCTCCTTGTTTGCTTTCAACTTGACATCAAGTTGAGACTTAACATTTTTTCCAATCTTTGGGAAACATTTTTACTCTCAATTGGATATCCAACACTTTTCTCCACTTGAGACCAAACATTTTTTCAACTTGAATACGATTTGTGTTAAGTCTGAGATATTATTTAAATATGTCATAAATAATAAATTAAATTAAAAAATGCCAAAAAAGTACAAATAAATCATTGATATATTTTTAATTATTTCTGCTTTTTGTCAAATTTTTCAAAAAATGTACAACTAATTAATTCATTTATTTTTAATTCTAGATTTTAAAAAATGTACATAATATGTACATTTAATGTTAAATATGTACATAGTAATGTTAAATATATAATGAAATTAAATTGAAAATTGAAACATTAAAAAAAGTAATTGTTTTCATTTCTAAAATTAGTATAATATTTTTTAATATGGCAATTCCGTACCTTCCATTTGATACCGATTGGAAATATTTCTTTGCTATCAAGTTGAGAATCACAAATTTCTCAATTTGATAACTATGAAAATCGCCATATAAAAAATGTGCCTTTTAAGTTGAGAAGACTATATTCGAACTATTGAGGGCATTTGAGAATTAACGTTGGAGATTTGAAAAATGTATTTGATCTCAAATGCACCTCAACTTGATAGCAAACAAAAATGTTTAGTGGGACATTTATTGTAGGGTCGTTTGCACACACACAAAAAATAGAAAATAAATTGTCAATAAGCAAAGCAAGTGGCTTCGAAATTCGATGATGCCAGTTAATCATTTTTTGTTCACGCGGAATTTATAATTGGAGGAATTTTTTTCTCGAGAAATGTATTTTCCGTGAGAAAGAAATTCCTTGAGAATATTCATAATTGGGATGAATAACTTTTAATTGGAACTTTTTAGTCAGAATAAATCATAATTCTAGTTAGATATTAGTTAATATTTAATTAGAAAAAATATTGTGGTGGCATCTACGCAATTATTGAGGCAGTCACGGAAAAATTAAATGCAAGTCTGTTTTTTTTAATATAACAAAAATGGATTTTCCCTTTAACAAAATATGGCAGAATTCTTTATAAATGAAATGGAAAATCAATTTTGTGCTAATTCTTAACAAAATTAATAAAATATATATATGTATTATTATATTTATTAATATTTGTAATTTTATTTGACACAATTTCACACACAGTTTTACAGATCAACTGTTTTAATTAGAAAAAATATTTTGGTGGCATCTACGCAATTATTGAGGCAGTCACGGAAAAATTAAATGCAAGTCTGTTTTTTTTAATATAACAAAAATGGATTTTCCCTTTAACAAAATATGGCAGAATTCTTTATAAATGAAATGCAAAATGGAAAATCAATTTTGTGCTAATTCTTAACAAAATTAATAATATATATATATATGTATTATTATATTTATTAATATTTGTAATTTTATTTGACACAATTTCACACACAGTTTTACAGATCAACTGTTTTCAACTGATTTAGAAGTTTTCTGTTTTTGAAACAGTAGTGCCAATTTGTAATATTTTGTGATGTAATGAAAATCGCAGAATAATAAGTTAATACACAATAAAAAATATTAAATTTTTAAGTTTTATATACATATTGCAATAAAAAAAACTTTGGTAAATTTACATTGAAGATGGTCAGAAATGAATGAGAAAAAATATATAGGCATTTCAGAAAAGCACATTTAATATTAAACTTTATGCACAAAATATATGGGTTTTTGTTGTTTCGAATTTAACTGTGGCTCTAAGTGAAAAGTTTTAGACCGATCGTATATTACATCTTGAGGATCCTCACCTAATATTTTCAAATATATTAAATTCTTTTTAACTCATTTAACCTCATTACGAAAATAGTAAAACAGTAAATATGGAAAATCCACGCACCTCAAAAAATTGTTTTCTATGAAATAAATTAAAGACATTTCATATTATACAATTTTCTTTCAAAAATGTATCAATTATTGCAAATTTGAAATTTGACATATAGTATTTGTACATATATTTGTATAGATTTCGCAGTATGAAAAGAACTATTATTTCTTTATTTAGAATATATGTAAGTATTGCTCGCAAAAAAATGCAACATCATGAATGAAACACATAGACGACTGCTGGCAGCAGCATTTGTAGTCGTATAGTCAGCTACTTGATTTTTCTGAATACGACAGCAACATATAATACAAATGCTTTTTATTTAAATATACAATTACTTTTACTTATTTAAAATGCATTAGTACAACGTAAAAATAAATAAATTAGTTTAACGCCTTTTGATTATTAATGGAATTATAGCCTTTCATTTTGCGATTTTTTTTTTTAAACAAAATAAAATATTTCATAGCACTAACTTCTTTTACATATTTTGTTATATTGTCAACACTATTTTTGTTTTGTAGCCAACAAAACACACTTGCAGTTTTTTTTTTTCTATTTGAAGAACATATGACTGCCATTGTTGCTGTTGTAGAGTTGTTTTTTTTTTTGATTTTGTTTCGTTAACTCTTTTGTATTAAAGCACCTCCAATATATGTATCCATTTTAGTTTGCAAATTCAGTATATTTATAATTTATTACTTACAGCAAAAAATAATAGAAACAATTTTATCAGTTATGCTTACGAAACTATATAAATAGACTTGAAGTTGGCTGCAAAAGCAGTAGCCTGTGTTAAGAACAAGTTAGCGACATGTAACTGTTACGTAACGTGTCAGCCTTTTTTTCACATGAAAAGTATTGGGACGTTCCGGTTACGTTCGGTAACTGTTTTAAATGATTTTCATGTAAAAAAAAACAACTGACTCGTTACGATTACGGGTAGAAAACATTGACCTTTTATATGTATTATAATGCTATGAATGCATTTATCTTTATTTTATTTTATTTATATATTCTTTTTTTTTTTGTATTGTATATTATTTTTTTTTATTATTATTACTATTTCATTTAATTATTTTTTTCTTTAAATAAATTAATACATAAAAATTTGTTTTTTAAATTATTGGTGAACTTTTACTCCCTTTACTTACTGCCTTTATATTAACTGGTAGTGTCTGCTTGTCGACAAAATTTTGGATCGATTTTTAGCCCCTTTCCCGTCAGCCAATCGATCTGAAATTTTGCATGCAGGCTCGTGGCAATGACAGAAATGATCTAACAAATTTTTTTAGTGATGCCAAAACAATGGAAACTTTTAAAATTTTCTACCAGAGTTCACAAAAAAATGTACAAAGGGTTTGTTTTTATTATATTATTACCACAACGACCACAAAAACAACAAGTCCAGCTATGACAACAATGCAACATTTAGAATAACAACAGGAACAATATGGAAACATCATGTTTTTCATTTTTTTTTTAATTTTTCATAGATTTACCTGGACCTGTTCCACCGATTTTAATGATTTTTGAAGTAGAAATCTTCCCATGAATTTGGTGAATCATTCTCACTAAAAATTATCACCCTAGCTATCCTATTGAGGGCGTGATCGTGACAAGAACAACATAGAAAATTATATTTTTTCAAGACTTTTTTTAGTTCTTCATTCAAATCTCGGGCCCTAATTGACCGATTTGGACGATTTTAAATAGCAAACTTTTCAGGATGTTAATGAATCATTTTTTATGCCAACGAGCACCCTAGCTGCCCGATTGATGCCGTCATCGTGATTTCCACAGACGGACAGACGGACAGACGGACATCGCTATATCAACTCCGGTTGTTATAAGGATCACAAATATATATATTTTATGGGGTCCAAATTTTTTTTTCTAATTATTACAAACGGAATGACAAACTTATATATACCCTCTGCACACTGGAGTGGAGGGTATAAAAATAAATAACAATCAATACTAAATATCTTAATAAACAATGATTATCATATCATGCACAGAAGAGGCAGAAAAATATTTTGTAGCAAAGAAAACTGGAAGAGTTTGGCTTAAAACTTTAATTATATAATCGTCACTGTAAGGTTTAAAAACAAATGTAGTGCATATATGAATATCAGTGATTTCAAAATGTTTATATATATTATTAACTTACATTGTTTTTCTGCTTTTGGTTCTTGCAATTGTTACAACAAATCCTTTTCTATGCCACTGAAATTTTCTGCTACCTTTTCAACTTTAACTTGGGCTTTTTTAGCTACTTCTGCTTGTATTCCATCTACTAATTTTTGTAAGTCATTTGTTGTTTTGTCTGTTTTACATTTTACTGAAGTTGTTTTTCTTTATACTTCAATCCCATTTCCAAATACTCAATCAATTTTTGTAGTTCTTGGTGGTTTTGTATTTGTTGTTCGTAATTGTTAATTTTTGGAACTCACATTTTTAAGGGTTTACTAGCCTTTATAAAATTAAATCTGTTCAACAGGCTGTTGTTTAAAAGCGTTTTCAATTGTAGATATCTGTTGTTATATTTGAGATTTTGTCTTCAGTTGCGACTAATTTTTATTCCTTTTCAGCTGGATGTCTACTTATAGGAGTAAAAAAAGTGCCAATTAATGTTTTATTTATAAAGACAATGGTATAGTGCCCAAAGCATTGAATAATACCGGACAAATTTCGATTTAGGACCACTCACACGCAAGTCATAATCCAAAGCATTAATACCACAATTCAACTTGCGAAAAGTTTCGTGACTCGCCACCAGCAACTGGACCAATAGTTAGCTCAACTATAGTAATTTTCGATTCCTTCCTTTCGGCCCTGGGTTGAGCAGTGGTGAATGTAACTGGCAAATTTACCAGCATTTATACCAACATTACTGGTATTATAACAATCACAAGCTTTGGGTTTTAATATGAATCTTTTATAATTTTTATTTCTGAAAAGGAAATACCACAGATTACTAAATTAAATGTTAATTTGTCAAAAATACAATTTTATGAATTTTTTTTCAATGTTTTCCTATAGCTGTTCACTTGCACACATTATATTTTGTATATTCTATTTTTTTAATCTCTTTCGCACTTCTTTACCAAAACAAAATGGAGAAAAAGGTAAACAAAGCCATACGGTTCGAGATTGCTTTTTTGACAGCTGTCAAGCTGTCACAACTGGTATAAACTGTGATATGAACTATAAATACCAAAAATATGTATTCAAAACAATAGGAAAATGGAAATATGGATTTTATTATATTATGCATCAAGAATGAAAAAAGTACAAGCTGAAATAGAAATTATGCGAAAAAACACATCAGCATTTGTTAAATGTGTTGTTTGAACAACAAAAACAAATGCATTTTGCACAATTATTATATAGCAGAAGGGAATGGGCACATATAAGTATAAAAAATTATAACTTTTCAATTACGAAATATTTTTGATGTGTAAACATCTATACGCGCAGGGGGGTAAATTTCTATTTCACAATACAATCACAAAAACAGCGTAACATGTGAGTTTACATATTAAGGCCTAGTTAGCCACACGTTGCTATAATTTATCCGTACCGTTAATGTAACGTTGACATTTAGTGCAATTATAGAACGTAAAAAACGGATCAGCATGTTGCTGTGTAAAATTAACCAAACTTTATCAGCTGTTCAGAAATGTCACGTACAAACGTAGCATAAATCTATTTTCAACAGATAGGAACGTTCCGGTTACGTGACAGTTGAGTTCGGTAACTGCTCTAATTGCTTTTCATGTAAGAGAAAAAAACAGCTGACACGTTTGGTTAAGGTTACGTGTGGCTAACCTTTACGCTGTGAGCCGTAAGACAAATCGGTGTGACTTATGATTGTATTGGTGAAACAATTATGATATAAAATTGTTTCAGCTAATTCAACAACCCTTTACTGTAAAATGTTAAATTTTTCACAATATAAACGTATAACATATCCATACATAATCAGTTCGAATCTAACTCTCTTTACGAACGGTCGTGTAAAAAATTAAAGCGCTTAGAGTACAACTATTTAAAATTAAAAACAAGTGTATATTTTTGTTTTTGCAATTGCCTATTCTTGATCTCATTTGAACTCACGTGGTAGACAATCCAGCTTAAAACAGGAATAAAAATTTAGCGATGGCCCGAGGGGCCAAATCTTCATCAAAAAGAAAGCTTGTGAACAAGAAGATGACAAAATTTCCTCCGGGTTTTGTTAACCCGAACATTGCGTCAACTTCAAGCAACAGATTTAGCCTGCTTGCTGGCCTCAATGATATGGACGTACCTCCCGTATCAAATATTAACGATGTTAAGGAACACAAACCTCCACCCATTGTTGTAGAAGCTAACGCTTCATTTACAGAAATACAAAAGCTGCTTGGTAAGGATTGTATTTTCAAACGTACTTCAATTGGTACCAAAATTTTTCTCCAAGTAATAAAATGTACGAATGCTACAAACAAATACTTAAAGAGATTAAGATGGAGTTTCATTCTTATGGCTCCAAAGAAAATATGTTATACACAACCTTTTTACACGGTTTACCCCGCATAAGCTCTGAGGAAATCTCCAAGGAGCTAAAAAACAACAACTTATCCCCTTCTTCCGTAACTGAAATGGTCACCAAATTCAGTTCAAACAATAATGCAGTTTATAAAGTTAAATTTTTCGTAAAAATTTTAATCCAACTGCCTTAAAACATGTACGAACAATTTCCAATATTATTTCTTGGAAAAAATACAAATCGAAATCCAGGAGCAGATCAACTCAATGCTGGAACTGCTTAATGTATGGCCATGGCGGTGAACATTGCCATCGAAGTGCTGCGTGTATGATATGTGCAGAACAACATCATACAAGTGTGTGTCCGTTTAACACAAATGAAAAAAGACCAGCTGTTTTTACATGTATAGTGTAGGTGGGACGCCAGCTAGGATCACCAAATAATATAAAAATCGCTGGACCGTTATATAATGTATGCCTTGTAGCAATCTACGTACATAGTGGCATTTAAATTTAATATAGTGTATGTATGGGGGCAGGATCGCCATATAGTGTAAGAGGGGGCAGGATCGCCATATAGTGTTAGCTTGGCAGGTTCGCCATATAGTGTATGAGGGTGTACAAAAGGACACTAAGATTGGGTGAGAACCGGACCAATCTCAGGAGGAATTTTGTCAAGTGCTTTCCTCAAAGCAGTTCCCGCGTGCACGCTAGATGCACTTTTTTAATGTTTTACAGAGATAGCACGTAGGCAGAATATGCCAATGTTTGAACCCTTTGGCAGAATATGCCAGTAAAAAAAGAAAATCTCTGTTTGGTTTTAATTATAACCCTTTCAAATCAGAATTATAATTGATTATTTATTGAAAATGCTGGTCTTTTATATCATTATAATTTAATATTTTTACTTAATTTAAATAATAGTCTTCTCTTTTCTTTACATTCGCATATTACAAATTCATTGATTTTTGAACGTTGGGCTCAATAGCCAATCAGAAAACGTTCAATAATCAATTTAAATTTTTCCCCTCAAAATTTGAGTGACATTCCTATTTGTCATGGGTTATTGACACAATTTGAATTTTCACAAATTTGTCATTTTGCATTCCAGTGATATTTAATTACACAATAATTTATTGTTTTCTAATTCAACCCTTTACCCAAGGTTAGTGTACTTTGTGGTATGTGTTGAATGAAAAGAAAAGATATGCAAAAAAATAAATAAATGTAAACAAATAATTACAAATAAATATGTGCATGTGCATATAGTAAACAAAAATAAACAAAAAAATATAAACAAATAAAGATGAATAAATGAAATAAATAAAGATAAATGAAGATGTGTGTAACATCATCACACCCCTACCCTTAAGATGAAATTTATGGGTTTTAGAAAATTCATGAATTTCATTACTTAAAATAAAAATGTTATTTTTGTTTCTCTTAAACTTAGTGGTTATTCTAATTTTGTTTTTGTGATATAATATTATATAAAAAAAATGTAATAAGTAATTTCTATATCTATTTATTAACAATATAAATAAGTAAGTTTACTATGTGCTCTTATATGTAGTAATTAACAATCTATACAATTTTACATTTTCATTTACGTTTATATAGTTTTAAAGTATTATTATGATGTGATTTCATATTTCCTTTTACGTCTAAAATTGAATTTTCATTTTCAGTATTTATAATTTCATATGGACCATGAGTAGGACAAGTATTTTTTCTCCTACTTTCATATTTTACTAATACTAAATCTCCTTTTTTAAAGTTGCTAACATTAGTGTAATTATCATATTGTATTTTTCTTTTCTCTTTTGCTATTTTAATTAATTTTTTAGCTCTATCTAATGCCGATGCTATTCTAGCTTTGAACTCGTTTGCATAATTTTCTAGATTATAGACTGGCTTGTTATCTGTAATTTTGTCTGTGGGTAGTCTCGCTAATTTACCAAATACTAACTCAAAAGGTGTGTACCCTGTATCTACATTTGGAGTTGTGTTATATGCAAATGTGTAATATTGAATCCAACAATCCCATTCCTCATTTTCCGTAAAGTTCAATAAGTATTCGTTTAGGACTCTGTGATTTCTTTCTAATGAACCTAATGTTTGGTGATGATAGGGAGTGGAAAATTTCTGTTCTATTTTTAACATGTCGCATATTTCTTTCAGTAATTGGTTAGCAAATTCCGTACCTCTGTCAGATTTCAAGATTTTAAAAGTGCCATATTTAAGTATGCATTGTTCCACTAAAACCTGAGCTATGCTCCTAGCTTCCTTTGTCTCCATAGGATATGCTATGACATATTTGCTTAAATCGCATTGTAGCGTGAGAATATACCTATAATTATTCGATAACCTAAGTGGACCTATCGTATCGATAGAAATTGTTTCAAAAGTATTTTCTGGCGTGTCAGTAATCCGCATTTTTTCTTTTATCTTCCTAATTTGCTTGTTTTTTAAGCATGAATCAAAATCATTAATGTATCTCTTAACCATCTTGTTCATGTTCTTCCAAATGTATCTTTGTTTTAATCTTAATATGGTTCTTCTGATTCCTTGATGTCCTCCTATCGGACTATCATGATATTCTTTAATTAAATTTAATTGCATGTCTTTATCTACTATTCTCTGCAAAGGCTTATATAAAATAATATTCAAATAAAGATTCTTTAATCTTTTCAACATTTTATTATAAATAGACGTGTAGGTTTCTTTAAACCTTTTCATTGACACGTGTTCAAATATTTCATTATCTACTGATAATGCGAGATCTCGTATCCGATTTTTATTCATGTAAGTAATTAATTTCTCCATAATCATGTCTAGACATGTAGGATTATCGTTAAAACCTATGATAAAATCATCTTGAACTTCATTAATTTGACCGAATTCTAACTTCATAGAAAACATCATTTTTTGCACATTGTTGACATCTGAAATGGACGCACATTCCCATATATGAATATCTTTGGTACTGTCTCTATTTTCAGGAATTAAATTTTGCCTTGCTTGCATACTTCTTGTGATGGGTAGTAATTTCTTGCTAACTGCCTCTTCATCACATGTGGGAATCATTGTTTTTAAAATATCAGAATTAATTTGAATTCTCGATAAGGCATCTGCATTAGTGTTCATGCAGCCCTTTTTGTAAACTATATCAAAATCGTAATCACATAAATCCAATCTAATTCTTGTCAGTTTAGAAGATGGGTTTTTATGTGAAAATAGCGAAACGAGTGGTCTATGATCTGTTACTACTGTAAATTTTCTACCGTACAGGTATGGTCTGAAAAAATTTATAGACCAGTGAATAGCTAGTAGTTCTTTCTCTATTACGGATTTGTTTAAGTCGTGTTTTTGAAGAGATTTACTTGCGTATGATATTGGTAAATCGTTACCATCGTTATCTTGCGAAAGTACAGCTCCTAATGCATAGTTTGATGCATCAGTGGTAAGCACAAATGTCTTAGAAAAATCAGGATATTGCAAAACAGGGGGTCTAATTAACTTTAATTTTAGAGTTTCAAATGATTTTTGGCATTCGTCAGAGCAAACGAATATTTGACCTTTCCTTAACAGATTATTCAAACATTTAGTTAAATCTGCAAAATGAGGTATAAATCTTCTATAGTAATTACAAAATGCCACGAATCGTCGAACTTCATCCGCATCTTTTGGTACGGGATAATTTTCAATTGCCTTATGTTTTGCAGGATCGGTTTTTATGCCGTCTTTGGTTATTAAGTGACCTAAATAAACGACTTCAGATTTTAAAAATACACATTTACTTGCGTTTAGTTTAAGATTATATTTTCTTAATCTTTCAAAAACATTAATTAGGTTCTCATTATGATGTTTTAAACTACATCCAAAAATAATGATGTCATCTACGTAAAGGAAAGCTTTGCTATCTAAACCTGAGAGTGCGATAGTTAACATTCGCTGGAAACTATTCGATGAAATTTTTAATCCAAATGGTAATCTTTTAAATTGATAGTGGCCATCTGATGTTGAAAATGCAGTGTGATGTCTAGAATTTTCATCCAACATTATCTGATGAAAAGAGCTAGTCATATCCAAAGTTGAAAAATATTTCGCTCTACCCAGTTTGTCCAGTACATCTTCCAATCGTGTCAATGGAAATTTATCATTTACTAATTTTCTGTTAAGTTGTCTAAAATCAACTACAAGTCGCCATTTCCTCTTGTCTCCATCGTTCTTCTTTGGAACAACAAGCAATGGTGAGTTGTAGGCACTAGTAGAATTTTCTATTATATCGTCCTCAAACAGTTTTTTAACCTGTTGATTAATTTCCTCTATTTGTGTCTGTGGCAAACGATAATTTTTTATATATACAGGTGTTTTATCTGATACAGTCAAATGTTGAGTATAAAAATTATTAGCTGATAGTTTGTCTCCTTCTAAATGAAAAATGTCAGAATATTCTTCAATTATTTCATTTAGAGAATTTTTAGCATAATTATCAATACTATCAATATTCAATGTGTCTAATAATTTCTCAAATCGTTTTCTATCTGTACTAGTAAAATTCCGTTTATTTCCAGTTACACAAATATAATTAGAAATTGGTTCGACGTTAAGTTCAATATTCCTAAGTTTTACATCTCTATCAGTTGTATTAAGTATTTTTACGTGAGCAATTCCCTCCTTTGGAATGATGCAATTACTTAGAAATACTCCTTCTTCTAATTGTTTGTTTAGAACCAAACTGTCTTCCGTTAAATCTACGTTAATTTGATGTATGACTTCGCTACGTTTGGGTATAGTTATGTAAAAATCTCTTAAGACTTTTGATTTCATAGGTATGGTATATTCTTCATTCTCAACAACAAAAGTTATAGTAAAAGTTTCATAGTCTATTTTAGCTAATGGTTTATTTAAAATATCGCGACCTATTATTCCATCTGTTATAATTGGAAAATCGGCTTCTATTATTTGGAATTCGTGTGAAATACTTTTATTAAATATGCTAAAATGCATATCAAATGTACCTAACGAGGTAATGGATTCATTTGAAATGCCTGACAACGTACAACAATTATTTTCGTTAGTTGTTTCATTTATATTAAGAACATTCTTTTTGCATAAAGATATGTCAGCGCCAGTGTCCACTAGGAAAGTTAAATATTTGTTATCTAATTTATATTTTAATTCTATATAATTTGTAATGTTATTCGTAATATTAAATATTTTATGTTTATTATTTCCGGAAGGTGCATTTAATTATTCGCTTGAGTCCCCTCCGGACTCTGGGAGTTTTCCTGTAACACGTGTATGTTTCGTGAACTATTGTTATTGTTCCTTCGATTTTGGTTATTATGTCGATTTTGGTTATTTGAATTATAATTGCCATTATTGTTATTATTTCTATTCGAATTATTATTGTAACGGTAGTTGCTATTCGAATTTCTGTTGGAATTGTTTCTATTTGAATTATTATTACTGCTGTCTGAATAATTATTGTTAGTATGTCTATTTGAATTGTGGTAATCTCTACCCGTGTTATTGTTTCGTTGGTTATAATTGGAATTATTGCTTCCCTGATTGTTCCTTCTATTTGGATTATTTCTGTTAGGATTGTTGTAGGTATTGTTCCTGTTTCTACTAAAAAACATAACTTGGTTTTCTACTTGACCTTCTATATTTAATGCTAAAGTTACTGCTTCATTTAGTGTTTTTGGTTGTGCAGCAAATATTGTACTTATATATTTTTCATTCAAACCTTGTTTGAATATATTAAGAGAATATAGTTCATTTATTTTTTTCACGTTGTGTATTTCTGTTTCATTTTCTAACTTTAACTCTTGTATTTGCACTTCGTTTAGTTCGTCAATTAGTTTCAAAATTTTATCACTATAGGTTCTTATTGAGTCATTTCGTTGTTGAAATCTAGAAAGTAGATTTTGTATTTTACTCACTGTTCGATTATTCTTATACCTATTTGTGAGCAATGTTTTTAGGGAACTAAAATCTGTTGATGGGTCGGAACCAATTGCCGTTTTAACCGTTGAGCTACATTTTACGTTTATTACGAAATTTATTAAGACTGGTTTAGATGTATCATTCAAGGTGTCGTATATTAATTTTATTATTGTCAGAAATGGTTTAAGTTCTTGAAAATTACCTTTGAATTCAGGGATTATCTTGAATGCCGTTTCTAGATTAAAAGACGCCATGTTCGTATTGTTTTCTATTTCTGGTTCTAATTCTGTTATATGTGCTTCTATTTTTTTTTCTCCCTCTGGTTGGGGTTCTTCTGTTTCCATTGGTCTTAATAGTTTTGTTATTTCCTTCTCTAGTTTTACTAATGTTTTCAAAATGTTTTCCCTTTCTTCTAATTTAGTTTCACTTATTATTTCCTGACTAATTTCCTTGACTACTTGTAATTTAGCTTTAATTGTTTTTTGTGTATATCTCCTATTTGGCTGTTTTTTTAAATTTCTTAAAAGTTCTTGTATAATATTAAATTTGTCCATTTAAGGTAAAATAATATTTGTTTTATTTAACTAAAGTATCTAATTTTTAAACATTTGCGGCGCAAATCCTAGATGCCGTTTTAATTACATATTTCTTATAGTGCTGTTGCACTTTGTATAAAATAATTGCAAAAAAATACAAATTATTACTAATATTATATGTAAGGTGTGGTCATCTTCTTCGATTGCTGGAGTCGGTGTACGTATTGTCACGAATTTCTCGATGATTTGTGTTGTTTGTTTTCCGTTGTCTATTACGTTGTTTGCTTCATACCCTGCCAGCATGAGCATTATTGATGTTCCTAGCTTTTTCCAGAAACTCATCGTAGTCTAATAACCGTAATTGTTGATAAAATTTATGTTTCTGCTCCCCTTGGCTGATTGCGATAAGTCTTCTTAGCTCTTTTCGCTGTTTGTTTGCCTTGGTTTTCTTGCCGCCCCTTGATCTTTTCTTTATTGGATTAATTGATTGATGATGTAGACAGTATTGGTTTTCGCACAATTTATCTTTGCAGGCATCTATATAGTGGTGTAGGTGTTTACAGGATCGGTGTTTGCAGGATCGCCATATAGTGTTGGTGGGACGCCAGCTAGGATCACCAAATAATATAAAAATCGCTGGACCGTTATATAATGTATGCCTTGTAGCAATCTACGTACATAGTGGCATTTAAATTTAATATAGTGTATGTATGGGGGCAGGATCGCCATATAGTGTAAGAGGGGGCAGGATCGCCATATAGTGTTAGCTTGGCAGGTTCGCCATATAGTGTATGAGGGTGTACAAAAGGACACTAAGATTGGGTGAGAACCGGACCAATCTCAGGAGGAATTTTGTCAAGTGCTTTCCTCAAAGCAGTTCCCGCGTGCACGCTAGATGCACTTTTTAATGTTTTACAGAGATAGCACGTAGGCAGATTATGCCAATGTTTGAACCCTTTGGCAGAATATGCCAGTAAAAAAAGAAAATCTCTTTTTGGTTTTAATTATAACCCTTTCAAATCAGAATTATAATTGATTATTTATTGAAAATGCTGGTCTTTTATATCATTATAATTTAATATTTTTACTTAATTTAAATAATAGTCTTCTCTTTTCTTTACATTCGCATATTACAAATTCATTGATTTTTGAACGTTGGGCTCAATAGCCAATCAGAAAACGTTCAATAATCAATTTAAATTTTTCCCCTCAAAATTTGAGTGACATTCCTATTTGTCATGGGTTATTGACACAATTTGAATTTTCACAAATTTGTCATTTTGCATTCCAGTGATATTTAATTACACAATAATTTATTGTTTTGTAATTCAACCCTTTACTCAAGGTTAGTGTACTTTGTGGTATGTGTTGAATGAAAAGAAAAGATATACAAAAAAATAAATAAATGTAAACAAATAATTACAAATAAATATGTGCATGTGCATATAGTAAACAAAAATAAACAAAAAAAATATAAACAAATAAAGATGAATAAATGAAATAAATAAAGATAAATGAAGATGTGTGTAACATCATCACACATGCTTTAATTGCAAAAAACATGGAAGAGAGAACTGATCGCTCTGCAAACGACATCAACTGTCCGTTACTTTCTCTCTATTTGGAAACTAGAACAAAAGTAACTTCCAAAAGTCATAACAGCAGGCAACACCAAAATTTTTCATTTCAATCAAAGGTTGATTTCCCAAATTTAAATAACAACAACACAAATTGTACATTGTACATATGCTAACCAGCTGAAAACAAACAACGATTTATTTAGTATTGATGAGCTTTTTGATATTTTCACTACAGCTATGGATGATTTGCATAGGTGCACTTCAAAAGTACAACAAATCAAAGTTGTAATGTCAATGGTAAAATACACCCATGGATTATACTAATAATTTAAACGAATTCAAAATGCTTCACTTGAATGCTAATGGCATTTAAAACTTTTCTAAATTAAAGCAATTTGAAGGAAACATTTTTTTCAGAAAATCATAGACCCTATTTTAAAAATTATTATTTATATACAAGTGACAGAACAGATGCAAGAGGAGGAGGAGTAGCTCTGTTAATTCATAAATCTGTAGCACACAAAAACCTCTTTATATTAAACACTTCATCAATCGAAAACATCTCAATTGAAGTTATTATAAATAATAGACCTATTGTTGTATCTTCGTTATATTCACCAAGATATACCCATAACTTCTGTGCTGATATCTTGAACATAACATCTTCCACCAAAGAATATATAGTTTTTGGTGACCTAAATGCCAAACATTGTTCTTGGAATTGCCGTTAAAATAATACTGCAGGAATCGCACTCAACAATCTACAGCAATCAATTTTTTTCATACACTATCCTAATAGTCCAACCCTATTCCCCCATCAACACAATCGCGAAGCATCCACAGTCGATATTATTTTAAGCAATACCGCTTTAAATATAGACGTAAAAACAATGGATTACGAAATACCATCAGACCATCGCCCCATTATATGTACACTTAAAAGATCACTGGCCTCCCAGGGTGACCTCAATTATTATGATTATAGTGCAACCAACTGGAACATTTATATGAATTTTTTAGACAATAAAATCACGTTAAATTCGGATATATACAATACCAAGGTAGTAATTGATCAGGAAATACAAAAATTTATAAATGTAGTCTTCGAAGCAAGGGATGCGTCTGCACCTAAAATAACCCAACGAAATAATTACACATTACCAGAAAGTATAATTACACATTACCAGAAACTAAGAAGAAGCTTTAAAAGAAAAAGCCAACGATCTTCAAATATAGCCGAGCAAACTTTTTATAATCAATGTACTAAGTTTCTAAGTAACATGATTGATAAAAGTATTAATTCGGAACGCAATAAGAAATGGTGTCAATTATTATCCAATTTAAAACCAGTGATAAATCATTCTGGAAAATAAGCAGGAACTTGCGAGGAAAGGGAAAAAATCAAATCTCTCACTTTAAAATTGGAAATACAAAAATATCATCTGATAAGGGCAAGGCTGAAATCCTGGCAAATACATTTGTCCAAGCAAATAACCTCACTTCGAACTACAACCACTCAGCGGATACATTAATAAATACAACAGTAAATAATTTTAAAAAGGAAAATCCTAGTTCTGAATCAGCTATTTATACATCTCTTGAAGAAGTAATCAATATTGTCTCATCAATAAAACCCTCAAAATCCCCTGGTTTTGACAATGTTCCGAACCTGCTCTTAAAGAAACTACCACTCAAAGCTCTAAAATTACTGGTTATAATATTTAACAGCTGCATCAAACTCAACTATTTCCCAAACCATTTCAAAAATGCTAAGGTAATAGCCATAAACAACCCTAGTAAGCCAAAAAAGAACCCAAACAGCTACAAACCTATTAGTCTATTAAGTAACTTAGGTAAAATATTTGAAAAAATAATACATTCTCGTCTTAGTGAATTTGTAACGACCAATTCTATTGTTGCTAAAGAACAATTTGGATTTAAAAAAGGGCATAGCACTACGCACCAAATAAACAGAATTAAAAATCAAATAATCACAAATAAAAACAATAAACGTTCAACGGGTCCAATATTGTTAGATATTGAAAAAGCGTTTGACACCGTTTGGCATAATGGCTTAGTATTTAAACTTCTTGATGCAAATATACCAAAATATTTATGCAAACTTATTTCAGATTTCATTCACGGCAGAAACTTTAAAGTTGCGATTAATAATGAAACATCATCTCCAAAAACCATTATCACAGGGTTACCTCAAGGATCTGTCTTGTCGCCATTGCTTTACTCGAAAGTCCCGAAATATATGAAAATTGCTTATTACGCAGATGATACTGCGTTAATTTCTTCAAACAAACTTACAAGCGCACTCCTGAAGAAAATGGAAAAGGGACTTGTAAATTGCAGTAAATATTTTCACAAATGGAAAATCAAAATTAATCCAAACAAGACCCGAGCAATAATTTTTCCATTCAACAAATCTCCCAAAAGACTGCCAAGACGTCATCTTCTTATTGGAAATAATACCATAAATGTACTTAATCATTTCAAATATCTCGGAGTTGTTTTGGACAAAAAGCTTACTTTTAAACAACATATTATGGCTACGTGTCAAAAAGCTATAAAAATCATTTAAAGCATTATGGCCACTACTAAATAGAAGGTCATTTCTAAACCCCAAAAACAAAAATCTACTCTTCAAAAGTGTTATAAGGCCGATATTAACATACGCGTGTCCTATTTGGAGTGACGCTGCCAACTGCCACCTAAAACGCTTACAAATTATACAAAACAAATGTCTTAAAATGATAAATAAAAAGCCCTGGAGGTATCCTACAAATCTTCTTCATGAAGAAACAGGTTATGAAAAAATTATCGATTTCATAACAAGGATTAATAACAATTACTTTGCCAAAATTGAAAATTCCTCTTACCCACTGATAAGAGATTGTAGAGAATTAACGTAAAATTAAAAAGAAATTATCAAATTGAAAATTATATGCTTACAGAGATCTATTATTTCTAATAAACCTATAAGCACATAAATATTTTCAGATAGTATTTGAATTTATTAAATCATATAAAGGTTTTTTTCCTCCCATTTTCCTTTAAAAATCATTAAAAAATAAAATAAAAACTATTTAATGTCTTTAGATCCTATATATTATTTGTTGCAATATCTATATGTAAAGATAAGATCTCATATGTGAATATCAACTTTGTTAAAATATGTAAATAAAGGAAGAATATATAATTGAAAAAAAAAAAAAAAATATCCGTGCATAATTCAACAACCCCACAAATTTGCGATACATACCTATGTAGATGACGCTTTCTGTTTGATTTTAAAAAAGTGACATAAAAAATCTTTAATTACTAGATGTTTACACATCTCCCCTGTGATCGGACTCACATAATTTTTTTTATTTTAGAATCGTCGTTTTTATTATTTTATTTCCTTTTTATTCAACTTGTTCGCTTTTATTTTTAAATGTCAATTTTTCAGTCACTGCGGTGTAATTTTTTACTACAATATTAAAAACAACAGTAGTATCATTTGGTAGTCCCCAAGTTTTACAAGATTTTGCTAAAATCTAGTAAC
Organism: Cordilura impudica; assembly: GCA_963682025.1. Lineage (NCBI taxonomy): Eukaryota > Metazoa > Arthropoda > Insecta > Diptera > Scathophagidae > Cordilura > Cordilura impudica. The sequence continues at coordinate 181,508,051 of OY821519.1, forward strand.
GAGCTAGATTTTGTTTTGTATGGGAAATCTAGTAAAAATTAACTAGATTGTGCTCGAAATCTCGTATGTACTAGATTTTGCTTAGATGTAAACGCACTATTATATATATGTATCTATTTCTAGCTTAATTATTTTTTAAAATTATTGCATCATCTATTTTTCAAAACTCAACAAGAGAACACAGATTTTAATGTAGAAATGCTTAAAATGCAAAAAAAAAAACCAAAACCTTATCCATAAAAAGTTTCCGGTCTGGTTTTCCAAAAATTTAAATTTTTTAAAAGTCACCGTGTTTTGTGAAAATCTTTTAGTTGAACATTTGCAGTTCCAGATTTGATCTGAGTAAACCTGGAATGTATGAACATAAAATTTAATTTTTAAACAATTAAATTTTTTCCTATTGGTAAGTTTCTGTACCCATTTCCATTTTCTATTTATTTAAAAAAATTTATTAAAGTTTCGAAACTTCTTTTAAACGAAATTACAATAAAATGTTTATGCCATTATGTTTAAGCCGTTTCCATTGGTATAAAATGTATTTCTTCAGTTATATCGAATTGTTTAATTTTTGTTTCCAGAACAGCCGTAGTACCCAGTTTAAAAGTATAATCAAGCTGATAATTAAAAAAAAAAAAAAATGAGAAACAAACAATAACAATATAATAAACTAACCTGTCTTTCTCCCTTTTTATTGGCCAATTCATAATTACGCAAGTATTCGGTAGAATCTTTGCGTATTACGCATAAATCAATATTAGAACCGGAACCTAAATCATTGAAGACACCAGCAGCTATAGCGTCACGGACTAATTTTTTACCTTCCTCCTCACTCATGTCAGGTTTCCAACGGGCTTCAAATACGGACATGGCAGCCAAACTGCCAGAGCCCATAGTGACATAGGGCAATTTATCTGTGGAACCATGAGGATGTATAGAATAAATATATGCGCCAGTCTTGTCAACACCACCCAACACTAAGGCGGCACTTATATGACCTTGATAACGAAACAACATCTGTTTCAGAAGAGTGTTAGCGGCCACTACTGGGACTTGGCGACCTGTGTTGAGTCGATGTAATTCTAATTGAGAAGCAATCATATCGGTGGTCATTTCAGTGTCAGCTGCAGTACCGGCACCGCAACAACTGTAATTGTTAAATCGCATTACACAAATATTAATTAAATGAAAATATAAACTTACTACATGTTCTTAGCCAAGTAATGAATTTTGGAACAATTTTTATCGGATACGATTGGCCCTTCAGTCGCACGTGTATCGGCACCTAAAATAACACCATCTTTGAAAACGATACCTGCAATAGTGGTGCCCGTCTTAACTGTTTTAGGAGGTTGGAAACCCCCTTTCATAAGTTCGGCATTGCTGCAATTTATCAAGAATCACATACAGTTAACAAATCAGATGTAAATATCAATAAGTTTTACCGTTTACAATTGTCAAAATTGAAACCAGATTTGGGTACATCTCTAGTAAGCTCCAATTGCATTTTTATTTATTTATTTTTAAGTGATTACTGAAAAATATAATAATTGCTACTAATTTGCAAGCGGCGGATGACAAACAATTTTTTGTTTGACAAATGTCAAATAAAAATTACTGTTCAATGGTGAAAGCTATGATTCTCAAACTGTAGTCTTTTTTAAACATTGAAACATATGTTTTGGTTTATCATTTCATAGTAAATTAAGTAATTAAACAGAAGAAGAATTTTTTTGCAATTGGTTTTATAATTCTTGCGTATTTTAGCTAAATATCTAAAATATAAATTAAAACCAAGAAATTCGTACTCAAAAAAACATATTATGTTAGTGATACAAAACGTTAGACCCATTATTCGGGATTCGTTAAAAAATTTTCAAAAATTGACCAATATTCGTAAGTTTTTATATCATGCTTTCAACGTCCAGATAAGGTTACCTATTTGATAAATTTGTCTTATTCAGGCTTGTTCTCAACTGCAGACCGCCGTAATGAGCTATTCACTAAAGAACAAAAAAGACAACGTGAAGTTGTTGGTAGGGTTGATAAAATTGAAGTACGTTACTTAGGTCTTCCCGAAGATGTTACCTTAATGATGAATCGTGATCTATCTACACCATACAATTGTGCCCAGCATTTATCCGAAGGTCATTGCAATCGTTCGGCCTTGGCTTTAATTGATGGCAATATACCTTGGGATATGCATAGACCATTGCAAGATAATTGTACCTTACAATTATTAAATTTTACTGTAGCTGACCCTCATGTGGTCAATAAGTATGTAATTTTTATATAGATCGCAACTATAAAATTTTACAAGTTTATATTTCCAGAGCTTTTTGGCGATCTTGTAGTTTTATATTGGGAGCAGTTTTACAAACTTCATTCAAAGAAGAAGCTCGATTACAATTGCATAGTTTTCCAGGACCCAACAGTAGGTTTATTTCTCTTATGTTTAAAATATAGGTTAAATTTTTCTTTTTAATTTTAGTTAAGTCAGGTAGTTTCGTCCACGATGTTGTTTTAGGCTCGAAATCTTGGCAGCCATCCGTTTCCGAGTTACGAGCATTGTCCGCTGAAATGATCAAATTAGCTGCCAAAGGTCTTAAATTTGAACGGTTGGAAGTAAACAATGAATTAGCTTTGGAAATGTTTAAAGATTCTCGTTATAAGAGTGAACAATTGCCCAGTATTTCTCAACAAAATCAAGGTCGTGTCATTCTCTACCGTTTGGGAACACATATAGACATATCAAGAGGACCAATGGTGGGGTCATCACATTTTTTGGGAAAATGCACGGTGAGTGCTGCACATAAGTTGGCCGATGAAGGTGCTAATGACGCGCTATACAGAATACAAGGTGTTGCTTTACCCACTGGTTTTGTTATAAATCATTTTGCCTATGGGACACTTGAGGAACGTTCTAGAAAATTGGTAAGTTTTAAACAAGTGTCATAAGTATAATAAAAATATGTATGAATTATTTTATACCGGCAAAACAAGTTTAATCATCTTTAAAACGTATATAATTAAGATTTGAAATATCGTTTCGGTGTAGAAACTTAAAATGGTGCTTATTTATAATCAGTCAAGACTCCAATTGATTATGCAATTTAGTTTGCGTTTGTTACTAATTAGTTATTTTTTTTATTGGCTGGCTATTTCGTTGTGGTACTTTACATATACAGTCTTCCTCTAAAGTCTACGTACAGTGCCCTTATATTTGAAAATTATATTATGAATTTTGCGTTTTACTTTAATTTATGAAATATCTAGAATTTAAAGACTCGAGGTGAAATTATTTCATTTTTACAGCTACTCAAATACGAGAACAATAATGCAATTAAAACTTTTGGAAACAATACTAATCGTCCCAGTATTGTCATTTGAAAATTGTGATGACTTTGGGCTGTTGGAGGACGATGAAGAGGTGATATATCTCTGTAAAATTTGTAAACTCGGAACATTATGTCTTTTAACTTAATCTCAACAAATTAACATTAGTTGTTAATGATTTATTTTATTACATGAGATAATGATTTCTTTAATATACTTTCAAACTCTTGGAAAAATTTAACATGTTTGGAATTGGACATTAACAGATATTGCCTTGCTCAAAACTCTTCATGAACTTGTTTTAGTTGACTGTTGTAGCTTAACACGCATGACTTAGAATATATATTATGTAATTTGAAATTAAAATCATTTACTTCTACTGAAACTGGGTATGCTGGTATAATGGCAAACGATATCACAGCTTTGATAGCTTCGATAAGTTTGTATAATGGGTCAAAAATATAGACCGGATCATAACTATAAACGCAGTTAAAATATGCTCATATTTCAGTTCGAATCTAATTCTCTTTACGAACGGTCGTGTAAATAATTAAAGCGCTTAGAGTACAACTATTTAAAATTAATAACAAGTGTATATTTTTGTTTTTGCAATTGCCTATTCTTGATCTCATTTGAACTCAAGTGGTAGTCAATTCAGCTTAAAACAGGAATAAAAAATCTAGCGATGGCCCGAGGGGCCAAATCTTCATCAAAAAGAAAGCTCCTTGCCAATAAGAAGATGACAAAACTTCCTCCGGGTTTTAAACCGAATATCGCTTCAACTTCAAGCAACAGATTTAGCCTGCTTGCTGGCCTTAATGATATGGACGTAACTCCTGTATCAAATATTAACGAGGTTAAACAACACAAACCTCCACCTATTGCTGTTGAAGCTAACGCCTCATTTACAGAAATACAAAAACTACTTGGTAAAGATTGTATTTTCAAACGTACTTCAATTGGTACTAAAATTTTTGCTCCAAGTGTAGAATTGTACGAATGCTACAAGCAAATTCTTAAAGAGAGTAAGTTGGAGTTTCACTCATATGGCTCCAAAGATAATAGGTTATACACCACTTTTTTACACGGTTTACCCCGCATAAAAACTGAGGACATCACCGCAGAGCTAAAAAAACTACAACCTGTCCCCTTCTTCCGTAGCTGAAATAGTCACCAAATTCAGTTCGAACAACAATGCAGTTTACAAAGTTCAATTTGTTCGTAAAAATTTTTAACCCAACTGCCTTAAGAAACGTAAGAACAATTTCAAATATTATAATTTCCTGGAAAAAATACAAATCTAAATCCAGGAACAAACCAACTCAATGCTGGAACTGCTTAATGTATGGCCATGGCGGTGAACATTGTCATCGTAGTGCTGCGTGTATGATATGTGCAGAACAACATCATACAAGTGTGTGTCTGCTTAACACAAATGAAAAAAGACCAGCTGTTTTTACATGCTTTAATTGCAAAAAACATGGAAAAGACAGAACTGATCACTCTGCAAACGACATCAATTGTCCGTTACGTTCTCTCTATTTGGAAACTAGAACAAGAGTAACTTCTAAAAGTCAGAACAATTGCAGACAACAACAAAAAAAATAACTCATTTCAATTAAAGGTAGGAGATTTCCCTAATTTAAGAAACAACAACTCAAATTGTAATAATAACAATAAATAACAGCAAAGCCACATATGCTAACCAGCTGAGAACAAACATCGATTTATTTAGCATCGATGAGCTTTTTGATATTTTCACTACAGCTATGGATGATTTGCATAGGTGCACTTCAAAAGTACAACAAATCAAAGTTGTAATGTCTATGATGAAATACGCCCATGGATTATACTATTTTAAACGAATTCAAAATGCTTCACCTGAATGCTAATGGCATTTCAAACTTTTCTAAATTGAAACAATTTGAGATACTAATTGAACGAGAAAATATTAAAATAGCGTCTTTGAATGAAACATTTTTTTCAGGAAATCATAGACCCTATTTTAAAAATTATTATTTATATAGAAGCGACAGAACAGATGCAAGAGGAGGAGAAGTAGCTCTGTTAATTCATAAATCTGTAGCACACAAAAACCTCTTTATATCAAACACCTCATCAATCGAAAACATCTCAATTGAAGTTATTATAAATAATAGACCTATTGTTGTATCTTTGTTATATTCACCAAGATATACCCATAACTTCTGCGCTGATATCTTAAACCTAACGCCTTCCACCAAGGAATATATAGTTTTTGGTGACCTAAGTGCCAAACATTGTTCTTGGAATTGCCGTTCAAATAATACTGCAGGAATTGCACTCAACAACCTACAGCAATCAAGCAATTTTTCATTCACTATCCTAATAGTCCAACCCTATTCCCCCATCAACACAATCGCGAAGCATCCACAGTCGATATTATTTTAAGCAATACCGCTTTAAATATAAACGTAAAAACAATGGATTACGAAATACCATCAGACCATCGCCCCATTATATGTACACTTAAAAGATCACTGGCCTTGCAGGTTGACCTCAATTATTATGATTATAGTGCAACCAACTGGAACATTTATATGAATTTTTTAGACAGTAAAATCACGTTATATTCCGATATATACAATACCAAGGCAGTAAGTAATTGATCAGGAAATCCAAAAATTTATAAATGTAGTTTTCGAAGCAAGGGATGTGTCTACACCTAAAATAACTCAACAAAATAATTACACATTACCAGAAAGTACTGTGAAATATATAAAACTAAGAAGAAGCTTTAAAAGAAAAAGCCAACGATCTTCAAATATAGCCGAGCAAACTTTTTATAATCAATGTACTAAGTTTCTAAGTAACATGATTGATAAAAGTATTAATTCGGAACGCAATAAGAAATGGTGTCAATTGTTATCCAATTTAAAACCAGGTGATAAATCATTTTGGAGAATAAGCAGGAACTTGCGAGGAAAAGGAAAAAATCAAATCTCTCACCTTGAGGTTGGAAATACAAGGATAACATATGTTAAGGACAAGGCTGAAGTCCTGGCAAATACATTTGTCAAAACAAATAACCTCACTTCGAATTACAACCACTCAGCGGATACATTAACAAATACAACAGAAAATAATTTTAAAAAGGAAAATCCTAGTTCTGAATCAGCTATTTATACATCTCTTGAAGAAGTAATGAATATTGTCTCATCAATAAAACCCTCAAAATCCCCTGGTTTTGACAATGTTCCGAACCTGCTCTTAAAGAAACTACCACTCAAAGCTCTAAAATTACTGGTTATAATATTTAACAGCTGCATCAAACTCAACTATTTCCCGAACCATTTCAAAAATGCTAAGGTTATAGCTATTAACAAACCTAGCAAGCCAAAAAATAACCCAAACAGCTACACATCTATGAGTCTATTAAGTAACTTTGGTAAAATATTTGAAAAAATTCTACATTCTCGTCTTAGTGAATTTGTAACGACCAATTCTATTGTTGCTAAAAAACAATTTGGATTTAAAAAAGGGCATAGCACTACTCACCAAATAAACAGAATTAAAAATCAAATAATCACCAATAAAAACAATAAACGTTCAAGGGGTCTAATATTGTTAGATATCGAAAAAGCGTTTGACACCGTTTGGCATAATGGCCTAGTATTTAAACTTCTTGATGCAAATGTACCAAAATATTTATGCAAACTTATTTCAGATTTCATTCACGGCAGAAACTTTAAAGTTGCGATTAATAATGAAACATCATCTCCAAAAACCATTACCAGAGGGTTACCTCAAGGATCTGTCTTGTCGCCATTGCTTTACTCGATTTATACATCCGATTTTAAAGTCCCGAAATATATGAAAATTGCTTATTACGCAGATGATACTGCGTTAATTTCTTCAAACAAACTTACAAGCGCACTCCTGAAGAAAATGGAAAAGGGACTTGTAAATTGCAGTAAATATTTTCACAAATGGAAAATCAAAATTAATCCAAACAAGACCCAAGCAATAATTTTTCCATTCAACAAATCTCCCAAAAGACTGCCAAGACGTCATCTTCTTATTGGAAATAATACCATAAATGTACTTAACGAGGTCAAATATCTCGGAGTCGTCTTGGACAAAAAGCTTACATTTAAACAACATATTATGGCTACGTGTCAAAAAGCTATAAAAATCATTTAAAGCATTATGGCCACTTCTAAATAGAAGGTCATTTCTAAACCCCAAAAACAAAAATCTACTCTTCAAAAGTGTTATAAGGCCGATATTAACATACGCGTGTCCTATTTGGAGTGACGCTGCCAACTGCCACCTAAAACGCTTACAAATTATACAAAACAAATGTCTTAAAATTATAAATAAAAAGCCCTGGAGGTATCCTACAAATCTTCTTCATGAAGAAACAGGTTATGAAAAAATTATCGATTTCATAACAAGGATTAATAACAATTACGTTGCCAAAATTTAAAATTTCTCTTACCCACTGATAAGAGAATGTAGAGAAATAACGTCAAATTAAAAAAAAATCACCAAATTGAAAATTATATTATATTCTATTATTTTAAATAAACCTATAAGCACATAAATATTTTTCAGATATTATTTGAATTTATTAAATCATAAAGGTTTTTTTCCTCCCATTTTCCTTTAAAAATCATTAAAAATAATATAAAAACTATTTAATATTTTAGATCCTATGTATTATTTGTTGCAATATCTATATGTAAAGATAAGATCTCATATTTAAATATCAAATTTGTTAAAATATGTAAATAAAGGAAGAATATTTAATTGAAAAATATATGCTCATATATTAATTATTTACTATGTAAAATACCGTCATTATTCTACACAATTTTAGATTTTAGAGAGATGTCGCATAAAAAAAAGTTAGCAACAGTAAGTAATGTTAGTAAGTACCGTTATCTTTAATTTGGGCAAATTCAGCCGGAGCATAACTATAAAAGCAGTCAAAGAATTTGATGAAATATCGAAGTAAAAACAATTAACTACACCACTTTTATTACGTATTACATCAAATAATCTATTCGGCATACTTTATTATTAAATTTGAAATTGTATTTTTTTATTAAAATTATGTCAGGCGTCAATTACAGCAATTTTTAATTGCTGACTGTTGTCATACTACCGGTTCTCCTTATAAACTTCTCTTGTTATTAGGTACCAAATGTTCTCTCTAGGATTGAGGTCTGGAGAGCAAGCTGGTCAAGTCATAACTTGAACGTCATTGTCATTCAACCAGGAATTAGTCGCGCAACTAACATGAATTCTCATCTTACTGAAAAATATAATAGTCAGCACTTTTGCTTCTTATAAACGGCAATAAATGCATTCGCAACATTTCGACGTATCCTCTGAGCTCATGTGCGTACGGGAAACGCCACTTCCAACATTCCATCGCCACTAAAAGCTTCCCAAAGCATTAAACTGCCTCCACCGCTTAGGAAAAAATTGAGGATTGTTTCGCAAATTACGCCAATACGTATTAACACCATTTGGGCCATCTAAGTTCCATTTTTTTCATCAGAAAAAATGACATTGAAAAGAAAAGAACAATTTAAGTAGATTAAAGATATTATATTTAACATCTTACCTTGGCGAAGTTGGATTGCATTTTTTTCGGGCAAATTCAAGCCTTTTTGCCTTGTGACGTGCTAACAGACGAGGTGCGGATTTAAATTTTTGGCGACAAATACGCCCAGATGGTCTGAGCACTCTGTGGAGAGTCCAGTTAGACACATTTAGTCCACAATCGTGGGCTATTTGCGCATTGGTCTTTGAATTGCTTGCACTTTTAATAATGCTTGAGAGCTTGATTTTTTGGTCCACCGCACGCTTGCTATAGTCTTCTTCAAAATAAGCAAGATTTTTGCGTTTTTCAGTTTCAGATAGCATTTTACCACGCGGAATTTTAATTCGTCAATATCAATAACAGCGATCAAATAATTAGGCATTATCCTTAGTTGATAACACAACCTAACCATACTTATTGCGTTTATAGTTATGCTCCGGCTGAATTTGAACAAAAAAAAAAAAAAAAAACGGTACTTACTGTGATTAGTTGTTGCAAAATTTTTTGTTTTGCAACGTCTTCTCTCCAAACTCCAAAATTGTGTAAAATAATAATAATAAAATAAAATAATAAAAGATGGAAGGCGTTTGTTGATTGTGATAAAAAACTGAGATGCCATTTTCATTTTGAATGATTTGTTTCTTATCGAGGTAAACAAAATTCTGAGGTGAAACAAATCCCATGAATTATGTATCTTTCAATATGTAGTTAGTTGTCATAATTAGATTATTTTCTGTACATTAAATACATCTTAAAATATTGTTTCTTATTAAATGTATTATAAAATTGTTTAAATATCATTTGCACTATTGCTGTGTGTTGATCTCTTGGAGGCGAATACTTCAAATTTCGATATATCGGACCGATCGTTGAATGCGGCTGGCTTAAACGGCAGAATCACCACAAAATAAAAGAACAATATTAGAGTGGGGTAAAAAATATGAAAACTGGGCTTTCAACGATTGGTGCAAGGTCCTTTGGTCCCATGAATCGAAGTTGAAATTTTGGGCTCCAAGAAGCGAGTTTTTTTGAGGCGCTCAGATGGAGAACGGAAAGGGGAAGGTTCCTTAATAGTTTGGGGTTGCATTGCTAGTGCAATTGTTGGCTAGTTATGCAGAATCGAAGGAATACTCGATAAAATCCAGTGCAAGACTAACCTGAAAGATCGTAAATTGGTCACTGGATTAAGAATTGTGGGTCGGCAAGATAATGACCTAACACTTACAGCAGAAATTTTTAAGCAGTATTAAGAGACCCAGGAAGCAGCTGGAACCTCGAATGACCACCTCACCTGACCTCAATCCTGTAGTGTTACTGTGGGATGAATTGGACAGGAAGGTTTTGAACTACCTGCCCTACATCTAAGGAAGACCTGTGGAATAAATTGCAGGAGGCATGGAACCAGATCACTCCAAAAATTTTGTAAAAATTGATTCAAAGGATGCCAAGACTATGTCTGGAAATTATACGAAATGTAGATGGTCACACTGATGATCTGAAATATAAGTAAACAGTATAGTTTCAATATTTATGTAAATAGTAAAAGTAAATAAAGAATATATGTTTTAACTTTGAAGAGTTTTCATTGGAAAATAAAGGAGATGTGGACATTTAAAATTTGAGGAGGAGGTGGCAAATACTTTTGTACGGTAGTGTATTTGGAATGGAATAATGGTCTGTATAGGAAAAATTAATTTTTTAATTTTGCAAATATTTCTTTAAAATGTTGATTAAACTATAAAAATGTATCTAAATACATTCTTAAGAATTTTACAACATTCTTGTTTTGAATAATACAATTTGTTTGTTGTTTGTTCTACAATATTGAAAGTTGAAGATTTTTGTCAATAAGCTCAATTTTACTTTCAGCTTGATAAATATGTTAGCAGGTCTAACATATACAAATTAAAAAGAATGGGAGAAGTTGACTATCTTAAATGTTTTATTACTCTTAGGTCTTAAATTATAAAGTTTTTTGGCTTATCATATTATGACTTAAAATAATTTGATGTAATGGAAATTGACATTGGCATATCTATAATATTAATAGGCTAGGCGATTACTTGTGACTGGTGTTTCGCTCTACCATTTTAACCCAATTTTGATCAGGTATTTCTTTGAAAGGTATTTCTTTTTAGCCGTTTTGGAGATTTACAGATTTTTAAATTTTTTCCTTTATTTTGAGTAAATTGCATTTAAAGTTGCTACAAACACATACATAAAATTATACAATGCTATGTGTGTGTTTAGTAAATTTGTTAATGTGTTTGTAATAAAATGAGTTGTGAGTTTTGTGTTGATTTGTGAATTGGCTATAATTTATTAGCATACTTTTAGGGTCTTTATCTAATGAAAAAATAAAATTTCCTAGAATTTGCGCTCGAATTTCGAGCTGCTAGTTTAAATTATAAGACCAGGAATTCATAGAGTATCGAACGCTTTCTCCATATCAATGAAGTAAGCTCCTATAAATATTATTTATTCCTGTTCCAATTGATGAGAGCCGAACTGTTTATGCACAAAATTCCTTAATGTTGCTAATTAAATTGAGTTTGTTCTTTTTATAATCCAACCCTCTTTTTGGATTAATTACGAGGTAGAATGTCATATTTCTTTCTTTTCTATACATCTTTTTAGGGAGTAATTACATAGATTCTAACGAGGAAACCATTAACGATATCTATCCCAGTTAGATGTAATATTTTTACTATTCGTTTGAATACCTCCACAACTACTACGTGCAAAACAGTCCGCTAACATAAAGGTAAATGATATAAATAAAATTAGAGACATTTTCTCTTATTTTTTTTATTCCAACGAACTGCATCTATGGCAAACATGAACTCTTTAAATCATTGAGAACGAGTCCCCAACTCCATAATACGAGTAATATTAATATTATTGACCTAACTATTCGTGTCCTTGACTACTTTCACCACAAGAAAAACGACATAGTGTTTCCTTTTCGTAGCATACATGCTACCAATAAATTGGACCGAATTTTTTTAAGTACATTATGAACCAATTTATTACAGAGCATACGAATTGTTTCTTTTCCCAAAAATATAAAAGCCAAACTAATGTTTTTTTTCGGAAACTTAGGTTTTTTGTATGTCTTAGATTATTCTCGACATTCCCTCTAGTATCGGCTACCTTAAATTCCACTTATGGTAGCTGTGAGTAATCGCCAAGTGCGTCACTTTCTTTAGCCTCGCTATTCTTAATTTTTTTAAACTGCTTGTCTCCCCGAAATATTTGGATTTTTCTGAGTATAGCCCTAATAGTAAAACGTTAGTTGTAATATGATGAATGGGGTAACAGTTCGTAGCCCAATGGATTTTTGCCATAGTGACTACACAATTGTGCCCGGTGCATAGTCACGGTGGAATAGCACATGTTTCTTCATTTTGCTTCAAATCAATGTCAAATCTATCCAACATAAGGTGCGGCGCAACTCTATAGCACAAGGCTATGCTTTCAAATTATTGTTCTACAATTTCATTTGTGCTCCCTAAAATGTTACTCTTTAAATGCAATTATTGTTATTAGTTAATGATCTTTTAAGAACAAAAACAATTACGCGGTTATCACGTTTTGATAACTATAGTACAATCACTCCTTTATATTATTTTAAAAATAAAAATTAAAAAAAAAAGAAAAAATAATTATGCCACTGCAGCTTCTTTGAGTGATATAAAAGAAGCCAAAATATTGGCTGTTGAGTCGAAGGGATTCTCGAAAGGAGAAAAAGCAGCCGAAATTGCAGACGCCGGAAAGTTGTATACAATTTTCTTGAAAACCGTGATGATTATGGAAAAAAGCGGAACTGGAAGTCCGAAAAATAAATTAAATGCACGACAGAAAAGAAAAATTATGAGTAAAGCCCTAAACACATAACGACGAGTTGCGAGTGCGAGAATAAACGAGAATGAGGGTATGATTTTTTCTATATGTGGAAGCGAGATCGATAGTAAAGCTTTTTTGTGTGGCGTTGCCAACTCAGGTTGCGAAAATACTCGCAAGGGAAATAGAATTGATTCTATTTTCTGTGCGAGAAAAATCAGATGACAGGAGAATCAGCTGATAGGCATTAAACGCGATGCCTACTTTAGTAATTATTTTATTTAACCCGTTAATAATTTCGATTTTATTCGTTTTGTTATATTTATTGTTTGTTATATGAACAGCTTTGTATACAATTGACAATTGAATTATGTTTGACAGTAGGACAATCAGCACAAATTCTCGCAAGCCAAAAGGTTAGTTTTTACTCGCACTCGCATCTCGTATGTGTTAAGGGCTTAAGGATAGCAACTATATCTTAAGTTGCAACCAATTGACGAAAATGGTTGGCAATACTGTGTCCAAATTCACAATTTGGAGAGTTTTAAGCGACGCTCCGAATATTGCTCGACGCAAAGTGAAAAAATCACCACGTTTGCTCAAACAACACAAAAGAGGCTCGTTTAGAATTTTGGAAACAAACTTTGCGCATTAACCAGAAACAAGTAATTTTGATTACATTGATCGTGTAATCAGATGAAAAAAATGGAACTTGGATAGCCCTGAATGATTATTGGAGGGGTCTTAATAAAGAGCCATTGAGTTTTTCAAAGCGCAACTTTGGTGGAGGTATTCGATGACGTAGGGTATATTTCATAATGATGGTTTGCTGGAATTGCAGGTGGTAACTGAGCGAATGAAAACTAGAGATTATATTACAATATTGCAAAGTAGTTTATTGCGTTATTTGGAACAAAACAGCAACAAATCATTAATTTTACAAAATGACAATGCTCCTGTGCACAATAGTACAACAGTAGGGTGGCTGCAATTGAGAAATGTCAAGGTTATGCTGTTAAAACATTTGGGACATGGTGGCGAGACTAGTTTATGCCAAAAATAAGAACTACAAGAACGTTCAGAAACTTAAAAGTGCGATATTTTTGAATGGGAGGCATTACAGCCTTCAATTCTTCATAACTTAATTTCCTCTATGGATGAAGGAATCTTTAAATGTATTCAAAATAAAGGTGGACTACTTAAATAAAATAAAAAAATAAAATAAAAAGATTTTTTGGTTTAATTAAAAATAACAAGAATAGAAGTGTCTGTCGAGTTAATATAAAGGGAGTAAAAATTCACCAACATTTAAAGCAAATAATGCTAAATCGCCTAGTTGTTAATAAAAAAACAATGTAAATTTACCAAACAGAAAAATTTTATGTATTAATTTATTTAAAGAAAAACACAACAATAACTTTTGATGTTGTATGTTTTGTGTGTAATATTTACATATACATACATATATTAAATAAAACAAGTAAGAGTGTTAAATTTGGCTGTGCCGAATCTTTGATACCCTCCACCTCGGTTTGAGTATTGATAATAAATGTAAACAAAATATTTGAAAAAATAAATAATTTGTTAAACTTAATACCAAATTATTTCTGCAAATTCTTTGTGTTGATCCGCTTGACAGCTGATTTTTGTTTATTTCAAGAGTTGGTGTATAAAACTCTCTCAAATATTTGGTGTTTTTGAATTTAAATTTGTGTTTAAAGAATAAAATTCATATTTTAAAAATTTAATTGATGTCTTCTAAATTTCAAGTCATTATTTCCGACGTTTTAATATGATTTTCTGAAATTCAGTGGATTTGTCTAATTTATAATTGGAAATCTAAATTCCAGTTTTTAGAATTGATATTGAATGGAATTGATATTGATATTGAATGGAAAAATTAAAAGGTGCAATTTTGTATATATGTGAATAATAACGCTTTAGTAAACAATTTTTAAAAATTATATGTAATCGCAATCAGATATTTTGTAGGTAAAGCAGAATAATAATTTTATATAACTATGTAGAACTGTTTTGAAAGCAAAAAACTCATTGCTTCTTCTTTACTCAGCTCTGTATATACTTTTAACATTGTCGTGTTTGATATGTATCTAATTGAAAATGTTTGCATTCATGTTAAAATATAAATAACTATTGCAAAGCTAATTAAAACAAAAATTGTGGCGCCATCTACTGTGGCATAGTCACAATGAAGTGACACTCTGTTTGTTAATGCAAAATAAATGTATTTTCCCTAAAAAATATTGCAGAATTTTATATAAATAAAATGATATACCAATTAATTTCTAACATGCGGTTATTATGGATATACATATATAGAATATATGTAGGTATATTATTTTATTATTTAATATATGTTTGTACATATATAAATATAAATATTACACACAAAAAATACAACACCAAAATACTACAAAATCAACATCAATGTATTTTATATTACTTTTTTTAGCTAATAAATAAATATTACTTTTTTTAATAATAAACAAAAACCATACGTTTTTCCATAATTATTTTACAAATATGACCATAAGTTTGGCATATTTACTTCTTGTTGTGTTTACAAAATAAAGTTACCGAGTTAATCATATATGCACATTTTTGAGGAAACGGTTAACATTTATTATCATTAGTATTATTTTAATAATATTTATGCTCGATAATTAACAAACTTCCGTTTTTGTATGCGCATTTCAAGAAATAAATCATAATAATAGATTTAACAAGTTAAAACTTTAATTGCAATTTTACAGTAATCCAGTGAATTTGCATTACATTTTTAACAGGGTAACATTATTCATCATTAGTGGCAGCAAGCAATAATGATAGAACTAACTTAAGGCCTAGAACCACACGTAACAGTAACGTAACGTGTGAGCTGTTATTTAGATACATGAAAAGCGTTGGGATGTTCCGGTTACGTTCAGTAATGTTCTTAATGCTTTTCATGTATATTAGATACATCCAAATTTGTATGAAAATGGATCATGTTTTCCGATCCGTGCACGACGTAGTAAATATGAAAGAAGATGTCATAAAACCCATAAAAGCGAAATCAGTCGCCCGATATCGTCAAAACTGGCTTATCCCTAGGCGAAAATCCATATTTTGATCAAGTTCCATTCATATATTTAAATAAAATTTTTAAAAGGTATTTCAATCGGCCGGAAATTTATTTATATGGGCAATTCCCATGTAAAATTGACCGCTGAATCGAATGCAGCTGATAGAATATCAAAAAAAAATTATGCCTGACCCTACAGCGGCGATTAAAGTCACATTTTTATACCCTCCACATCTCAGTGGCAGAGGGTATATATAGGTTTGTCATTCCGTTTGTAACGCATCGAAAAACTAATTTCCGACCCAATAAAGTATATATATTCTTGATCCTTATCACAGCTCGAGTCGATATAGCGATGTCCGTCTGTCCGTCTGTCCGTCTGTCCGTCTGTCCGTCTGTCCGTGTGTCTGTTGAAATCACGCTCATTCAAAAAAAAAAGCATTTACTTAGGTCAGGTTACGAAAAAATTATTTGCCATAATTCCCACCAGGTTGGTATTGAAATCGGAGTAAATCGGGAGCCTCTGCGCTGAGAAATGAACAAAAGTTTATAGATACCTCTAAAAAAAACATGAAACCTAGTGTTTTCTTGTAATAGTTTAGTGGTTGAACATACAACAACATAAAAAAAGCCACAAAAAAAATGTGATTCATACATATTAACAATAACAAGAACACAACTACCATGAGCTATGTAAATAGTATTGCCACAAACCGAGGTGGAGGGTATCAAAGATTCGGCACAGCCGAATTTAACACTCTTACTTGTTTTTTTTGTTATTTAATTTTTTATATTTATCATGTCAGGTGACTGATACGAAAGAGACTTATGTAAAAATGAACTCAACAGGGTTGTAGCGCATTTTATGTAGATGAATTTAATTTAAAAAAAATTAAAATCGCACATTGTTTGGATGAGTTACGGCCAATTTCGTTAAAATTGCCATATACATTTTTAAGCGAAAACGTGTATTTTCGTCATATCTTGAGAAAAAGTCATCTGATATTGGTGGTATCATACCAATTTTTATTAGTTTCGTCAAGCCCGATTAGCTGAGACCAGTGGCGGATCCAATGAGGGGGTTTTGGGATTAATCCCCCCAACAGTAAAATTTTTGTACCATAAATTAACCCTTAAACGAAAATTAACCCTGTTCCTGGGGCTATTTTTATATAATCCCCAATTTAATCCCGTTTATCATACCTACATATGTGCAAATTTCGAAAAGTTGGTTCGGTGCGCGCGTTAAGATTCCGAAACAAGGTAGATTTAGAGAAGGTACAGCCAACGCTCAATTGTCATGTCATTCGTTCCTTTTGAGTGAGTTTTTTTCCTTTGTATGTTATAGAACGGGTGACGACGCGAATAGAAAATACACAGCAAAACAAAAAGAAAAAGTCGCCAACGGAATGTTGGTTGTAAACGACGCCGCCGAAAGAGCAGTAGGCCTTATGACTAGATTCAATGAAAAAGTCACTAACGTTGAGACCCAAAAGCAAATGGCTTTGCAGCTAGTTGAAAAACACCAAAAAATGTTTGGCTAC
This sequence comes from Cordilura impudica, assembly GCA_963682025.1. NCBI lineage: Eukaryota > Metazoa > Arthropoda > Insecta > Diptera > Scathophagidae > Cordilura > Cordilura impudica. The sequence continues at coordinate 181,525,449 of OY821519.1, forward strand.
AGAACAACAATAAAAGAAATGCTTTTGAATAATAATTTTTAAGTACCATTTAAAATGCAACATATATACACTGAAATAAAAATATTCCCATTCAAATACTGTTTTTATTCGGTCTTTCCAATATTGGTCTCAGCCAGGGGCGTATCCATATATATACAAAAATTTTACTGTTCTGGGGATTAATCCCAAAATCGCCCTCATTGGATCCGCCACTGGTCTCAGCTAATCGGGCTTGACGAAACTAATATATATTGGTATGATACCACCAATATCAGATGACTTTTTCTCAAGATATGACGAAAATACACGTTTTCGCTTAAAAATGTATGTGGCAATTTTAACGAAATTGGCCATAACTTATCCAAATAACGTGCGATTTTAATTTTTTTTAAATTAAATTCATCTACATAAAATGCGCTACAAACCTGTTGTGTTCATTTTTACATAAGTCTCTTTCGTATCAGTCACCTGACATGATAAATATAAAAAATGAAATAACAAAAAAAAAAATGTGACTTTAATCGCCGCTGTAGGGTCAGGCATAATTTTTTTTGATATTCTATCAGCTGCATTCGATTCAGCGGTCAATTTTACACGGGAATTGGCCATATAAATAAATTTCCGGCCGATTGAAATACCTTTTAAAAATTTTATTTAAATGTATGAATGGAACTTGATCAAAATATGGAGTTTCGCCTAGGGACAAGCCAGTTTTGACGATATCGGGCGACTGATTTCGTTTTTATGGTTTTTTTGACATCTTCTTTCATATTTACTACGTCGTGCACGGATCAGAAAAAAAATACTTTTGGATGTATCTAATGTATATGTATATTATATTATATGCATATTATTTAAAGTATTTTGATATTTCCAAACTTGAGATGTGTCTCGACTAGCTATAATTCATGGCAATGAACAAGTCAATGGCTAGTGGAGACTGCTAATGTTCATGTCATGACTTTAAAATCAAACATTTTGCCATGACAGAAATTCTGCCATAAACCCTGCCATTAATTTGAAGTTTCATTCGATTTTGACGTTTAAGTATTTTAATATGGCGCAACTTAAATCAAATAAAAGCCAAATTAATAATTTCATTAATATGTATCGCGAATATGAGTGTTTATGGAACTACAAAAGTGAAAACTATAAAAAACGGATTTAAATTGGACACAAATTTAAGTGTTTACAGTTCAAAGACATTTTGGAAATGAAATATCTAGACATAATTGGCCCTCTTCGCTTTTTGACGTTATTATATTTCTGTGACTTGAACATGAACATTGCCCTGAATTACAGCTAGTGAGATACCGTGTTATAAAAATCCCAGAATATTGATATTTATTATAATATTTTTTTATATAATATTTTTATGTATATGTAAATATTACACACAAAAAATACAACATCAAAAGTTATTGTTGTGTTTTTTTTTAAGTAAATAAATACATACAATTTTTTTTTTTTTGTAAATTAAATTGTTTTTTTTATTAACAACTAGGTAGTTTAGCATTATTTGCTTTAGATGTTGGTGAATTTTTACTCCCATTATATTAACACGTAGTATCTGCTTCTCTGCTTGTCGACAAAATTTTGGATCGATTTTTAACCCCTTTCCCGTAACCCAATTGATCTGAAACTTTGCACGCAGGCTCGTGGCGATGACGAAAATTATATAACAAATTTTTTTTAGTAATTCCAAAACAATGGAATCTTTAAAATTTTGCTACCAGAGTTGATAAAAAAAATGTACAAAGGGTTAGTTTTTATTATATTATTACCACAACGACCACAAAAACAAGTCCAGCTATAACAACAATACAACATTTAGAATAACAACAAGAACAATATAGAAACATCATATTTTTAATTTTTTTTTACTTTCTCAGAGATTTCCCTGGAAATTTTCCACCGATTTTAATGATTTTTGAAATAGAAATCTTCCTATGATCTTGGTGATTCATTCTCACTAAAAATGATCACCATAGCTGTCCTATTGAGGGCGTGGTCGTGACAAGAACAACGTAGATCATAATTTTTCAAAACTTTTTTTAGTTCTTCATTCAAATCTGGGCCCTAATCAACCGATTTGGGCGATTTTAAATAGCAAACTTCTCAGAATGTTAGTGAATCATTTTTGATGCCAACGAGCACCCTAGCTGCCCGATTGAAGTTGCCACCGTGATTTCCACAGACGGACAGACGGAGATCGCTATATCAACTCTGCTTGTTATAAGGATCATAAATATATGTATTTTTGGGGTCCATAATTTTTTTCTACTTGTTACAAACGGAATGACAAACTTATATATACCCTCTGCACACTGGGGTGGAGGGTATAAAGACAGTTCTTTTGGTTGTTGTCCTATATGTAGGATTGAAACGCAAAAACGTGTGGCTTTTATGACTGTGAGTGAATTTGATACCGGTAAATAAAATAGAGAGGTGATAAACGCTTTTTTTTCTTAAGAAATCATTAACTAATAACAATTATTGCATTTAAATAGTAATCTTTTAGTGAGCACAAATGATATTGTAGAGCAATAATTTGAAAGCATAACCTTGTGCTATAGTTATGCGACGCACCTTATATTCGCCGGTGATAATTTTAACCTTTTGAAGTTAATCGATATGAATGTCACCGCATGCCACGACCTTGTTGAACGATATACCCACCTTAGGCTTTTTTGATGCATGTTCGCCCGGTGCATATTGACTGTTCTTTGGTCTCCTTCGGATTGAGGTTCAACATCACCAAACTCTCCTTTGGATGATCACACGGTTATGCCATCGCGGATAGCGTTTTTCATGTTGAGATGCCTATGGTCTTAGCACTTTCATCCCCGTTGGTCCAATATCATTCAAAGAATTTTATCGTTGATTGATGGTAAGCCCACAACGGAATGCAGTAAACTATTCTTAACTATTGAAGTTGATGGTGCAGAGTCCCCAGAGTATTTAACTAACCTTTCCTTTGTTTCGGAAATTGATTTTTCCACAAAAATAATGTTTTATGAATAGTTGAAATTCAATTTTTCTCGAGGTTGTCTCATTTACAAAATTGCTTATACTTTTTTTTGTTGGTAAAATAACGTATATTTAAAATTGTGTTAAGAATAAATGGACACTGTTCTATAGCCGGTTGGCCCACTTTATAACAATACGTCATAACAATACGGATTTTTTTTACATAAAACTCTATTGAAAATATTAACCCAAAAATGAAGAAAATTCATCATTACGAAATCAACTGAAAATTTCGTTAATTAACCCATTATATACATAGAGTAGTTTTAAAATATACATATGTATAATATTAATTTCTATTTCTTTCAGAATCCAGCTCGCCAACCAAATGAACCATTCGAAGAGACGCAAATGCAAATTGCATAAAGGATCATTAACAAGTTTTTGTTTATTTGTCTTTGTTAGACAAATACAATACATAGTTAAATTATTGTTATTTTGAAAAATAAAGAAGTAATAAAAACACCTGGATGGATTGCACAGTTTTATTTTTTTAAAAATTAAATTATAACATACATATATTTTACAAATTCGTTAAACTTAAAAAATAAATTGTTCGTTAACTTGCTTAGTTTGAGTTTTCACTATGTAACTAACTTATATATCTTAGAGGACGAGACAACATTTACGTATGTATATGTATAATAATACTTGGCACTAAATGGGCGTAGTTTTTGCTGCAGATATTGCTTTGCTTACAACAAATTAATTAAAGAGTTTTTCTAAGTTATCTTCATTAACAGCTATGACCAACATTATAAAACCGCCCACTATTATTCCTAATACTTGTACAAGTGAACTCTGTAATTTTCCTTTGCCTTCATTTGACAAAGCTGGTACTAAATCGGCAAAAGCTATATAGAGAAATGAACCGGCTGTTCCAGCATATATCCACTGAGTCATGTTTGTGTGTATACCAGCTATTAAAAGGCCAATAGCCATGCCCACAAAACTCAGAATTGAACTGACAATATTGAGACAAATGGCTCGTCTTATTGAGACTCCAGTTTGTAGTAAAAGTGCGAAATCGCCCAACTCATGGGGCAATTCGTGACAGAAGACAGCAAAAGCTGTTGCTAAGCCTGTAACTGGATCAGTGGCGAAAGCAGCACCTATAGCTAAACCATCGGTTAAATTGTGCAGACCATCGCCAATGACGACCATAAAGGCAAGAGGTGTTAAGGGCCTCGATGGTTTTTTCAAATCAGTTTTGGCTTCATTTAGCATAATATTCAATTCACGTATATCGGCAGCAGCAGGTTCGGTATTGTTGTTACCGCCGGTCGTTGGAGTGACTGCATCACTCATTTCTTTGTTTTGTTTAACGTTGTGATGGCTGTGTCCATGCGATCCTTCTCCGTTATCGACTTTTAATATTGGCAGGATTGTCTCAATAATGTACATAAATACTGCAGTAAAAAAGGCACAAGCACATATCCACACAGCACTTGTATCGTGTTTATGCAAAGAATGTTCTTCACCCAAATGATTTCCATTCGATTCTGGTTCCTTGGTCAATGCGTGGGGTAAAAGATGCATTAAAGCATCCCCGCTAAGTGTACCTACAGCAACAGCGACCAAAAAGTTTAATATTTCTTGATAAGCTACAGTTTTCATCAAAGGTACTAAAAGTATTCCCAATAGTCCACAAGCAGAGAGTATAAAGATGGAAGCACTAGCATAAATCCATGCTAAAAGGAAAAATAAAATAAGTTAATGGTTTTCGTTTTAAATAATTTGTTTTCTTTAAACTCCTAAAAAAATCAAGCACTGATTCGATATTGAAATACATAAAAGTTATAATTAGCATTCAAGTGTCTATAAATGATGTGGGTATAGCTAGGATAAGTAATCTTCTGTTTACATTAACCCTAGGTCCTAGGAAGTCCATTAGCGGTAATACAGTTCAAAAATACATACACCTAAAATTAATACTTTTTCCAAATATATTATATTTATTGAACTGATGGCCTTAGCAGCTAGTGCTTAAATTAATATAATTTTGTAATAATTTATTATTATTTAATTATTAAATAAATAAATATATTTATTTGCACTAAACTTTTTTTTTTTCATTTAATTTTTTCGCATGTTATTTTGTTAAAACAAAAACGACAACCTCAAAACGTCACGTACTAAATTAAACTAAATTTCACACTAAGTTATTTTGTAAAATTAATAATTTAGAATTAATTCATACTATACGTTATATATCTCGTTTGTTCAAAAAGAACGGAACGAAATGAAACAGAAGGAGAGCATCAAGGAAAATTTCAAAATTTGTTTAAAAAAAGGTCTTTTGTAATAAAAAAATGTTTTGAAAAATAAATAAAAAGACCTCATTTCGTTATTTCTATTTGAGAAGGTCAATTTAATTTCAAAATCTGTTTATACATATTTTGTAATAAAAGTGTAATTGTAATAAATAGTGTTAAATAAGGCTGTTTTGTTAGCTTAGTGAGCAAACGTGCTATGTCTATTTTTATTAATTGTTCAATAGAGACAAAAAACTTTCAATTTTTTTGTTTTAAAATTTTTATAAGTGTAAACGCAATTTTTTTCTATTGTCCCTGTTTCAATACTGATAGCCGAGCAATTCATAAATATAGCTGTTGCAGACAAAAAGGATTTATTTTGACTGAGCACATTTGCTCTTACCGATTTTGTTTTTTTTTAATTTGGACTTTACACATTTTCTCGCAGCCATTTTTAATTTCTTCGAAAGTATCTTTTTTGAATACCATTCTGTCAGCAGATATTTTTTTTAGTTGCAGCACGACATTGTGAGACCCCAGTGATGGCAGAGAATCAACAAAGGCACTTAGGCTTTGTCTCTCTTCTGCTGAGTTCTTTTTTTTTTGGAGCACTGTTTTCTAATTATACCCTATACCACTATGTGGTTTGGGTGTAATGACTTTGTGCTGCTGTTTGTAACTACCAAAAATATTTGACCAAGACCCATCTTTTATTATACCGATCGACTCAGAATCACTTTCTGAGTCGATTTAGCGATGACCGTCCGTCCGTCCGTCCATCCGTCTGTGTGTCCATGTAAACCTTGTAATCAAATTGCAGGTCGCAAATATGAATATATTTTGATGAAATTTTGTATATAAGCTTTTACCGGCCATAGGATGAAATTGGTGAGAATCGTTCTATGTTCAGACCTAGCCCCCATACAACTGACCCCTATGAAATCGACATAAATTGCCATAAGATCCAAATTGTCATATAGATCTTACTCAAATTGGGTTTGTATGCATTTATTACATGCATTAATGAGTAGTCCAAAAATGATCCATATGGGACAACTCTTAGTCATAGGCCCCATATAGAGCTGCTTACCGATCTTCACTTAAATCTATCAAAAAACAAAAATATTGCACTGATTCTTCTCAAATTTTGCTTGTATAGACCGACTATAATTTTCTTGTTTTTCTTTTTCTTTCTTTTAAACTTTGTTGATTTACTTGTAATATCCTTATAACTATTAGTGAAATATTATTGTGAACAATTGTGAATTATTATAATAACCTTAATATTATAACACTGCGTTGAAATAGACAACTGTATCTAAAATTACATTTACCATCTTTTTTCTTATGCTTCCTGTGAGCCGAGGTAGTAAATGAAACCGGAGCTTAATGAAAAAAATGTAAATTCATTTACGTTCACTCTTATTTTCCAGCTGCTCACAGCAAGACATACGGCATCTCGGCGCCAAACATATCTATTGGACTTATGTCATCATCACCATTTGTATCATAATTTTTTTTTTTGGAATTTAACCTGAATTCAACAAAAATTCATCAACAAATCAAACCTCAAACTATTGGTGTTTTATATTGGATCTCCACTGAAAATGTAAGTTGCGAACATTACTTAGAATACAAATTGAAGATTTTATTTGAATTAAACCTCTAATTCAAACCCCTCCGTGAAACCTTTTATCTCTTATGAGTTAAATCCATTAAATCATAAGATTTGCTATTAAATGTGAAGTTATAAATTCTCGTAATTTCAAATTAATGTAAAATCCCTTTATATCACTGCCTCAAGTTACAATTCCCTTTAACTTTCTACTTTATTTTCACCAAATATTTAATCTTATCGAATCTTGATTATTATTCTTACAACCCGTACAAAAGTTAACCACCTTTTTTTCATTCAAAGTCATTTTCCAAAATTCTATATTATTTTTCTATCGTAATCTGTGCAGTTCTTTCGTATTTTTACTCCCTTCATATTAACTCATAGTGTCTGCTTATCTGATTTTCTGCCTGTCGACAAAACTTTGAATCGTGATCCAATCGAGCTGAAACTTTGCAGGCAGACTCGTGGCGACGACAAAAATGATCCAACCAATTATTAAATTACATGATGGTAAGTTAATTTACAAATAAAGGGAATATAATAAAAACGTTGTTTTTATGGGTTGGTTTTTTATAATTCTGTTACCAATATTTTCCCCAAATTACTTTCTATTTCTGGCCACAAACCAAGTAGAATCTTTAATAGTGCGGAATCACTATTAAATCCATAGGAAACAAGTCCTATAACTCCGTCATCTGATTCAGCAGAATACGTGATAGTCTTATATATAAAAATGGAGTTTTGTATGTTTGTTTGTTGTTTATAGGAGACTACACCTTGAAATTTTCTAGTAGGTAACTGCCTATCCGGAAGGAAAAATAGGCTTTATATTTTTTGTATTTTTCAAGTGGGTGTGGCAACTCCCATATAAAGTGAATTTTTAACATCCAATTTTAAAATATAATATCTGGAGTACTACGACAGCAAGAGTTCTGAAACTGTGAACATGTAAGTATTAAACTAATTTGAAGAGTTGCGTATAAAATGGATGCCACCCACCATACAAAGTAAATATTTAATGTCATATATCTAGATATTCTTGGGACTTAGTGTGTGTTCATAAGTTATCAACGTTAGTACTAGAAAAAATGGGCGGGATCGGACCAATGGGCGTGGTACCCCCATTACAAAGTAAGTATTTAATATCATATAACTGGAGTACTATAATAGTGAAAGCCTTGGGAGTTTGTGTGAGTTCATAAGTTATCAAAGTTAGTACTCGCAAAAAAATGGGCGGGATGGGACCAATGGGTACCCCCATACAAAGTAAAAATTTAATGCCATATAACTGGAGTACTAAAATAGAAAAAGCATTGGGACTTTGTCTGAGTTCATAATTTATTAATGTGAGTAGTTGCCCAAAATGGGCGTGGCACCTCCTATACAAAAATTATGAAGTACTATGAATATGACAGTCTTGAAACTTTTGACACGTACGTTAATTACCAATGTGAGTAGACGTGGAAACTATGGGTGGAATCGTCAAAATCAAAAATCGCCAAGTTCTAAAATCGCAATAAACAAAAATCGACAAAATCAAAAATCACAAAATAAACTCAAGTCAAAGTCAAAAATCGCCAAATATCGCGAATAACAAAAATCGCAAAAAACAAAAATCGCCAAATTCATAAACCACCAAAACAGAAAATCGCGAATAACAATCAATCAAAAATCACAAAAAATAAAAATCGCTAAAGCTAAAAATCGTAAAATAAAAAAGCGCTTAAAACAAAAATCGCCAAAAACAAAAATTGCCAGAATCGAAATCGCCGATAAAAAAAATCGCAAAAATTAAAAAATTAAAAAAACGCCAAAATCAAAAATCGCCAAAGCCAAAAATCGCGAATGACAAAAATTGCCAAAATCGAAACTCGGAAAATATAAAAATCGCCAAAATCCAAAAAATCGAAAAAACAATAATCGCCAAGTCAAAAATGGCCAAAATCACAAAAACAAAAATCTACTAAATCTGCAAAATGTATTCTTAGTTTTTTATTTTGTTAAGATAGGTGTAAGCGCATCGGGTTACAGCTAGTCTCTTATAAAATTAATAATTTAACAATGTTTTCCCACTCTTCGTTTTTTTTTGTTGGTTTGTGGACTAAGCACATTTGTATACCATAGCAACGAATGAGAACGGTGTAACGATATTTTTTTTTTTGTAAATGATGTATTTTTATAATAATGTATAATTCTATCATACTGCATAAAAATATCAATTTTCATAAAAAGTGGACTTGGCACGTTTGCACACTAAGATAACGATACGTGAAAATTTCATACTTTTTATAACTTAATTTAATAATACAAGCATTCATTTTGGTAAGGATTGATTTACACTTTCAAACTATAAATATTAAATTTAATATTGCTATAAATATTTCTAATTTATATACTTCCCACAGCAGCTATGAATACTCAAGATCAGGAATTCGAAAAAACCAATAAGGCCAATAAGCATCGGCCCACCATTAGTCCCACAAGCGTACAAGTAGAAAGGGCTATTCCAATGCAGTATTGCTTCACATGAAAATCAGATTAATGCTATCCGACAAAATATATTTTTCTATTTTTTAAAATTTCCTTGCTTTTAATTTATAAATAAAAGCCAATTGATTAATTTCTTCCTTTTAATTTCTTAAATTAAAGAAAAAAAAATGAATTAATTTAATATTTAACAAAATTTTTTTAATTTAATTTAATTTTATTTAATTCACTAAACGCATCTGATCAAAAACCAAACTAGCGTTTAGTAGTAAAGATATTGAACACGCATAGGGTGTTTTTGAACACAAATTTAGTTTACGAGAACTGAATGCGCGTTGTTATTTACAGAACACACATTTAGCAATACCGAAACTGAATGGCCATAGTATATATCTGAACAAACATTTTGTTTTGCAAAAGCTGAACTCTAAACAATAGATAACTAAATGCACATTTGGCTCGAAACTGAACGATTTATTTGGCTTTCTACTACTAGCATTTAGGGTGCAGAAAACGTAAAAATGTTTAGAAAACCTACACATTTGTTTGGTTTTCTACTACATAATTTTTTCTGTGTAAGAGTCTAAGTAATAAATTCTCTAATACGTACTTAAAAGTTTAACAAACGCAAAAACTTAAAGTACAGTGGCTATCAAGCAAAATCACAGCATTTTGTAATTTAAAAAAGAAAATATATTCCCTCTTAGTTGAAAATTATAACTTTGAACATATTTCCAGCTTCTACATTAAATTTAATGAAACTTCAATACTAATAAAAATGACTTCATCTATTTTTCTGCAGGAAATTCTATTTTTGAGTAAATTCCCAAAATCTTACCATTCCATATATTGTCCTTGGAATCCTCGGTATGTATTAATGGAGCAGGTCGTACACAAACTTGTTGATCTATTTGAGCCAATAGTGCAGGACATAGTTTCATAAAAGCCAACGGAGTAAGATGAACATTGTTTATAAAATGATTGTATTCTTCCTCGAAGTCGTGATCGGGATGATTTATGTCAAATTTTCCTTGCGAAGACGACACAGCGCCGATGGATGACGTAAATGTTTTATACAATTTGCGTTTATGCAAGTCTTCATGATCGACAACCAAACGTAATAGGGATTTCGGTGATAAACAAACGTTCGCAGACAATAGAGGTCCATCAAAAGTGCCATCTGGTATATTAGTGATTGCGTGTGACATAATAATAAAATAAAAGAAAAACATTATGAATAAGATTCAATCAAATACAATAAAAAAAAGTGTGCATTCGAAAATGAATTGAATAAGTTTTAAATTATACAATAAAATGCTTGGAGTTGTGTGATTGGCATAAATTATGAATTCCAAGTCAAATTGGAGGGAGAATCACATAATTTTGGCCAACACTTTTCGTTGTAAATCTTTTTATGAATAAGGTAATTTTATACAGTTTATTTTAAAAAAATCTTAAACAATTTTAATATGAATTCCAACTACTGGTTCTTCAAAGATGGATCACGTGTCGTGTTAACGTTGAAAGCTGTTTTTACGTGCAAAAAATTTTAATACAGAGTTTATCCACAACTAATGTATAAATAGCATTATGTTAACGGGTGATTTTTTAAGAGCTTGATAACTTTTTTTTAAAAAAAAACGCATAAAATTTGCAAAATCTCATCGGTTCTTTATTTGAAACGTTAGATTGGTCCATGACATTTACTTTTTGAAGATAATTTCATTTAAATGTTGACCGCGGCTGCGTCTTAGGTGGTCCATTCGGAAAGTCCAATTTTGGGCAACTTTTTCGAGCATTTCGGCCGGAATAGCCCGAATTTCTTCGGAAATGTTGTCTTCCAAAGCTGGAATAGTTGCTGGCTTATTTCTGTAGACTTTAGACTTGACGTAGCCCCACAAAAAATAGTCTAAAGGCGTCAAATCGCATGATCTTGGTGGCCAACTTACCGGTCCATTTCTTGAGATGAATTGTTCTCCGAAGTTTTCCCTCAAAATGGCCATAGAATCGCGAGCTGTGTGGCATGTAGCGCCATCTTGTTGAAACCACATGTCAACCAAGTTCAGTTCTTCCATTTTTGGCAACAAAAAGTTTGTTAGCATCGAACGATAGCGATCGCCATTCACCGTAACGTTGCGTCCAACAGCATCTTTTAAAAAAATACGGTCCAATGATTCCACCAGCGTACAAACCACACCAAACAGTGCATTTTTCGGGATGCATGGGCAGTTCTTGAACGGCTTCTGGTTGCTCTTCACTCCAAATACGGCAATTTTGCTTATTTACGAAGCCATTCAACCAGAAATGAGCCTCATCGCTGAACAAAATTTGTCGATAAAAAAGCGGATTTTCTGCCAACTTTTCTAGGGCCCATTCACTGAAAATTAGACGTTGTGGCAGATCGTTCGGCTTCAGTTCTTGCACGAGCTGTATTTTATACGGTTTTACACCAAGATCTTTGCGTAAAATCTTCCATGTGGTCGAATAACACAAACCCAATTGCTGCGAACGGCGACGAATCGACATTTCACAGTCTTCAGTAACACTCTCAGAAACAGACGCAATATTCTCTTCTGTACGCACTGTACGCATTCGTGTGGTTGGTTTAATGTCCAATAAAGTAAACTGAGTGCGAAACTTGGTCACAATCGCATTAATTGTTTGCTCACTTGGTCGATTATGTAGACCATAAATCGGACGTAAAGCGCGAAACACATTTCGAACCGAACACTGATTTTGGTAATAAAATTCAATGATTTGCAACCGTTGCTCGTTAGTAAGTCTATTCATGATGAAATGTCAAAGCATACTGAGCATCTTTCTCTTTGACACCATGTCTGTAATCCCACGTGATCTGTCAAATACTAATGCATGAAAATCCTAACCTCAAAAAAATCACCCGTTATATATTACAATGGTTTGTTAACAAATCTGTCTGAGTTTTATGTAGTTTAAGAAAAATTCTGAATAACTGATTTATACATTAAACACGCATCAATTCAATAAACTCTTCAAATAACAGCCTTCACAATGCACTTTATAACAATCTGGCTATTCCCTCATACAGTTATTCAAAATAATTAATGGTATTTTGTAAAGTATTGTCAACAAGTGTCATCACTGCTTCCGTGTTATGTGTCACATATGCCGCCATTCAATTTTATTTTGCATAACACGTTTCAATGTAGTTTATTTACATTCATAAATATTTCGGTATATAGACTAATTAGCGACTATAAACTGTTGCATATTTACATATATATTAGATGCATGTAAAATTCCGGAAAATAGAATTGTCTTAAAGATAAATGTACTCTGTAAATATAATGAATTTAATTTTAGTTACAAACATTTAGAGAAAATAAGTTGACTAGTTGAATTCTCAGTGGAAAAAATGAGGAGAACTTAATTCTAATCGAGGTCTCATTTAAAAGTTATTGTTACATCCTCCACAATGACATGTACCAACATTTTATTTGTAAAAGGTCAATGGTCAATTGTAGCTGATTGTCATCTCTACAATTGTTCCAAAATTAACCCTTATGTGATTAATGTAGGCATTTGGGAACAAACCGTTTTTTAAATAAAAACAAGTAAGAGTGCTAAATTCAGTATTACCGAATTTTGGATACCATCCACCTGGGTTTAACGTTAACAATTATATCTGGACTTATTGCACTATTTACAACAAAAATAAACAAAATATATGAAAAAGTAAACAATTTAATAAACTTAATACTAAATTATTACAGCAAGCACACTGTATTTAGGACATATCTTGGAATAATGATGTAAGATTTACCCCATTTAACTACCAACCTGCTAGAAACAATGACAAACATTATTATCCCAAGTTTATTTTGTGAATTTGCGTGAATTCAACAGACAGACAGCCAGACGGACATCGCTATATCGATATGAGTTTATAGGGTGGCAATTTAATTTTTCGATGCGTTACAAATGGAGTGGTGGGAAATGGAAATGGTCTTAGGCCCGACAAATTGGATGTATAAAATAAGCATTATCCAAATTTGTGTGGCATTATTATGAATTTGTTGCCTGCAACTAGCTCGAAAAATAGACTTATCGTACATATATAAACCAAATTTGAGAAAAATCTATACCCTATTCCAGTCTGTGGTGATCAACTCAGAATCAATTTTGGTTGGCCAGATATTTTTGATAGTTAAAAACATCACCACTAACTAATAACCACACGATATAAAAATTAAATATAACTTTTTACTTGTATTTAACAAATGCAATGTCAAAAACATAACAAAATTACGTCGTCTGATACCTCTTTAAGCTAGCTAAAAAATTTATTGAAATCTTGACCGCAAGGCGTCGGCGTTTTCAAGTACGACAGATGTTCCAACACCCAGGTCCTTGTAAATTTCACCGATATTTGTAGAAACACCTTGGTAAGGCTCGAACCAGTTTATATAGCCTTGTCGAGTCGTACCTACCCATAGTTTGAAGCCATAACGAATTGGTTTACCATGAATATACTGCTTGGAACCATGTCTACCTGTATATGGAACCATGGCTTCATCTACGCTATGTTCCTCTTCAACATAAGCATTTTCCATAAACTTTTTACTCAAATGCGCGAAGACTGGCCTGACTTTGTCGAACTTATCAGAGGGATCTAGGAAGTTGCTATCTTGGCAATGAATATTGGACAAAATAAACTCGAATTTGTTTCTCGTTATCGCTTGGGAAATTAGTTCATTATTGGAGTATTTCGAGCGTTCCCAATACATTCTTCTTCTAGGCAGAGGAACGAATCCACTAAGCAAAATCACTCCAAGAAAGCATTTCATTTCGGGTATATTCACGCGCAATTCTCTATTCTGTTGTGATGCGTACCGATTTGTCTCATCCGTAAAATTTTCTACTAGCTCATTATCGAATATAGAGCAAAAAGAGAAGTAGGATTACGCTCATCTATGTCGACGCCATCCTCAGGTTTTTCAAAAATAGCATCGTTGGTGGACAAGTCTGTCTTCACATAGTGATATTTTTTATTTATACCCTCCACTCCAGTGTGTAGAGTGTATATATAAGTTTGTCATTCCGTTTGTAATAATTAGAAAAAAAATTCTGGACCCCAAAAAATATATATATTTGTGATCCTTATAACAATCAGAGTTGATATAGCGATGTCCATCTGTCCGTCTGTGGAAATCACGATGACAACTTCAATCGGGCAGCTAGGGTGCTCGTTGGCATAAAAAATAATTCACTAACATTCTGAGAAGTTTGCTATTTAAAATCGCCCAAATCGGTTGATTAGGGCCCGAGATTTGAATGAAGAACTAAAAAAAGTCTTGAAAAAATATGATTTTCTATGTTGTTCTTGTCTTCTTGTCACGATCACGCTCTCAATAGGACAGCTAGGGTGATCATTGTTAGTGAGAATGATTCACCAAGATCATGGGAAGAGTTATATTTCAAAAATAATTAAAATCGGTGGAACAGGAAAAAAAAGAAAAATGTGATGTTTCTATATTGTTCTTGTTGTTATTCTAAATGTTGTATGTATTGTCATAGTTGGACTTGTTGTTTTTGTGGTCGTTGTGATAATGGTATAATAAGAACTAACCCTTTGTAAATTTTTTTATCAACTCTGGTAGTAAAATTTAAAAGATTCCATTGTTTTAACATTACTAAAAAAATTTGTTATATCATTTTTTCCATCGCCACGAGCCTGCTTGCAAAGTTTCAGATCAATTGGGTCACGGGAAAGGGGTTAAAAATCGATCCAAAATTTTGTCGACAAGCAGAGAAGTAGACACCACGGGTTAATATAA
Source organism: Cordilura impudica (assembly GCA_963682025.1). Taxonomy (NCBI): domain Eukaryota; kingdom Metazoa; phylum Arthropoda; class Insecta; order Diptera; family Scathophagidae; genus Cordilura; species Cordilura impudica. The sequence goes on from OY821519.1 coordinate 181,540,655, forward strand.
AGGGAGTAAAAATTCACCAACATCTAAAGTAAATAATGTTAAATTACCTAGTTGTTAATAAAAAAAACAATGTAAATTTACCAAACAAAATTTTATGTTTTAATTTATTTAAAGAAAAACACGAAATAACTTTTGATGTTGTATTTTGTGTGTGTAATATTTGCATATGTATATGTACATACATACATATATTACAAAATAACAAAGTAATATACATATATTCTATTCATATATATTCATAATAACCGCATGTTAGAAATAAATCGGTATATTATTTTATTTATATAAAATTCTCCAATATGTATTTTGTTTTAGGGAAAGTACATTTCCTTTGTATTAACAGAGTGTCACTTCAGTGTGCTCAGTGTTGCTATGCCACAGTAGATGGCGCCGCAATTTTTGTTGTAATTAGCTTTGCAATCGTTATATCTATTTTAACATGAATGTCAATATTTTCAATTAGATATTAAACTTCATTTCATAGATGGCGCCGCAATTTTTGTTCTAATTAGCCTTGCAATCGTTATTTCTATTTTAACATTAATGTCAACGTTTTCCATTATTCTTTTACAAATAAATATGACCATAAGTTTGGCATATTAACTTTGTGTTGTGTTTCTAAAATAGAGTTACCGAGTTCATCAATGCGTTTTTATGGTTTCAAAACAGTTCTACATAGATATATAAAATTATTATTCTGCTTTACCTACAAAATATCCGATTGCGATTACATATAATTTTTAAAAATTGTTTATAATTACTAAATCATTACTATTGACATAAATACAAAATTACACCTTTTAAATTTTCCATTCAAATTTAAGAATATATCAATTCTTTTTAAAATCAATTGAATTTTTAAAATATAAATTTTATTCTTTAAACACAAATTGAAGAGACATTAATAGTATTTCAGGATAAGAAAATATTAATTTTAATTAAATGAAGTTTAGAAAACCTCAAATGATATTTAAGAATTGCGAACATAAAAATTGTTACATAAATAAAGCGCAATTTGATGAAAATGTTATTTATATATTATTTTTCACAATTTTTTTGGATGAAAATTTTAAGTTATTCAGAAAATAAAGAGAAAAAAGTATTTTATTTAAAATTTTTGTGACATTTGGTTTTTTGCGTTTGACATCCCTAATTTTAACCAGTGACTTCAAAATTTGACTTCATGGTAGGCAAGGTAAAACCCAAAACATTGAAGTTCGATAATAATTCCCAGGTAGTAGTATTTAGAGTCAATAAATGAAAATATTTTGCTATTTAATTTGCAAAAATTTAAATTAAACCAAATGCATGCCGATCAGCAACCACGATGACCAAAAAGTAAACACCGAAACGTGTTTTCTTTTATCCGAAATAATAGAAAAGACAAAAATGATCTTTCCTCGCTGGAGCGCGAATTACTAATGTGAGAGAGTTCTATATACCAACTCTTGGAATAAACAAAAATCCAGATCAAACCAAAGAATTTGCTGAAATAATTTGTTATTAAGTTTAAAAAATTTACTTTTTAAAATATTTTGTTTACATATATTATCAATACTCAAGCCGAGGTGGAGGGTATCAAAGATTCGGCACAGCCGAATTTAACACTCTTATTTGTTTTTCTTCAATTTCTTCGCGTTTTTAAACGAGTTTTCGCTAATCTGAGAGAGAGGGATATCATCCTCTGTTTCCCAATCACTATCAAAATTGATTTTGTTTACAATTTCCACCTCATTTTGCATTAGCGAAGCCGGTAAATAATTTATACCGACATAGTCTTCATCGCCGGAATCTTCATCTATGATGTCTCCACATGCATTATTGGGTGGGAATATAGTTATATATTATCCACATCTATGTCCTCATCCTCTATCAACGCCAAAGCTTCATGGAGAGAAAATCCCCTATAGAAAATACATAGCATATTATATTCCCAATGTCCTACATATAGGTCACCAAACTTTAAGGTGTCACAACAAAACTAAAACACAATAATGAAACGTTCACACATATAACAATCAAGCTACTCTTCATATATAAAAATTCAAACAAAATATAGTATTTATTCACTTGTAAATGTACAAAATTTTACTTACCGTACAAACGTGGCTCCATATTCAGTCATTTAGAAAATATCACAAATTAATAATTCAATAACTCAAAAAAAATAGCAAAAAATAATGCGATCACACAATCTCCCACGAGGTATTGATGAGTACTGAGTATGTGAACAAAAAACGGTACTTTGATAAACGTGACATATCAAGAAAACAAGAATTTTAGTGTACTATATATATGTCATTGGGCATATTTGGGTTAACATAATACTAGCTAATTCAGATAAAAATATTCTAAAATTTGCTTTCTTATTATTAATATCTGGAAACTTTTAGCAAAGAATAATTTAAATTTTGTTGGAATTATCATATGACTTCTAAGGTCTCAAAATATTCTTATAGGGATCAAACTTTGGGTATAATAACGCCGGCTGCATTAAATAATGAATTTCATTGGTGTTCTATGAAATACTTAGGGAACTTATAGGTTTTCTAGTCTAGTAAACGAAAAATAATGCAGTTTTTCAAATATTAATTAATTATTTCTTTAGAAGACACGATCACTGTTTTTTATAACAAGAAATTATAATGGAAACTGGTCAACAAGAAAAGCAATTACCTTTACATACATTTAATTGGTATTCGAATTTAAAATTTCGATATCGGAACCAGTTTTAAAGTGGTAGCAGTACCCAACATTCGTTGTTATATTGCGCGTAAGGCGCAGGTGGAAGGTATCAAAGATCCGGCACAGCTGAATTAAACACTCTTGTTTTTTATTCAACTTTAGTTTTAACGAACCTCTTTATATTAAAATACGAGTAATATATCATCCAAGCTAACTAGAATAAGTATGAACTACACTATTCTTCATATTTGTTTTTATTTTGCTGATATGCAATTGTATTTCAATTTCGAATTAACTACAATCGTTTCGTGTGTTTGTTTAAATTTCAGTTTCATTCATAAACAATTATGTTTGACAATAGACTATATTAAAATTACATTACGTTGCACTTGAAATTATATTTGTATGAAATAAAGTTATAATTGAACTTGTACTTGAATACTTTGTTTTATGTTTATGTTTTGCTAATACGGTAATTAGTTGAACGGATGGATACAATTAAATTTTAAAATTTTTATAGAAATTATGTAAGCCCCTCTCTTGTCGTAAAACTTTGTAGCTCATCAATATATGTATGGAAATCAAAGTATTCCAGTATACATTTTTTTTGAATGCGCCTACTTATTGAGGAAGGGTTTACAGGTAAAAATTATATATTGGGTGCAGTTTGGTCTTGAAAATGTAAAGATACCTCCAAAATTACCCAAGGAAATGTACATTTTGGTACAATATCATATGTGGTACTGCGTTGTGGAAAATTCTTATCATTAGCCTCGAAAGAACAGATCCAATCATTTCAAAAAATTAATATAATTTATATTCTTCTAATGATAGACTGATTTTAAATATAGATATTTTTTTTATTTAATTTTAATCAAAATCACAGTGTTTTAAAATTAAAGGAATCTTCGTTATTATACACACAGAGAAAGAATTGGTAAGAATTCCGTTACCACTAGAAAACTTTAATCAGGTAATAATCATTTTCATTTTAATACACAAATATTTTAGAATGCAATAGATTTTCTTCATCATCTGTCACGTAAACATAATTCTCATAATTAAATATACCTTAAATAGAAAAATAAGTTCCATTTGCCAATCCAAACGTTTATGCAAATTATTACATTTACTATTTATATTAAATATTGATGATTATAACATCTAATTCTATTAACACAATATATTTTAAACCGTAAATATATTTACAGATATTGTAACAAATTGTTGGTAGATATAATACAAATAAATTAGAAATAAGAATAATATTCGGATATAATAAAAGAAAATATTAGATGTTTGAAACGAAATTCTTTTAGATTGAATTAAATCTTGTTGTAAGTACCGCAAACAATAATGAAATAATAAGCCCAACTGAATAATTAAGTTTATTTTCAATTTGGAAAATTAAATAATTTAACCCATAAAAACAAAGATTTCATTAAAACTCTTTCTTGCCTTATACATATGAGTTTTGAATCTCTCCGTGACTTTTCGTGACTATTTTAAGATTAATATTTGGTGACAACAAGTCTATGGACAAAGTTTCAGATCGATTAGATGAGGGGAAATGGGGTTTAAATCACTCCGTGACTGTGCGTGACTGTGCATGCATATATCAAACTTAATCTTTTTCCAGAGCAAGTCTATCGACCAAGTTTCAGATCGATCGGATAAGGGGAAATTGGTTTAGACACTCCTTGACTATGTGTGACCACCCCAAAATTAATCTGTAGTCACAAAAAGACTATGGGCCAAGTTTCAGATCAATTGGATAAGGGGGAATGGGGTTGCCTCACGACAGACAGACAGAGAGATTCAGTTAAAAGAATGAGTTTAAAAAGAATACGAAAATAAAATTTGAAAAAATAATAATCTTAAAGGAACATAAAAATATATTAACATCCATATGAGGCGCTAAACGCGAGCGGTAATCATAATTTCTACATGTTCGTTCCTTTTTATTGCCGATTCAAGAATAAGCACCACAGAATATAGAAATATATAATTCTGAGATAAATAGCAGCTTTAACATCAAATTTGCATTCAACAATACTACAACGGATAATGGAACGGGTCTCAAGAAAAAAAGAAGAACAAAGCTTCATTCTAATTCGATGAATCGCTAGTAGCAACCATCTCTCAACAGCAATTGCAATTTCAGCATCAACAAAAAGTTATGAAGATATAGTGTAAAGATAAATTCATATGAAACACTGAACCATGTCCCATAATTAGTACACACCCCAACATATCACGTCCAATTTCATGTTGCTGAAAATAACTTCGACGGTTACACCCGTGACTTCTACGTACACGTACACAGCAAGTTTTTATTTTGCACCATTTATGAAGTTATGACCTAGGCAGTCAAGTTACAATACCATTAGCCTGCGCTAAGGAATTGGACATTCAATAAATGCATCATATTTCATAATTGCAGGTGCAACTGATACATTAAGTGCAGTCAATTGTTATCCGTCAAGAATATATTTAATATATTTTTACTTTATTTATTTTTAATTTATAAATATAAAATAAATAAATATATATAAAATTATTTAAAAGTGTGGCTATAATAACTGTAGTTATGAATTGGGCAACCACAATAAATGGTTGAAACCAATAAGAGAGAAAATCTCAATTCCATTGTATGGACTAAATTCAACAATTCATACAATCGAATTTACTTAAAACATCAGTTGCCTAAAACTACGTACGATTATTTCGAAAATATTATTTGGTAGTCACAACAGAATAATGTGATAGTATATGGAATTATCAAAATTCTGTTGGTAACAAATTCGGTTGCCACAATGAATCCGTTTTCTGTGTGGCCTTACAAAATGTTAATTAAATTGTTTATAACGATTATCTAAGTAAAATAACACGATAACATAATATCATCGGTCAATTTGATGCTATTTGTATTTCACATTTATGAACATGGAATCTAAAAAAATTTATACAAAATCTAAATATTCAGATCCAAATTGTTTGAAATTTCCAAAAAGAGTTTTGCGCCTAGTATTCACTGTTTCGTTTTCAATAACAATTGCTGTCAGCTGTATCAAAACGTATTGTAATATATTGTTACAACACATAAAATAAAACTGTCAATATGTTGGCAACCGGACTTTTTGTCTGTTTCTAATTAATATAAAATGAGATGTCAGTTGAGGCAATATCTTGTTGTCAGTGAATAAGACAGTGAAACACATATATTGTTTCCAAACATCTTAAACAAAAATTTAAAATTTTTGAAAAAACGAAAAAAATTACCAATTTTTTGATTTAATAATACAACAGGGTCCTCAAAAATAACTGCAAAGACCTGAAATTGGACTCAAATTCAATTCCTGAGTGTTGGCCAATAATTAAAAAGATATACATATATATATGGAATATGAAAATATTTCAGCTTCATATACATAGGTTTGTTGGTTTAAATGTAGTATATAAAATAAGCGAACCGGATTTTTAAGATTACTATAGATTAGATTACAAAGTTTATCTAGATTAATAAGCACATACATATACATATGTATGTGTATATGTACTTTCATATACAACACGACTTGCTCCGATATAAGTAATTTACCAAATAATATGAAAAATGTACTATTTTAAAATGTGAAAAAAAATTTATAGCGTCTATTAAAATTTAAACACTTTTCAAAAATTGATTTATTTTTATTAATTTCAGCCAACATTGATATATTATATGCCGATAATACAAAGCCCTACAACAAAAGGTTTGTAGAATGGCTACTAAGTCCAATACCAATCTGGGTGAGCTAATTAATGGACATAGAAATTAAAAATTAATTCAATTTGCGTGAGATCGTCATCTATTTGTTGCCTGTAGATATGTTGACGTTCATATCGGATGTGATTATTATATGACTACAATATCCAAATAATTTTGTCTAAAATATATCTTCCTATGTTTTTGTAATTTCATTAAAATTTCTTTTGGACCATTTTTAAAAAACCGTTTCACACGTACATTAATATTTTTCAACTGGATTATTTTAAACTCAGTGTAAAATACAAAAGTCAATATCCATTTTATATCTTTTTGAATGTCAATATAAATATATAAAAAAAATTATTAGTAAACATGTTGTTCTATAGTTAAATAAACAGTTTATTTAAATATTATCTTGTTTTGTTGTGAAAGGCTGATAAGTTTGTTTATTTTATTGTTTGTATTTTTTATTTTTTTTTTTTTTTTTTTTTTGCAAATTTCTAATGTGAAAATTTATTGATGTAGATCTTTTTGCTCCTATTATTATACCCTCCACACCACTATGCAGAGGATATATATAGCAGTTTGTCATTTCATTTGTAACGCGTCAAAAAATGCATTTGCGACCCCGTAAAGTACATATATTCTTGGTTCTTATAACAACCTGCTCATTCACAAAAAACCCATTTACCTGGCCAAAGTTATGATAATATTGTTTGTCATTATTTCGATCAGGTTGATATTGAAAATGGGGTAAATCGGGCCTCATTGTGCGAGGATATGTCAAAAAATATAAAGACACCTCTAAAAAATTTTTAAAATTCAGTGTGTTTGGTGTAATAATTTAGTACTAAATTTATAAATTGTTTACTTTTTCAAATATATTGTTAATATTTGTTGTAAATAGTGCAATTTGTTTGTAAATAGTGCAATATTAATGTTAACGTAAAACCCAGGTGGAGGGTGTCAAAAATTCGGCATATCTGAATTTAATACTCTTACTTGTTTTTTATGAGACTACTTAATCCATATTGACTTTTAGAGATAACTAGCAGATTCCAGCGCTCGAAATTCGAGTGCAATTTCTAGGCAATTTTATTTCTCAACTTAGCCAATTCACAAACCAACATTTTTTTGGTTTATTAAGAATGAAGATAACAAACTCATTAACAATCCCATTAACAAATTTAATAAAAACACACACACAGCATATGTATAATTATACCCTATACCACTATGTGGTTTGGGTATAATGACTTTGTGCTGCTGTATGTAACAACCAAAAATATTTGACCTAGACCCATCTTTAATTATACCGATCGAATTAGAATCACTTTCTGAGTTGATTTAACAATGTCCATCCGTCCGTCCGTCCGTCCGTCCGTCTGTGTGTCCATGTAAAGCTTGTAATCAAACTGCAGGTCGCAAATATGAATATATTTTGATGAAATGTGTTATGTAAGCTGTTATCGGCCATGGGATGAACGCTATTGAAATTGGTGAGAATCGGTCCATGTTCAGACCTAGCCCCCATACAAATTACCAATATGAAATCGACATAAATTTCCATAAGATCCAAATTGTCATTTAGATCTTACTCAAATTGGGTTTGTATGCGTTCATTACATCCACTAATGAGTAGTCCAAAAATGATCCCTTTGACCCCATATAGAGCTGCTTCCCGATCTTCACTTAAATCTATTAAAAAACAAAAATATTGCACTGATTCTTCTCAAATTTTTTTTGTATATATTTTTGCAAAATACAAGAGACTTTACCAAACATGATCAGGATCGGTCCATTTTTGGACCTAGTCCCTTTATAGATATAGCATCCGATATGAACTTTTTCATATCTGCAGCCAAAAAAATTAATAAAAATCCCACTCAAATTTGGTTTTTGCTTATTTTCAATGTCCAGTTAGTTGGGCCTAAGAGATAGGGTTTCTAAACGCATGGTATAGGGTATCGTATACTCGGTCTAGACCGACTATAATTTTCTTACTTGTTTTATATATGTGTTAGTAGCAACTTTAAATTCAATTTACTTAAAATAAAGGGAAAAATTTAAAAATCTGTAAATCTGGTGAACAGCTTAAAATACGTTTGGTCAAAATCAGTATAAAACGGCAGAACAAAACATCGGTAACAAGAAAGCGCCTAGCCTATTAATATTATAGATATACTCGTATTAAGTTTTTTTTAAAATATATTTTGTTTATATTCACGGAAATATTAAAGCTAAATTAAGATAACGTTGTTCTTGTTACAGATAATATACCATAATTTAGAAGATGGCGATTACAATTCATATTTTAACATCGTAATTCAAAAGTATTTGCACAAGGATTTAATGCACATTCTTAAAAAAAAATCTGACTTGAATGAAGTTGTTATCACACAATGCACATTCATTTTTATATTAAATTTATCTATAAAGACTTATGTTATCTATAATTTTTTATAAACTAAGCAAAAAAGAAACGCTTCTAGATAACTAGCAGATATCATAAAAAAACTACTACATTCAAAAATGATATTCTTTTATGCAAGTGTTGTGTTGTTTTTGTACAAGGATTTAATGCACATTATTAAAAGAAATCTGAATTGAGTGTGGTTGTCAATGTCAAATCTCAAGCTAGTTAGTGTTAAATCCAATGGTTATTTTGCAAAATAAGAGCTATCTCTAGGTCTGAAATATTTATACTTTTCGATAATGCTTGGAGGTATCCAGATTTCCACTATCTTCATACAGAATCATGTAACTAATATTAGAGTTCCCAATGTCCTCGACTTTTTCCATGCCGGGAATGACAAATTACATTTAATAAATCAAAAAAATTTTTAGAAGAAGTAAAAAGAATTCCAAAAACTATTTTAAAATATATACCTACTATGAATACAAAATAAAGCAAAAACATACAAAATAGTTTAAAAATGACACCATATTTTTCACTTTGGTCATTGTATAATATTCAGATGCAAAAAATATAGTTATAATAATTTTAAAAATTAAGGATCTTTTCTGTAACGATTCTCTTATAAAACTGCTTTTAGTTATGACATTGAATGGTTCCATACATAGCAGCCATTCAAGAAACTAATTCCACCAACTAATTAGGGAACATAAATTTCATTATGCCTATATCTGTGTTGAATTTTTTTAGGAATAAAATTATCAGCTGCAAGTTGGCTTCAATATAATATAAACTGCAGATGTGTAATGTATATTGAACTCGCTGACTCCTAGAAATTCCTTGGAGTTCAAATGGACCAAAACTACGTAAAAATACATATTCATGATACCATTTGCGAACTTGTTTAACATTTCTCGGTCTTAAGAGGAGCCTATGTCTGTATCGCTGATACAAATAGTTGTAGGCTCAGCGGGATTTTAATTATTTCTTTCTAAATGTAATTAGTATTTTTATTGATAAAATTGAATTGACTGAAAAAAATCAATCAATTTGACTTTATGAACATTTTGTAAATGCCATATCAATCCACTTGTACTTGAACATTCTCAAAATCATTTTTCTTAGAGAAATTCTTCCACACAGGCTATGAAAAGGCATCTATTATATAATATATTTTTTATAAGAAAGTGGAATTCATTACAAACACATTACAAACACGCACCACTTGTTAACAAATTTAAAAACATAAGAAAGCTTGAAAATTCAAATGAGAGGGGTACCTTGGGGTACCCCTGAATTAAGCTGAAACTCATTAGATGAGACCCCATCCATAACAACACGTATTGTTCGGTCTCTGAGAAAACTCGATATAAATCGAGAGAAGTCATTACCGACCCCATATGCAATAAGCTTTGATATCAATGCACCGTGCCACAACGATCGAATGCCTTGGAAATATCTAGAGCAACCACTTTACTTTCGCCAAAATTGCGAATGGATCGCCTCCAGCGCTAGAAAGTAGAGCTAACATGTTTCCCGTGGAACGATTTCTACGGAAGCCATACTGTCGATCAATAAGAAATGAGTTGGCCTCTAGGTAGTTCACAAGATGGAAATTGATAATGCTCTCCATCACCTTTGAGAGCGCAGAGCAGATTGCAATTGTACGGTAATTTTCAGGATTATTAGCCGCACCCTTTTAAGGGATTGGTTGGACACTAGCAACCTTCCAGCAAGAGGGAAAGACTCCCGCACGGTACGAAAGGCTGAAAAGGTTGGTCAATGGACTGGCTAGCGTCGAAGAGCTCTGTTTCAGCACCAGTACTGGTATACCAATTTCAAAAAAATTCCCAAGTATTTTTTCCGTATACGCATACATATGTATGTCAAAATTGGTATCAATAATAAACTTTTATTTACTTACCATTTTCCCGAGGATGTCTATGTTTAGGATCATGCATTTCTTTAAATTCTATAATCACATTATTTGTTATTTTTTTAGTTTCCTCTGTTGTACTATCAGCATTCTGTTGTTGTGGTATGCCAACATCTCTTCTTAGTTCTGGTTTCTTCTGTGCTATCTGAACATCAACATCATCGTCATCATCATTTGGCAACAGCTTAATTCGTTGTATATCCATGTATGCTTTAAAATCAGCATAGTTATCTTTAATTTCTTTTGTAAAATCTGTTGGGTGATGTTCTTCTATGGTATGAGACGCATCAAATTCAATGTGTCCCAAACCCAAACTGTACATTAAATGTTCAAGACCCTGTAAATAGAGACAGTAAATATATGGGTTATCAAATTATTATAGTAGTTATTTGTGTTTCTAATTCTTAGAAAACTTGAAACCCATAATTTTCCCAACATACAAAATTTTTGGGATGTTTTTTGATTTCAAATATGTGATCTGTTTTAAAGAATAAAACTGTTCATTCCAAATAAAAGTCTGAAATACAGATAAATTTGTAATATTTTATTTAAAGCTTATTTTAATAATTTTAATACAGGTACCCAAGTCTAAAATTATGTACGCATTGCCTGGTATTGAATTAATTTATTTATGTTTTGGAAAAATTTTGTCATTTTAGTTTTAAATGTTTGTTTGAATTATTTATTTATTTATTTGACTTCCTACACAACAAGACTAAGTTTTATAATTATAGTGCAGGGATTACATTTCATACAAGGATAACAATTGATAATTCTAAAGTATATAACACTGATTATATTAAATTAAATCAAGCGAAAAGAATATAGAGATAAAAGAAAATTAAATAAAAAAAAAAAATACAAAAAGAGAGCAAAAAAAAAATAAGCATACAATAAGAAAGTTTAGGTTTAGGTAAAGAGTTTAAATAAGGTTTTTTTTTTTGAAATATGTTGCATTGCTATTAAGTTGAATATTAGGAGGAAGGCTATTCCAAAGACGTAAAGCATTTGTGAAAAAGTGCCATTTTGATACTAGGCATCGATGGTTAGGAATAATTAATTTTTTACCTCTGTTTGATTTGGCAAATCGTACATGATTGCATAAGTATTGTGTCTTTCCAGTGTATATTATCTTATATAGAAAAATTAGTACTCCAATCTTTAGTAGGTTTTCAAGTTATACTCCGTACAGGCTTTCCAAATTTCCTTAACCCATACACATACCTAACAATATTGTTATAAAGCACTTCAAGTTTTTTTTTTTGCTGATTGAATTGCAATTAGCAAACAGTTCGCATCCATAAGTTAGTGTTCGAATTAGGTAAGCCTTTGCCAATAGTGTCCTTATTCTTAACTAGTGGATTGTGTGGCGCCTAGGCGCCCGTTTATTTTGACTTTAACAAACAAATTATTTTTCCATTTCTGAATTTTCCTATCTTTTATATATTTAAAACAAATTAATTTTAATGTTTTTAAAATTTCTTAAAAAAAAAAAAATTCGAAAAACAGTTGTAAAAAATACAACACAAAAACTTCAATTTTCAAATGAAGTTTTGTAAAAGGTCCTTTTATGTATATTTTCGCAAAATGGGAATTTAAAGAAGAATTTGAATAGATATAAGTTTTTTGATGCATTTTTTGTGGCTAACTTATTCCATATGTAACACGAAATCTGCATATGTAGTGCTATTGTCGTTAGCAGTGCTGCCACTTTTGGCAACTTATTGTAATTTGGACGATTTTTCAATATGTTAAAATGATTTGTTAAATTTGTTAAAATGATGATTGAAAATTTAAAATTTTCAGTAGTATAAAAATTACGATTTCAAGGGTTAACAATTAATTGGTTGTTTATCGAAAATTTATAGTTTTTGTTCGGTGTAAATATAAATTACAAAATATGTATAGATTTAATTCTGGGTCGAGTCGTTTCAAAACGGAAATACCTTGAATAGCATCTCCATTTAAGATTTAAAGTTTTAATTACGGCGATACTTTAAACCTATGTATGTATATTATATGTTTCAGCTATAGATACATATCAATAAAATTATTTAGTTGATTGCTGTGTTAAATTTTTTTCGTTGAAATTTCACCACTAATACATTTTTATATATAGAAATAACCAATGCTGTAATAATATTCGTAATATGAATGATATAAATAAATTTTTTTGTTTCCTTTTGTAGTATTTCTTCGAGTTTTATAAGCGGTAAAATTTTCTTGACAATTTCTTATTTTAAAAATGACGATTTTGGCGATTTAATTTCCAAAATTGTCGATTTTCAGAAGATTTTATTAACAGCACTGGTCGGTAACATAGAAGAGAGAAAATTGTGTGTGGGTTTGTATAAAATGAGAAAGATTAAATTTTGTTTGTGTATTTCGCATAGCTTTGTAGGGAGTGTTATGTGTATTATTTCAGCGTTACAGAATCAGTCAGTCAGTCAGTGAGTCAGGGATCAGCGTAAATATATATAAGATGGTGTAAAGAATTACGTTGCCCATAGGGTCCTTAGTTTTACGTATGGTTGTGCAACAAGCATGTTGATGTGGCTTGACCAATTTAAGTTGCTGTTGAAGACCAATCCAAGATTTCTAGCTGTTGGAACTATCTCAATTCTTTGATTATTTATTGTGTATCACTATGCATTTAGTTTTTTTTTGGATTTAATCAAAGTCCATTAGAAATTGCCCAATGTAGTTTTAAATTTCATTAATTAAATAAATTTTGAATTTCAAATGTTTTTATTATAACTTTTTCAAATTCCTTCAAATACGATAATTATACCCTCCACTCCAGTGTGCAGAGGGTATATATAAGTTTGTTATTCCGTTTGTAATAATTAGAAAAAAATTTTGGACCCCATAAAATATATATATTTGTGATCCTTATAACAACCGGTGTTGATATAGCGATGTCCGTCTGTCCGTCTGTAGAAATCACGATGACGGCATCAATCGGGTAGCTAGGGTGCTCGTTGACATAAAAAATGATTCACTAACATCCTGAAAAGTTTGCCATTTAAAATCGTCTAAATCGGTCGATTAGGGCCCGAGATTTGAATGAAGAACTAAAAAAAGTCTTGACAAAATATAATTTTCTATGTTGTTCTTGTCACGATCACGCACTGAATAGTGCAGCTACAGTGATAATTTTGAGTGAGAATGATTTACCAAATTCATGGGAAGATTTCTGTTTCAAAAATCATTAAAATCGGTGGAACAGGTCCAGGGAAATCTCTGAAAAATTAAAAAAAAATTAAAAATATGATGTTTCTATATTGTTCTTGTTGTTATTCTAAATGTTGTGTTGTTGTCATAGCTGGACTTGTTGTTTTTGTGGTCGTTGTGGTAATAATATAATAAAAACTAACCCTTTGTACATTTTTTTATTAACTCTGGTAGAAAAATTTAAAAGTTTCCATTGTTTTGGCATCGCTCTAAAAATTTGTTAGATCATTTCTGTTATTACCACGAGCCTGCCTGCTAAATTTCAGATCGAATGGCTCACGGGAAATTGGTTAAAATCGATCCAAAATTCTTTCGACAAGCAGACACTACGAGTTAATATAAAGGGAGTAAAAATTCACCAACATCTAAAGCAAATAATGCTAAAATACCTAGTTGTTAATAAAAAAATATTAAATAATACAAATAATATACATATATTATATATGTATATCCATAACAACTGTATGTTAGAAATAAGTCGGTATATTATTTTATTTACATAAAATTCTGCAATATTTTGTTGTGGGGAAAATACATTTCTTTTGCATTAACAGAGTGTCACTTCATTTTGCTCAGCGTGACTTTGCCACAGTAGATGGCGCCACAATTTTTGCTCTAATTAGCTTTGCAATAGTTATTTCTATTTTAACATGAATGTCAATATTTTCAAATAGATATCATACAGAACAATGTTTAGAGTATACACGGGCTGGTCTTTTAATTTCATACGTATTTTCATTATTCTTTTACAAATATGAACATAAGCTTGGCATATTAACTTTTTGTTGTCTTTACAAAATAGAGTTACTGAGTTCATCAATGAGTTTTTTGCTTTCAAAATAGTTCTACATAGTTATATAGAATTATTATTCTGCTTTACATACAAAATATCTGATTGCGATTACATCTAATTTCAAAAAAAAAAAAAATTGCACTTTTTAAATTTTCCATTCAAATTTAAGAAAATATCAATTCTAAAAACTGGAATTAAAAATTTCCAATTATAAATTACAATTAATTGAATTTCAGAAAATCATATCAAAACGTCGGAAATTATAATTTTAAATTTAGAAGACATCAATTGCATCTTTAATATATAAATTTTATTCCTTAAACACAAATTGAAATTCCAAAAAAAAAAAAAAAAAAACAGCAAATACCTATGTTTACATTTAAAAAAATTTTACATTTAAAAAAAAATCTTGACATTCAGGAGAAATTAATAGCTTTTCAGTAACGCGATTCAGTAAAAAAAGAAAATTGCAAAATTATCAGTAAAATTTTTAAACGATATTCGCTATTGTTAAAGTCAGCTGTTGTTGTTATCTAAACGACAACCATTTTTGTGTTGTTTATTCAATCGATAAAAACTTAAATTTTTAGGTTGAAATGTCGCCATACATAAATAAAAATCATAAAATAGTGAAAATATTTTGCTTTAATTAAAAAAATTTTTTATATAAATAAAAAAATTAAATAGCATATTCAATTCATTATTTCATTTTCAAATAAATACACTGAAATATTAGTAAAAAAATAAAGATATTAAACATAAACATAAAATCATCCTGTCAAACACGATGTAATTTGTTTTTTCTATTCTTCTTTGTGTTTTTCGCTTATTTTGACAGAGATGCCACTCGTTTACAATTTAAATAAATAGAAAAATAGATTTGTCGACTGTCGTTAAGATGTATGTACTTAGTGAATCACTTAATCCTTAGTGCAAACAACAATAGCTGTCGATATATTTTGCGATTGTCGGATCGTTGAAATTTACAGAATCACATTACAGAAAACATTAATTTAAATTCAATGAATTTTAGAAAATGTCAAATGATATTTAAGAATTGCGAACATAAAAACTGTTACATAAATAAACGCAATTTGATGAGAATGTTATTTTTTATATATAAATTTTCACAATTTTTTTTGGATGAAAATTTGAAGTTTTTCAGAAAATAAAGAGAACAAATTATTTTATTTAAAATGTTTGGGACATTTGCTTTTTGCGTTTGGCATCCCTAATTTGAATATTTATTATTATAAATTTATTCTCTATGTTTTCCAAATATGGCAATATTTTAATAAAAAAATTGAGAGAGTTTTTTTTTGGTTATTATTTTGTTACTCCATCCGACCTATATGGCCTCAATGAAGAAATATTTGGCCAGTTAAAAGAAACTATACAGCCATCTCCAATTAGCACGATTTAATGCATATAGCCACTCTACACAACCATTACCTTTGCAATGGAGGTTAGGGCGAGCTATTTAATTAGCAAAAACTAAATTAAACGAGAAGTTATGTCATATAACCGGAAACGCATGCATATAGGTATATAACCTAAATGCATGCCGATCAGCAACCACGATGACCAAAAAGCAAACACCGAAATAAATCCGAAATAATAGAAAAGACTTAAACCAACCCAAAGAATTTGCTGAAATAATTTGGTATTAAGTTTAACAAATTGTTTACTTTTTCATTTATATTTATTATCAAGACTCAAACCGAGGTGGAGGGTATCAAAGATTCGGCACAGCCGAATTTAACACTTTTACTTAATTTTATATGTAGGTTGCCAGAATCATAAAAATAATTCTTTAATTAAAATAAAGCGATTATAACAAAAAACATTTTTGATCACGTTTTAAATGCTTAAATATTATAAAAAAATCGATATAAGTACGCATATGTATAAGTACTGTACCTGCGTCAAATTTTATCTACAATTACTTATATACCTCCTTTAGTCCATTTTTATATCCTATACAATATGTTGTCTGGGAATAATGAGAGCTGATGTTTGAAACAACTGAACATAATTGACCACATCGATGCGTAATTTTTTTCTACGCAAGAAGCGAAAAACAGTACCCGAAAAAGCTCTAAAAGGTACTAAATTAGAAGAAAATATAAAAGCGCTAAACAAAATAAAATTATTTTTTATTAATTTACTAAAAAAACGTTTTGAAGTTTATATGAATAATATATAATACTAGCTGAGTCCGGTCCGCGTTGCTGGCCCGAAGAAAACATCTGGATTTTATATTGCATCTAAATTTTAATACCGAGTGTCGGGCAAAAAAAATATACTGAAAAAAATATACGTTTTCTTGAATATTTTAACACCAGCGCCACCTACAGGTGAAAAACTTTGTCAGCAACTTTAGTTTTATGTACATAATATATGTTGCGAATTTGAGCTAAATTGGACCGTAAATAAATTTTTTGGGAAAATCTCGACCCCAGCGCCACCTATCAGGTACAAAAAAAAGTTATGCAAATCGGAGAACCAAAGGAACATATGGCATGAATACGAAGTCGCTAGCATTAGTGGTTCAACAGTTATTAGAGTACCAACATACGCACCAACGTTTTTATATATTAAGATATATATAAATAGTTTATATGAATATATAATATATGAATAATATATAATATAATATATAGCTTATAGCTGCTTATTTTCAAATAAAAACGTTTAATTTTCTTCTTTAGAAGACATTTTTATGGAAATATTTGATGGAATTTTATAATTAATACAACAGGCATTTTTAATCATTGGTCCATATTTAAAGACATTCTATTCCTTATTTTGTTAAAAAAATTCGTTGCAGTGACCACTTTTTTGACTTCAGCATTTGAGTACTGAAAAGTCGATATATTTACAACGAAACTTGATAATTTAAAAAGCGGAAATTCCTTGACTGAGTTTTTAAAGTAATGTCATTCAATCCAAAAAAAATCAGTTCTGTCTCTATTTTTCAATTCGCGTAATTTCAAATTATCGAGATAATGTTCATTGACTTCGTTTTATTTTTTATCTTTTACAAATTATTTTATAACATTTATAACATCTTCAGAGTGTTTGAAAAAATGTTGTCCATAAATAGCAAATTTCATTAAATATATGATCTATCTTATTATCCAAATAATCAAATTTGTTATATTAAATTTGTTAAACTTTTTAATAGCCTATGTATATAAGTGTGGTCAGGATTTTGGGCTTCAAATGAAAGATTCACTTTTTGTAATAATCGTATATATCTTTGTCTTACTGACTGACGATTAGAGAACTAATGAGTCCCTTTTGTTGTATTATAAATAGGTTGGCGCTAGCTCCAGCTAGTACATAATGCCAGGTTATTCCGACGTATGGATCCCTAAACAACATATGCCTGCGCAAGTGAGGTTAGGGGGAGCCATTTGATTTCAATCCTTAAAACTATCAAAACGATTGGTTATGTAATATAACCAGAAAGCGTGCATTTCGGTACATGACCTACATTGAGAGAGAGAAATGCAACAAAAAAAGGTTTTAAAACCTCACTCCCGCCTTAGTTTACCTCTTGAAAATTATTTATATATAAATTTTTTTATAAAAAAATATTTTATGGAACAAACCAAAACAAGTTTGAGGTACTGTCTTGTGTATTTCGGTATTTAACCTTACAAGCAACGCTGGTATACGAAAACATGGGAAAACATTTTTTTAAAAAACCAACTGAGCCATATTCAATCTGGTTATTATTTATGTATTGATTGACAGGTAAAAATTTTTTTGACGGTCTTAAAAATTACATTTATATAAACTTTCAAATCTGTTTCTCCATCAACATCTTTACACATTTCGCAGATTATTTTTATGTATTTAGCATTGGTGCATCATTTTGTGGTACAGAGCATGTCTATTTTTTTTATCCTTAACATATTCCAAGGAACCAAAAAAGTATAATTACCATGACAAACTACACTTTACATATTTATATTGAGAAATCAAAAAATTAATTGAAATATACAAATTATATACAGGGTTTGCACTCCAAATTCACCCTTTTGCACTTTAAATTCACTTTTTTGTAAATCAAATTGACCTTTTTACAATTCAAATTCAACTTTTGGCAAATCAAATTCATCTTTTTGCTAATCAAATTCGCCTTTTTGCAAATCAATTCACCTTTTTACAAATCAAATTCACCCAATAGAAAATACTGTTTATAAAAGGTAAAAACACAAAAACATTTATTTTTACAAATTCTAAATTAAATTATTTTAACAATGTGAAAAATTGAAATTGGAAATATATAAAAATATTTTATTCATTTACTTTATAAAGGTTCTCCTGCAGCCGCGGACGGCAACTGGATACACATATGTTGGAAATAGTTATTACAACTTGTAAGTTGCAGTCGATTTTTCAATTAATTTTGTTAAATGTATTGTCCATAATTTATCACGCTCCCATAATATTATTTTCTTCTTATCGCCTACTAAAATTATAGATAGTAATGTTAGAAATCAATATTTGATTGGTTGAATTTGATTTGCAAAAAGGTGAATTTGATTTGCAAAAAGGTGAATTTGATTTGCCAAAAGTTGAATTTAATTTGAAAAAGGTGAATTTGAAGTACAAAAGGGTGAATTTGGAGTGCAAACGCTGTAATAATATTTATATTCTTACTTATAAAATATCAATTCATGTATATTTTGAACTATTACTAATTTGACAGTTCATTTATATTTTGAACTATTACTAATTTGCTGTCTAGCTCTCACCATCTCTAGCTGTCACCATCAGCTGACTTAGAGATGTGACTTATGTTCGAGTGGAGTAATAAAGAGTGGTATTTATGTATGTCTGCTCATACAACACCTTCCTTTTTTTGAGGATAGATCATCCCGGAACGAATCTGTACACAGGCTTATGTGGACGCTGGGTGCGTCGTAAGGTGGTTGGTGAAACGTTACTAGCCGGTTCCTCAAGTTGTTGTAGTAGTCTCGAATCTTCTTTATGTTGTTATTGTTGAACCGGCTGTTCCACCTCGGTGGGTGTGTTAGTCTCAACTCTGACGTCAATGTTGCCATTATGTAGGTTTTCATCAGAGTCGAAAAGATGAAAAGCTTCCGTTAACAAGGTTGGAGATTCAACCTCTGCTTCTGAGTAACGCCTTCTAAGCTGATTTATATGTATGTGCTCGAGTCAACTTTTCATTTTCGAGGTGTACCTGATATATGACTTTTCCTAGACGTTTGAGAATGGTAGCTGGCTCTTGCTCAATGTTTATCATTAAATTGTTTTTGCAATTTTTTTCTTCGAGATTGGTGATTTGCCTGTAGTCTCTAAGGTTGGGCGAAGAAGGTTAAGTTGAGTACAAATATCTCGTCCGAGTAGAGCTTCAGCTGGGGAAACATTATTTGGTGTATTTTTGTTTGGTGTAGACCGATATGTATGCAAAAATGTTTGCAGATTTTGTTTCGTCGTCCCCTCTCCGCTTAACTTTCGCAGGGCACTTTTCTTCGAAAGAAAAATTGCTGAAGAATACCATTATCTTTTAAGTTTTTAGGCCAGCCTTGGGTGATATAATTTTGAACCACTTTCAGAATGTCGTCCTTTTCAGTTTCATATTTTACCATGCGATGAGTCACAGGGAGCTTCTCTAAACTTGATCTAAGGATTTGTAAAGTTTCTAGTTCATATTTGATTTCTGCTATGACATGTTCCTCTGCGTTGTCTACGTTCGCATTTGCAATAAGTCGAGATAGAACATCTGCATATCCAAAATTTTTGGTTGATATGAAACCGATTTCGAAATCGTATGCTAGTAGTTTTATTGCCCACCTTTGCAAATGATTTGCTTGATGGACTACGATGCCTTTCTTATTTTCGAAGTAACAAGTAACGGTTTTTTTATTTTATTTTATTTTTATTCGTATATTGGTCTATGGAATTAATCCTTACAGACTATTTACAAAGAAAAAATTTTAAAATTAATTTTAGTACATAGATATTCATGAATTTAGAAAGCATATTATTTTACTTTTAATTAGATTAGTATTTAATGAGAAATCAATAAATCTATAAAGTTCATTAAATTGAATACACATTCTCCTGAGAGGGTCTGCATTTGCATAATTAGCTCTATAGAACTGTACAGATAAAGGTGAGAAGTAACGTGTTGGTCGTTGAGGAATGTTGAATGATATATTGTTAATTAAAAAACCGGAACAAACATCACCATTAATTATATTAAGAAGAAATGAAACATTTAGCATAGTTCTCCGGCTTTTTAAAGTTGGTAGCTTAATAAGGGCAAGTCTGCTGGTATAGGATGGAAGATTACTTGGATTGAAGTTTAAACTCCGAAGACAAAACAAAAGGAATTGTTTCTGCACAGATTCCAGACTGTCGGCATGAATTTGGTAGATTGGGTCCCAAATTATAGAAGCATATTCCAGTATAGGTCTCACAAGTGACGTATATAAAGTTTTGGTGACATAGGGATCATTAAACTCTTTAGCCCAACGTTTTATGAAACCAAGTACACCTCTGGCTTTGTTGACAGTAATTGTTATATGAGGAACAAAGGTCAGTTTATGATCCAATAAAACACCAAGATCTATAAAGTTATCTACTTTATCGAGACAATAATCACCCAGCATATAGTTGACAGATATCGGCCTCTTTCTGACGAAACGCATATGTTTACACTTTTTAAGGTTTAGGTCCATTAAATTTAAATTACACCAAGAATAAAATGAATTCAAATCATTTTGGAGAAAAACATGATCAGAGTGTTGATTATAACAGAAGAAAATTTTGACATCATCTGCATACATCAAGATGTTTGAAAAACGAATAACATTCGGAAGATCGTTTATAAACAAAGAAAAAAGAAGCGGTCCAAGATGGCTGCCTTGTGGTACTCCCGACATTACATCTATCGGCTTTGAAGTAACATTTTTAAAACATACTTTTTGTGTTCTATTGGTTAAATAAGAATATATCCACTTTGCGCAAAGATTTGAAAAACCCATCATATGTAATTTCTTAAGAAGAAGCTTATGATTGACTTTATCAAAAGCCTTGCTGAAGTCAGTATAAATTGCATCTGTTTGTTTGCGTTCAAGAAAACCACGGTTGACAATTGTAGTAAATTGTAATAGATTTGTAGAGGTTGAACATCTTTTTTGGAAACCATGTTGGAAGGGAGAAATTAACGTATTTACTTGATGGCATAGATAATCCGTTATAATTTTTTCAAAAATTTTAGGTATAATACTTAATTTAGCAATTCCACGATAATTAGTAATATCAGCCTTGTTACCAGATTTGAATAGCGGAATAATGAATGAATCCTTCCAGATAATGGGAAAATAACCGTATTTAATTGAGGTATTAAACATGAGTGTTAATGGTACAGCTAAAACTTCAGCACATTTTATTAAAATACAGGACGGAATTTTATCTGGACCACTGTTGCAGGAAAATTTAAGTTTTTTCAATTCATTAGAAACCACAGATATAGCAAGAGAAGGAATGGATATAATTTGAGTAGCAGTCAGTGAATATGAGCAGACATTAGAATCATCAAAAGATGCATCGGAGTAAGTAGTAGAGAAGAAGTCAGCAAATAAATTGCATACAATAGTATCATCACAGGATTCATTATGTAGAAATTTCATAACAGCAGGATAGCCCTTAGTTTTTCTCTTAGAGTTAACAAATTTGTAGAATGACTTCGGATTTCGTTTAAAATTATTTTTCATTTTGTTCAAATAGTTTAAATAACATGAATTATTCAGAGTATTATATTCGGCATGACAAATGGAGTATTTTCCATGATCAACAAGAGATCCAGTTTTCTTATATTTTTTGTAATATTTATTTTTTTTATTCTTGACACTAGCCAGTTTCCTAGTATTCCAAGGTGGTCCAGAAAGGTTTTTCAAAAATTTTTTAGGAACACATGACTCAATAAAAGAATACATCTTGTTATAGAAAGCTTCAGTCATTTGATCAATGGCACGAGTTGTACCAGTAGATAACGATAATAAATCATGCCAGTTTGTATTATTTATAAGTTCATTAAACATAGTGTAATTCGTTTGAGCGAAACAAAAAACTTTAACACTTTTTTTAGGTGTGTCTACAAGTCCAGATGGAATGGATATATTTACTTCAATAGTAGGGTGATATCCATCTTCAGGAATAGAAATAGGGTTTGATCGCTTCGTAAAACATTCAGTAACTTCATTAACAAATATTAAATCCAATAATTTTGAATGATCATTAAGAATTCCATTTACTTGAAAAAGATGTAAATCAAAAAAAATATTAAAAAGCTCATCACATTTATCATTTGATTTAGTCGGAACAAAGTATTTTTCATCAGGTAAGAACTTCCACGAAATTGAAGGCAAATTGAAATCTCCAAGAACAATAACAGAGTCATCCGGATTAGCAGAACGTAGAACAGATTTAATAGCTTCTCCATGTGTAATATATAAAGACTGCGGAGACGATGGAGGGATGTATGAGCAAGTAACAAATATTTTTTTATGATTGTATTTAATTAAAACTGCAACGAATTCGATGTTTAAAGAGGAATCAATTAATAAAACCTCAGATGATAAGACATTTGAGACAGCAATAAGAACGCCACCGCCATTCATCTTATTGCAACGGTCACGTCTAAAAATATTATATTTATTACAAAATATTTCAGTATTTAAAAAGGTATGATTAAGCCAAGTTTCAGAAAATACGATAATATGATGACTTATGTTGAAACTTTCAATATATAAAGTTGACAGTTTAGTTCTCAGACCACGAACATTTTGGTAAACTAATGATATATTTTCACCAGTAAGATCTTTTAGTTTTTTGGAACGTTTGAATCAGTTTGAGGAAGGCGGCCAATATTGTTAGAATTTTGTCTAAATATATATTCTCGAACCAATGTATTTTCAGGCCAAAAGCTACGATCAATAATACGGTCAAAAAGATCATAAGAAACGGTAATTTTAAAGGAAGTGATAGATCTAGGTTGAGAAAAAACGAACTTATATGTCGAAATTTCTGCTTGTTGGCCCAACTTAGATCTAACAAAGGCATCGACATCTTCAGCAGTAGTTTCAATCGCTAAACGCGAGATAAAAACAGTTTTTTTTGGAGGAACAGCTCTCAGCGAAACAATTTGACCAGCATTTATCACAGGACAAGTATTTGTAGAAAGCACAGGTTTATTTAATGGCACTTCAGCAAAGCCCACAGGCAAATCAGCATTACAATTAATTACAATTAATTACTGAGGCATCAGATGTTAGTGTTACTGAACTCGTAGGAACAGCAGGAAGATTATCAGATTTATCTTTATTTGTATTTCGTGACGATTTACGACGTTTCGGAGAAGATTGAGGTGGAGATTTTAAATTATCTAATGATTTATAATCATCAAATAATTTGCCATAACTAGATATAGACATCGATAATTTAGTTACCTTTTCCTGGATATCATTGAATTCCTTTTGTGTATCATTGAAAAAACGGTAGAAATTCACTCCGATTTTCCGGCATTTATTGCAACACCAATGTAACCCTTTATTATTATATAAAGCATCAGCAACTAGTCCAGAAAGACCACAACATTTAGTATGACATAGCTCATGGCACAGCCAACAAGTGATCATTCTTTCCCCATCACCTTTAATGGTACAATTATTCATCAAACAAACCATTATTATTATTAGCAATGTGGTAACACTTATTGTATTTAACAAAAAAAAAATGAGATCAGATGTAATGTTTAAAGTTGTTTTATTGTGTATTTATTGTTATACTGAAAATTTTACTATTTCTTTTGCGCTTTGTTTGTTCTATTGCAGTTAAGGAGTATGTACTTATTTTGATTTTTATTTTATTGTTATTGTTGTTGTGAGAGAATTTTTTCGTTTTCTTTTTATGCTTTGAGTTTTTAATGTTTGTAATATTATTTTTATTTTATTTATACTTTGTTGAATTGTAAATAAGGAGTATGCACTTGTTATTTTGATTCTTAATATGTTATTGTTGTGATGTAAGAGAAATTGTCGTTTTCTTTTTATGCTTTGTTCACTTAGTTTAATGTTTTGTAATTTTATAATTTTTTATTTGTGATAATTAAAGATTTTAGATTTATTTTTGAAAAATTAAATGATTATATATAACTTTTTTGAACTAATTAATTTCCAATATTGTTGCTATAAGTTTAAGCTTTCATTTAATAAGTATAAAAATCACTGTAGCAGTTATATTTAAAAATTCTTATGAAAAAGTACAGAGTAAAAAATTTTATGACCGAACTTGTCGACAGTTAAACAGTATTATGATCGGTATGTAATTTGCATTGCCTTCCATAAACCATTTTGTGGAACTTTGTCAGTGCAAATATTGTAGCTAGGCCTTACTTCTCGATTTGACTGTACGTGCACATCAAAGCCGTAATTTGACGCGTCTGCAGCGACAATTAGGGTGAAAGATGGATCATAATGTGTCAGCGCCAAATTGGAAGAAAGTATTTTTTTCAGTGTATGATAACATTTTTGATGTATCTCGTTCCAGTGCCATTTTATTTTAGCTTGAAGCAGCTCGTCGATGAATTTGCCATAAAAATTTATCGCAGAAATGAACGAAGTTCTGATACGTTTGTTGATTCAATAGCCTTGATACGTGCTGGATCTGGTCTGCCATCTTGCTCTACAATGTATTCGAGAAACTTGACTTCCTTACCATTTAGTTTACATTTTTCCGCTTTGATTTTAAATCCATATTCCTGAATTCGTTTGAATACTTCTCGAAGTCGGTTGTCGTGTTCTTCTTGAGTTTTTCCGGAGATGAAAATGTCGTCAATGTATGGTGCTACGCCAGGCATTGATGCAAGCATTTTGTCTTGTTTTTCACTTGTCGGAAAATAGCTGGAAATGTTTTTACACCAAAAATCATTCGATTGTACCGGAATAAGCCCAGATGTGTGTTTATAGTAAGAAAATGCTTCGAATCTTCATCAACCTCGATTTGGAGAAATGCATCGGAGAGGTCAATAAGGCTGAAATATTTCGGATTTGCCAGACATCAAATTATGTCTTCAGACAATGGAATTGGATACTGGTGAGATTCTAACGCGTTGTTTAACCCCGTTGAGAAGTCGGCACACACCCGAACGCTGCCGTCTGGTTTCTTTATGATCACTATGGGAGCACCCCACTCTCAGTAATTGACTGGAGTCAGGACGTCAGCTGCTTGTAGACGTTTTATTTTAGCTTCTACTAAGCCTTGAACGCTACCGGTTGTTTCTGGCAAAAAATTGTATTCTGATTTGACTTAAGGGTTAAGTGTGCCTTTGCTTTGTTGCACAACCCCAGTTTTTGGTCAAAACATTTGAAAACATTTCTTTCAGTAGTGAGATATTTGCACATATCGCATTGTTTGTACTTATCTTGGGTGTATTTGTTCCCTCGATGTCACAAACTTCATTTATGGGCCCTTCATCGAGCTGGAGAGAGGTAATCCATTCTAATCCCATAACATTTAGGTTTTTGATTGGAGTAACGTAGCATATCGCAGTAATTTGGTTAGCTCTGACTTTGACAGTACAGTCGAATTGTGTTGATAAAGGCAGTTTTCCTGTTGCGCTGCGAGCTGTATGTACTAGTTCTGATGTGCTTGAGATATCGAGCCTGTTGAAAGTTTCTTCGGAAATGATAGTAATATCTGAAGCTGTATCGAACTGTAAGTTCACTGGTGTCTCGTTTACGAAGACGTGAATATATTTCCTGGCCGTGTACGTGGTGAATATGCTTTTGGGCTGCTTTTCTGTCTTCTTGCTGGTTTTGTAATCATATTTGTTGTTGTCGTTGTTATTGTAGGCTTTTGGATTGTTTGATCAGGAGGTTGCTTGGTGGAATTTTTTCTTTTGTTGACTTTTTTCCTCAGTTGTAATAACCCTCTTTATGACCAACACGCTGGCATTTTCCACATTTGTGTTTGCTGAAAGGAGAATCTGCCACAAAATGCATGCCACTGCAGTACCAACATGGTGTTCTTGGCATAGTTTTGTTTTTGTTATTTTCATCGGAGTGCACGCGATTCACATTTACACCTGTCCTTGTATTTTCATGTTTGAGATTAACAAGACGTTGACATTCTCTGGATAATACATCGAGCGATATGGTAGATGCTTCGTCGTCAAGTTTTGGAAGCAATTTTGTTCGAATATCAAGATCTGAATGTAATTTTAGACCCATTATGAAAATCAAACATTTGAATTGATCGAGTGTCATGTCATTTAGTTTAAACCTTTCACATTCTTTGTTTACGATACCCGCATATGTTGTGTAATCATTTGTACTTTTTGTCATTTGAAGGCAATTATACAGAATATTGAAAAGCAATGTGTGAACACCAAACAACTGTGTCAGCTTCTCGACAGTGAGTTTGAAGTTGAAATCTCGCGGATGTTGCGGCAAAATATAGTTTATATATTTGCTGTGCACTGTGGGGCTGAGTTTCCGGAGAAGTAGTCTCACTTTCGCTGTGTCATCTAGATTGGATGCATCGACTTCGAACCATATGTCGAAAGTGAGGTTATGTTCCAGGTCGAAGTTAAATTCTGCCATGGTCGTCGACAACGTTACCAGCAGGAATTCTGTCCTTGGTTCCACTTTTGGAGTCACTCCTCGTTCTGCTTGTGCAGCAATCATTGTTGTAATAAGCTCCTTCATAGCTGCATTGTCGCGAAATTTGCTTTATTATGTTTGCGTCCATCTTCAGTGCCAGAACATCCTCGTCGCCACTATTATATTCTTGCTTCTTATAAAAGATCAATTCATTTATATTTTGAACTATTACTAATTTGACAATTCATTTATTTATTTATTTATTTATTAACAAAATATTTTACAAAGTAAATTCATAAAATATATGAAAAAGGGCGCCGGTAACAAGACCATATGCGCTCGTATATTTATATATTGAACTATTACTAATTTGACAAAGTAAATTCAACCTCCGAAGCAAAAAAATCAAAAGCAGGAAGCGCTTAATATATTATCTACTTTCTCTAACTGTCACTATCAGCTGACTTAGAGATGTGACTTATGTTCGGGTGGAGTAATGAAGAGTTGTATTTATGTCTGCTCATACATCAATAATAATAGGCTATATTGAGTACAAAATGTAAAAATTGAAGAAAGGACCAATTATTGAGAAAATGTGATTCATCATGATAAACCAAGCACTAGTTAAAATAAACTTCGAAAAGATCCATAAAAGCAACTTCCGTTCTATCAAAGTTTCACCATACCGAATCCTTAGAATATCATCTAGGTTTGATAAAATTTATAACAAACACAATTATAACGAAGATTTTCTTTTAGTTTATAACGAACACAAAAAAAAAATAATAATTAGATATAAACACATTTATGTATAAATATCTATGTATACCAAATAAATGCTTATTTGATGAAAATTTTGATATTGACGAAATCATTGGAATTAAGTCTTCTCGAGTTGATTCACATTCAAATTAATATTGATCATGGAACAAATGAGAGATGAAGACAGTTGTTTGGATCTAGAAGACAACGATGAATCCGAAGAAGAACTGTCATACAGTCAGTTTGTTGTTTTTTGCACTTGTAGAATTTTATTGCAAGAGAAAAATTCAAAACTAGATTACATATATATACATATATATAACAAACTTAATTTTGTCAGTCCCTTCGACTTCGGTGTAACCATTAACGAGTTTATTTCAATTCTATGGATTCCTTTTTTTTTGGTGGGAACTGATGTACAGAACAAAACATATCAATCAATTTTTATTTAAATCTGTATGTACAAAATTATATAATTGGACTTGACCGCCTATAGTGTTCTTATTTACCGCAGGTACAGAGAATTGTATCGTAAATGCATTGGACACAATTGAGTCACTTTTCATTGAAGTTTAAATTAATTTTTAAAATTGTCAACACAAAAATAATGTTGATTTCTGTCATTTCACATGACACTTGTTTAAATATAGTCAGACGTACATAAAGGATTTTTCAATAAGAGCGCTACAAAAGTTTTTTTAAATAAAACAAAAACGGTTTTGGATATCAATGAAATTCTTTATTCCTGTGAAAGTACGATGCCGTTATGTATGGAAATCGATCTCTTTTGCATGCCCACCACGGGCACGCTTGCAGAAGTCCAGACGCTGAACCCAATTTTCGACGGTTTTCAAGCATAAATCGGCCAATACTGCTGCAATTTCACGCATATTTTGTTTATTGACGAAGCCATTCAGCCAGAAATGAGCCTCATCGCTAAAGATGATTTTTCGATGAAAATCCGGATCATTTTCAAGTTGTTGCTCAACCCAATTCACGAACATACGACGCTTCTGGTGGTCAAGCGGCTTCAGTTCTTGCGTCAATTTGATCTTGTAGGGATGTAGGCCAAGATCTTTTCGCAAAATTAGCCACAACGACGTCACAGAGATGCCCAACACCTTGAGAACGACGTGTGAGAGACACATTTGGGCTTTCTTCAACTTAAGCCTCAGCGGCAGCAATATTCTCGACATTAAGGGCACTTATTTGCCTCACTGGCAAGGGAACATTTTGTACTGTGCCTGTGGATTCAAATTTTTCCACTAGACGCTCAATTGTTGATCTGCTAGGACGATTATGACGACCATAAATTGGACGTAGCGCTCTTAACGTTGAGGCCACTGACTCCGAATTTCGGTAGCAAATTTAATAGTCACGACGTGTTGTTGGCTCGTATATCTTTCCATCATGAAATGGGCAAACCTTACTGAAGAGAAATGTCAAAAGAGCGGCAACAAATATGGCGTCGTTTGCTGTCGCTGTCTTTCTACTTTTGTAGCGTCCCTGTTGAAAAACCCTTTACTTATGTTGCAAATACGCTATTACGTTTACGTCAAAAATTTTAGACCTTTGCAACAAATCCGATTGCCACAAATCAGTTTTCTCTTTTAAATCAGTGCGTGGATTAAATTCGGAAACATGTGTATTTAGATAATTTAATTGTTTTTGGAAGAACATTTGATGAACACAAAAATAGACTAGAAGAGGTCTTCAAAAGATTTAGAGGAGTAAATTTGAAACTAGCCCCTAAAATGTGTCAACTTTTTCAGAATAAAGTTAAATACTTAGGCTATGTTGTAACAAAAAATGGCGTTGCCGCTGATCCAGATAAAGTAGAAAAAATTGAATCTTGGCCACTTTCGAAAAATAAAAATGAGTATTTCTGGGTCTGTGAACATATTACCGTAAGTTTGTAAAAATTTTTGCTGAAACTGCCTCTTGCCTCCATAAAATGGCTTCCGAAACGAGTCGCAATTGGTCCTTAGGAGAAAAACAACTAGAAGCGTTACAGAAGTTAAAAGATTATTTATCAAAAACTGCTGTTTTGTCTTGCCCTATCCCTAGCAAACAGTTTATCCTTGACGCTGATGCTTTAAATAATGGTATCGGTGCGGTTTTGTCTCAGAATTATTGCGTTACACGTAAATAATTACTAGCTATTGTAGATGCTGCAATACATTTTCACAAATATTTGTATGGTCCAAAATTTTTATTTCGTACTGATCATGCTACATTAAATTGATTACTAAATTCTGCCTCCAGAATTGTTGATGTGTTTTCATCAACTCGTTTTCCAGGCATGGTTAAATGTACAGTTAAATGTACACTTGTCCAAATAATAAATCGTAATAAAGGCAATAGAGCAAAGCATACCAAACAACCATATTGTTTTTTTCGAATTTGATGTACATTTAGTTTTGGTACTCTTTTCGACTTGTGCTTGCATTTTGACAAGTGGGTATAATGACTTTGTGCTGCTGTTTGTAAATACCAAAAATATTTGACCTAGACCCATCTTTTATTATACCGATCGACTCAGGATCACTTTCTGAGTCGATTAGCGATATCCGTCCGTCCTTCTGTCCGTCCGTCTGTATGTCTATGTAAACCTTGTAATCAAACTACAAGTCGCAAATATTAATGAAATTTGGTATATAAGCTTTAATTGGCCATAGGATGAACACTGTTGAAATTGGTGAACTTCGGTCCATGTTCAGTCCTAGTCCCCATACAAATGACCCCTTTGAAATCGACTTGAATTGTCGTAAGATCCAAATTATCAAATATATCTCAGTCAAATTGGATTTGTGTGTGTTCATTACTCCCATTAACCAGTAGTCCAAAAACAAACCCTATAGGACAATTCTTAGTCATAGCCCCCATATAAAGCTGCTTCCCGATCTTCTATCAAAAAATAAAAATATTGCATAGATTTTTCTCATATTTGGTATTTACATATTTTTGCAAGAAAGTGAACTTACGAAATATGGTCACTCATATATATAGCATCATTTTTCGACCCATATATATAGCATCAGATATGAACTTTTTCATATTCAAAGCAAAAAAATTAATAACAATGCCACTCATATTTGGTTTATGCTTATTTTCGATATCCAATTAGTTTGGCCTAAGAGATAGGGTCTCTAAACCCATGGTATAGGGTACCGTATAGTCGGTCTAGACTATACGTTACGTTACGTTACGTTACGATTAAAAAATAAAAAAACATTTGGGGATATTTCTTGATGCTCTTGTAATAACATTATTAACACAAGTCAAGTGATAAAAATTTTCAGAACACGTATTGCGAATAGTTTGTATTTTTGTGGAGATCGCAGTTGCAAACACCGTTTTTATTAAAAGAAAACATTTCTACCAGCACATACATAACAGAATTAGGCATCAACTTTTGGGGTAAAATGGATAAACATTAATATTTGGAAACACATTTTGCATGGCAAGTAATATACTCGTATTAGCTACTCAGTCGTACAAAAATATATTTCGTACTGTATTTTGGATTTTAAGTGTGGCCAATTCAAAGAATAGTTTACGCTTTCTGTGTTTGTAATTAATGGTATTTGCAATGTGCTTAGAATTTTAAACATTAAACATTTTTATGGCAGTGCAAATATATGGATGTGTGCATATAAGTTTACTTATACATTTATATAAAATTTAAAAGTTGAAACACCTTTTTATGCCAGAAAGTGAGACTTTTTGATTTACTGCCAAATTTCAAAATAATAACAATTACGCCATTTAGTTTTTCATTCAAAAATAATTTGCATACATTATAAAAATACATGCAAATTTATCGTTTTATATATTAATTATACAATTTTAAGAAAATATTAAATCCAAATAAGACAAAACTTCCTGATCGATTGGTTTATTTAAATAAATCGAATATGTTTCAATATAATTTTTTTTTCTTAGTATAAGCAGTTTAGGGGCTGCCCCTGGATAAAGGGGGTTTATTTTAGTTATGATATATCATTATTGAATAAATCTTTAGAAAATGAAACAATTGTATGACATTTTTACTAGTCAATTCCCAGTCGAGAAACCACATGAAATGATCAAGATGGTTTAGTTTTTCCAGAAAAATTTACACAAAGACCTGCACTGTAATCTTAAATGTATAAATCCAATTTTCCATATATTTATTAAAAAAGCTTTCTCTTGACATATTTCTTTGCTGATGTAATTCTTTTTATTTTCCTAGAAATACCATCACACAATTATAGTTTTAATTTTGCAAAAAAAGTTTCTTGTATTACTAAAAATATAAGGGTCAGTAAGTAGTTCTAAAACAACATAAAGTATTTGACAAAAGTAAAAACCCACCATCTCAAACAAATTCAATATGTGAAGTAGTTAAGTAATGGGTTTAAGAAAGAATAGTTTGAAAGTAACAAAAAATATTTTATTTGAATATTGGCGGATTTGGCAATTTACAAAATCTTTAAAAGAATCAGAATCAACGCCTATATAAAACAGCAAACACAGACGTTGTATTTTATAAAAGTTTTAAGATGAGATTTTTAGTGTGATATAAGATTAATATGAATGATGTGTACTTATATAGACTTGTTCTTTAGTGTAAATCAAAACCTGCTCAGAAAGAATGCTATCGTTTGGAACTTTCAATGTGGGTCACTAATTCGGGTTGCTAACTTGAATTTAGATGAAATTTAACTATGTATATTTTACATTAATCTGTTTGTACATACATGTGATACTTTATATCATGTGTATGTACAGACATATTCTTAGGAGCATTTAACTTTACTTTTATTTGCTACAAATATTTTTTTATCATGACAAGAAATGATATTCATATAAATAATAGACATCATAATACGAACAACAGTAACCTGCAGATATCTTAACTAAATACAATATATACACATACAAACAGAAAACTTATACATACACACACACGACTAATATTTATAACAGATTCTCCGTGTACATAAAGTCCACTTTCTGTGTGTAAATCAATCTGTATGTGATATGTGTTCATAAGTGATAATATGCGTTGAGATTTGATTAAATTTATGGTTTCTTTATTTTTGATAAGATCTACCCAGTAATGACAGCTACTTACATTACAGTTGCGATCAAAATAAGGACAAGTTTACAAAACTGTTTATATTAAAAAATATCAATGGATTCAAAACAAATCCGTTTTTCTTTGAAGTCATTCATACAAATGTATATTTGAAAAATGCTTTATTTTGATATAGAGTATGTGCTAGCACAGTTCATAGTTTTACCAGAAAATTCAGTTCCGTTTGTAGCCATTGGCATGAAAAGTATTTTGGAATCTGGTGAATCTGGCTTTCTCTAGCTATTATCGTAATGTCAAACCTAAAAAATGTATTCACAGCTTAGGTCACAAACGAATAAGTCCAATTAAAAAAAAAATAACAACAAAATAAATCTTGATAAATGGGGATTTTTTTATGAAAATGTCAAGAAAGAAAAACGTATGTATTTCTTAAAATTTTTGCAAATATTCATATGTCCATATGAAATATTTTTCAACATTAATTTCGCGTAATGAAAGTGTTCGGATTATCCGTATCCTTGATTTTTTCAGTGAATATTTTTTAAATTCGATATCTCTAAAGATATATTGAGATTAACTTCGTCAGTTTGTACTACGATTCGTTCGTAAAAATTAAAAAAAATTAATATGTTCTAAAAATATATAACGTCTTACCAGTGCCGTACTGTAACAACTCAAAATAGATAGTTTTGATAAATTGCTGTTTAAAGTGTTATCTTTCAGTATAATTTGTTCAGTGTAATATAAGAATATGTATTGTAATTTCACTGAAAACAGTAAAATTCTGAGATGTTATAATATTACTCTGATTCTTTGAGTCTCTTCTAGCCCAATAGAGCAGTTTTCGGAAAACAGTAACATTTTGAGTTGTTACAGTATTGCACTGGCAAGACGCTATATATTTTATTAAAAAATTATTTCATAATAATTTACTCCACATTAGTTATTATACTACTAACTAACACAATAAATAAGTTAGGAATGCTTTATGTACGTACATAGGATATTTAAAAAGAAAACTCAATAATAGTTTTAAACATTTTACAGAAAACTTTAGACATGTATATTACTCATATCTGCGTTAAAATTGTTCAAACCTATACCACTCTGTAGTCTGTATATAATAAGTTTGTGTTGATGTTTGTTCTTATATATAAATTAAAATTATATTAGGATTTCAAAACATTGTTACTTTTTTTTTAAATATTTTATCGAAAATTCAATTCATTAAAAAATTATAAAAACAAAAATTATAGAAAAAATCACAAATATCAAGATGCTTTTAATATTCTCATATTTGTGGACAATATTACTCTGAGTTGTCAATTTCTGTAGAATTTTTAATCGATTTAAATAAAACCTTTTATCGGATCTGTTTAATACCAATATAAAATTTCCTTGTTTAATCCTATTTATGGATAATAATAAAAATTCAATTCAGCCCGACCAAAATCGAATTTAGCTATTAATTTAATAAAATTAATTATAGTCTATACCGACTATACAGTACCCTATACCACAAGGACACAGAGAGAGAGGGGGACATCATTAAATAGACTGCTGAGTCCATGGGTAAAAATAAAAGAATGATTTAGATCAAGTATTTTTTGTATTTATAAACAGCACAAATTCATTATGTCCTCACGGTTTGTATGCATTACTCTTATTTTGACTTTTACTGTTGACTGTTTAGAAAGTTATTTGTCTCGAGAAAACTATTATCTAAGCATTTAATATAGATTTAATAGATTTTATTCGATGGAAAACAAGTTATTAATGATATTATTTTAGTTGTTGACAGGTAGATTTATTTGGGATTTTTACTTTGTTTTTTCCTACATTTTAATAATGACACTTTTTGAAATCACACATACATACATATGTATGCATATATATATATATATATTCAAAGATGGGTACGCATTGGACCGTGTTAATAATAACAAAAAATATTAAATTTTGGGAATTAAGCTGGAAAGTATTTGGTTTTTATAATATGAATTAACACATTTGCTCTAATTTTTACTTACCTCAAAAGACATGGTACCACCATTGCCATATTTTTTGAAAATATGTGCCAAATAGCGATTATATTCAGTAGAAGCATTAATTTCAGTTATGTTCACCAACATGTAAGTAACGAACATACACGAACCGAATATTCCTTTAAATGTTGCCATTTTTTGTATTTATATCGTTAGAGGATCAATATATAATTTAATCCTATCTTTTTTATTTTATTCTTGAACTTTATTTACGTGACGATCAAAACTTTCAAGAATAACTAATTTTCTTTCAATTAATCAATATCAAAATACATAATTTTTCAGTAAACGAGTAATTTAATATTTTTTATCCATTTGCATTCACACAAATATTTTTATAACATCTCACACTGTATCAAATTGATCGTAAAATTTTTGATATTTTTTTTGTCATTTGTGCGCTGTTATGATTATTTTTAACTGTTCATCTATTTACTTCTGCTATTGTTCGTGTATATTATTTTGCCGCTATCTTGCTGATCGCGTTTAGCGCCTTTTGCATATTGAGCTCATCGCTACATTTGGCCTCTCTTTATGTACAAACAAGTTATCTCAGCGAATATTTGAATTTTTAAACTTTTTTCTTACTCGTTTTTTATGATGGTTTAAAAGCTTTACTACGTTTGTGCTTTCGAAATGTCAAAATGTTTGTTATTTTTTAAATATTTAAACTATATTTAATATGATCATTGTACACCCCTAGGAATACTCGTATTCATATAGAAAATATTATCCAATTTAATGAAGATAACCTTCCCTAATACTGTACTACAATTTTACAACGCTGTAATAATGGCCAATTTCAACACGTTTTGCTTTGACATTGCTCTTACAAAACTACCGTTATTTTAAATTCTTGTTTAAAATATATTTTTCGAAAAAAAAAACAAACAAACAAAAATTAAGTGATGATCATAACATTCCAAAAAAAAGAATAGAGATTTGGCTAAAACTGACGAATGTAAAGGTGAACATATGTACATTCGTTTCGAGATTCGAGAGGTCGAAAAAGCTATTGTTTATTTAAGCCCCAAAAATACATCAGTGAACAATGGGATCAGTAATAAAAGGATTTTGGAGTTCCCCGAATAGCATAAAGAATTATTTTGTTAATTTTTAATGCTACAATACGCCTTGAATATTTTAACTCAAAACGGAAAGTTTTAGTCGTTACAATGATGCCTGAACCAGGTAAAGACCACAACATCTCCACTATTCCAGTGGCATATTGAATATCTGCGTTGCTTTTATACTAAGAGAAAAATGTCCTCAAATTCGAATTACGAGAAGCAAAACTAACACAAGTCAAATTGAATTTAATGTAATTTACGTGGTTAATTGCTGGGACCTCAAGGTTAAGTCTCTTTTAATATATAACTCGATTTTCAGTTTCAAAGATAGAGATTATAAAAATGACGAAACATTATTATAAAAATGATTAAAGGCGTGCCGTGGTAAGTATGGTAGAAACTTACTTTTGTACCAAGACTGAAGTGTTCCTCTAGTAAAATGCGAAATTGGAAAAGCTAGAGTCTCAGCCGAAACCTCTAGCAGGAACCAAATTTAATAAAAAAATTTAAAGTAAATTAGAAATGTGTTTTTTGAGATATATGAAAATTAAAGGAATTTTTAAAATTGATTATTGTTTTTGGAAAAAAGAAAAAAAAAACATTTGCTATAATCGGATATCGCGTTAGAAATATATAAATAACCCTTTAAAGATCATGAATTTCTGAAAAATTTGTTGAAAAGTGAACAGTGATAAAACGTCAATAAAAATCAAGTCATAGGAATTCACACACAAAAATTTGCTAGAATCCATTGATCTTCTGTTGATGAACCGTGTACCGTTTTCGTCAGAAAAAAATATCGGATTATCTTAACTCAGCTTTCCTTAAACAATTTCCTGAAAACGAAAAATAAAAAAATATGAAATCAAACTGTTAAAAAAAAAATTAATTTCCTGATGAAATTAATGTGAACATAAACATATCATACAGATATTCAATTTATTTTCAAGGCTTGATCAGTTCCCATCACAATGGAAAAGTGATTCAAAACTCAACAAACCAGAAAATGTTCATCATACAGACCAATAAGTTTGTTGTGTATGTTTTCCAAAATATTTGGAAATACATTCTTACGTAGAATGTTGCCCGTTTAAGAAAAAATAAATATTTTTCCATACTGTCAATTTGGATTTAGAAACCTCATGGTATACCTGAGCCTGATTTACTGTTAAGCTGTTTTTCTCGACATAGAAAAAACCTTTAATCTTTAACAAGATTACAATTTATCTCCCTGCACCATACGATCAATTTTTGAAAAGTTGTGAACATTTAACTAAAAGCATTTTATGTTAAAGTAAATGATGAGAGATCAAAACTGTGTAAAATAAGTGGTGAACACCACCAGCATTTTGTTTCACCATATACACAGCCGATTTTATTTTTATTTCTTTATTTAAATAAACAACAACATCCTGACAGCAAGTTATGCAGTTGACACCCCAAATGATGTTGTAAATTATTCTCCTACACAAGCATTTTTATTTCACCAAAAGGGGCTAAGTTTACTGGACCAATGGTTACAAAATTAGAACATAAAGATTAATTCATAAAAATCAAATCTTGCAACTTTTGCTCTAAAACATGGTGACAGTTCTCCAGTTACTATTAATGCAAATACCATTCGTAACTGTGATACTGTCCGGTATCCCGGTATCGTCTTTACGGGCTTCTTGGGCCAAAGTCTCAATTAAATCTACCCAACAAATCGCAATTATACAGTCATGTTGAAAAATATCTGGACTTACGCTGTCCAATAATATTGATATTCTTGAAGGATATCAATCCAAAACACTTGGGTTCATTATTACTGCACCATGGAAAGCATCTTTAGATGCCTCCAGTTCGGAAAGACGTCAGAAAAACAATTTATAAATACTAATCTAGAAATGTTTAGCAACCACGTTAACCCAATGACGATTTCATAACTGGGCAGCAGCGATGGAAACTTAGTGATTTTCCCGCTAGATTTGGCGCTTTATAATTACCCAGACAGCGAATTTTTCCCATTTAGCGCTTTACAAAAAAGCGCTGAATTGGCGCTTTTCGTATTTCATTTTTAACGCCTTCATGTTTAACAAAAGTATATAAGTTGATGGCTTTCTATAGAAGGAGCCATTAAAGCAAATTTTGATAAAACTCATTTTGACGTTATTATTGACAAGTCATTTGAGACGATGCTGTTAAAGAACTTGTACAACTATTCCAAAAACTGTATTTATATAACGTACTTCGCTCAATGTTATCAGAAGTACAAAAAGTTAATTTGGGATTCGAATCCACAATTCGGACCACACAGGCCAACGGGGTCCCATGCAAATTAAATATAAAACATATCTTTGTAATTTTATTCTAGGGCAGATCGCGTATAGAAACTGTGTTCACCCAAAACATATCAATGTCGTAGCAACGCATATGGTTTTCTGATAAACAAATACAAAAGAAAACTTTTCGTTTTGAATAATTAAAATTGTAACTAACAACATCTTGTAAATAACTTTTGTAAATATTTTTCATTTATAAATAATAATTTTGTAAATAATAACACACATTTATTGCATTATCGTATGGTATGTAGCTTATAGGAGCTACATTTCCCCTGCCATTTATTACTAAGATTATCAAATTTGATTATTATCTTCGGATAGGTTGTAAATAAAGAATATAAAAAATAAATTAAATAAAAAATATTCCTGAAGATGCTATCCAGCGGATAGCGAAATATCGAATAAATAAAAAAACAACAAAAATTCAAAAAACTAACCTCAAGCTTAATCAATTTATAAATTAATAACAACAAAAAGGTCGAAGAAAACACTAATATTTATTAAACTGAATAAATTTAAATTGAAGATTTTGTCATTATGACTTAAATATTTGGACAACATCAAAATAAAAATCAATAAATTTTTTTGACGAATATAGCGCAATCACGGCTCAGGTTAGGAATTACATTTTTTCACAATCTCGCATGTTTCATAAAAGAGTCACAGTTTTTATTAAAACTCTTTCTTAACTTATACATATGAGTTTTGAATCTCTCCGTGACTGTGCGTGACTTTGCGTAACTGTGCGTGACTATATCAATCTTTAAAATTAATCTTTGGTCACAACAAGTCTATGGACAAAGTTCAGATCGATCAGATGAGGGGAAGTGAGGTTTTAATCTCTCCGTGACTGTGTGTGACTATGCGTAACTGTGCGTGACTATATCAAAGTTAATCTTTTTTTCACAGCAAGTGTATGGGCCAAGTTTCAGATCGATCGGATGAGGGGAAATCCGTTTTAAATCTCTCCGTGACTGTGCGTGACTACCCCAAAATTAATCTATAGTCACAACAAGACTATGGGCCAAGTTTCAGATCAATGGGATAAGGGGGAAATGAGTTAAAAGAAAGAGTTTAAAAAAAATTGAATTGGAATGACTATTGAAAATTTATTTTTCACTGGAATACAAATAAGTAACTGTTAAAATAGGCTGCGCCGAATATTTGATACCACCAGTGTTTAAACGCAATATTACAATTTTGTGTACGGTTACCGATATTTAACGTTTAAACACTTTTTAAATTTAAAGTTAATTGCTTTTTTTTCCCGACCGGAAAAAGTACAGAAATGCTCTTTACAGGACACCAAAGAGAAATAGCTTTGTATTGCAGCCGGCGCAAAGTGGACCACTTCACAAAAGGGTGATTTACCCTGATATTGTACTCCTAAGCGAGACTAAACTTAACCCGAAACACAAAATTCAATTTGAAAATTTTAATTTGATAAGAAAAGATAGAAAAGCTGCAACCCAATCTGGGGGCACTGCAATATTAATCAAAAATAACTTAAAATATTACAGTTACACAAATAGCGTAGTAAATTCATTTAACACTTTGGAAACATGCATAATTAAAATTCCGTTGGCTGCAAATAAAGTATTGTACATTATTTCAGCATATTATCCGTCTGGTAAT
The DNA here is from genome assembly GCA_963682025.1 of Cordilura impudica. NCBI lineage: Eukaryota > Metazoa > Arthropoda > Insecta > Diptera > Scathophagidae > Cordilura > Cordilura impudica. The sequence continues at coordinate 181,581,036 of OY821519.1, forward strand.
AATAACAATCACTTAAAACGAGAAATTAACAAACTTTTTGAATCAATGAACTTAGAAAATGAGAACAATTATTACATTTTAGCTGGAGACCTTAACTCTAAACATACAGATTGGGGTAACACATCAAACAACCAAAAGGGATGTCTTCTTAAACAATGGTTAACAGACAATGAAATACGTTTTCGATGTAAGTTTTATGCTTCAAATGCTCCATCATACCCTCGTACAGGGTCCTTTTTAGATATTTGTATAGCCGATTGTAGATTGCACATTGTTACCAAAAATAACACCTTAAATTGTCTTAAAACCTTAGACTACGACAGTGACCATAATGCTGTACAAATAATCACTTCCATGAACAATGAACAAAATTTCACATTTTTCAAAGATAGCTTTAATTCTAAATACAATTATAAAATTACCAACTGGAAAAAATTTCAAAATAAGCTTACACAACAAATTGAGCAAGGCGAACATATTCCTAACAATCGGAATCTTACAAACGCTGAAATAGACCATCATTTAGAAAGACTGATTAATATAGTTACAAGAACAATAGATGAAGTAGTTCCAAAATACAAAAATACAAAGGGTACGTTTAACCAAATAACTAACTCAACTATTAGAATGTTGCATAAAGAAAAAAGTAAAATTCTAAATATAATCAAGAAACACAATAGGTTAGAACATACCCTACCTGAAACCACTCTAAATATAGCTAAATGTAAATTGAAAATGATTAAAAAGCTTATAACAGAAAACTTTACAATAATTATTAATGGTCAAATTCGTGAAAAACTTACAAATATTGATCCTAAAGATTCCAAAACTATGTTCGGTCAAATTAAAAAAAATTTTAAAAAGTTCACACCCTTAAATCTTCAGGAAATAAAAATTCCAGAAAACTCTGAATTCTTGTTAAGCAACGCTGGAATAAACCCTCAAAGCCTAAAAAAGGATGTTTCCAATAATTATATAGTAGAAGATCAAGTTCATATGTTAGATACTATAGGTGCGTTTTTGGAGTCAGTTCATGCTCAAAAAGAGATTAATCCAGAAAACATTGTACATACCCAAGTTAGTGTGATTTTTAATAGGTTTTTAGATATAAAATCGGTATTCGAAAACAATAAAACCACATTTACTAACATTAATGAAACAAGACTATCAGATAATTTAGACGAAACACAAACTAATGATGTTCTTTTAACAAACAACAAATTATCATATATTTTTTCTAGTTTAAGGAACAAACTACACTCTGGAATTGGTAATATACCAAATATATTACTAAAAAAATTCCCACAAATAATGATCAACGACTATTGCAAATTATTTAATAATATGCTTAACAATTCATATTTTCCAGTAAAATGGAAAACTGCCAAAAAAAGATAAGGAACCCAATAACCCAAAAAATTTTCGTCCAATAAGCCTATTACCAAATATTAGCAAAGTTTTTGAAATATGCATTAACAACAACATTACCAAATTTTGTGTAAATAAAAATATAAAAAGCGAAAAACAATTCGGCTTTAAATACAAGCACTCTACGGTTAACGCTATTCATGAGCTTACTTCATTTATAAATTGGAATTGGAATAAGAAACATTGCACGGGTGCTTGCCTTATTGACATGGAAAAAGCATTCGACAGTGTATGGATACCTGGTCTGATATATAAATTATTTCAATACAATTTTCCTCTAAATCAAATTATATTGATCTACAATATGATAAGCAACAAAGATTTTATAATTTATTACCAAAATAAAACAAGCAAAAACAAATTTTTGATTTCTAATGGACTACAACAGGGAACTGTAAACTCTCCCATTCTATTCAATTTATACATAATGGATCTTTTATCTGATATAGATAATATAATCTCATTTGCAGATGATATTATTATATACCTCGCTGATGATAAAGTCCAAAGTATTAATGAAAATCTCCAAAAACAATACAATAAAGTTGAAAGTTACGCAACTAATTGGAATATGAGAATTAACGCACAAAAATGTGAAACAATACTCTTCAGACCACCAGTTGATAAATGCAACCATAACATTAGAAAAAACTGGAAAGAATTTCAAATCAAGTCCAACACGTTCAGTTGTAACATTCCTAATAGGGAAATAGTTAAATACTTAGGTGTCTATTTAGACAAGTTTTTGTATTTTAATCAACACGTTAAGGAAATAATTACAAAAGCAAGAAATGCCTTCTTTATATATAGATCACTGTTTTACTCTAAATATGTGAGTTCAAAAATTAAAATATTAATGTATCAGTCCTTAATAAGACCAATAATAAGATATGGTTGTCCAATATGGTTTAACATATCACCATCAAACATGGAAAAAATTAGACTTTTTGAAAGGAAATGTTTAAGAACATGTACATCGCTTTACAGATCTCCAGAAAGCAATTATATTAAATATGTATCTAATAAAAAATTGTACAACCAGGCTAACATTATCAGAATAGATAATTTTATAATTACGCTTATTAGAAATAATATATTAAGATGTACCCAATGTATTGATAATAATCGTATAATGGCTCCTTATTACATACATGAAGGATATATTATTAGCTGTTTACAGAATGGATTTGTTCCGCCTGAAGCCTTTATTTTCCTTGACAAAAAACATTTAATACAAAATGAACATGGCATACCCATCTTTTACCATAATTATAGACGGGCAAATATAAAAGCAGTGGACTGCAACTTATCAAATTTGAATATTAAATATGATACAAACATATCAAGAAGAGATTTAAATTCCTTTAAAGAATCAAAAACCAAAAAGTTTTGGTCGTTATCGGAATAAAAAATAAATTTTCCGTTTTTAACCCTTGACCCATTTTAACCCTTCTTACAAAAGCAATGTTTTTTTAAACTTTTCATTGCAATAAAAAAAAAATTTATTATAATGATATTATGCTTCATATGTAATAAGAAATACCAAAATTTATTTGTCAAAATCATTTTTACCATATTTATAATACTAGAGTACTCTATCAAGGGGCATTGTATATACCAAAAATATATTTTGTTAACTATTGTTTATTATAGTGTATTATATTTCATTAGTAATCAATAAACGAAAAAAAAAAAAAAAAAAAAAAAAAAAAGGGTGATTGGAATGAAATTTTGACACCCAGTTTTTTTTGTAGGTGGGACGTTGGCCTATAACTTTTGCTATAAAACGTAAGAGTTGACCGATAAGTAAAAAAGTTATGGAGGGTTCAAAATACATTTTTATTTTTACTTCAATTTTAGTATAAATGTGAAATGTTAAATAATACACGTTAAAAAGGTGTTTATGTAATTTTTTGAGTTACTTTTACAACTAATAGTACGAAACGAAAAGGGCCAAACGTTAGCTTTTTGAAACAGACCGTCTTAAAATATAATTTATTAAGTAGCGAACATAAAAGTTAACTGATATTGGTTCCAATTTAGTTAAGATATTGGAATTTTAATGAAAAAGTTTGTCACTATAAAAAACAGACAAGCTCACACAAAAACAAGTAAGAAATTATAGTCGTTCTGGACCGACTATACGGTATCCTATACCATGGTTTAGAGACCCTATCTCTTTGGTCCAACTAATTCGATATAGAAAATAGGCATAAACCAAATTTGAGTGGCATTGTTATTAATTTTATTGGCTGCAGATATGAAAAAGTTCATATCGGGTGCTATATTTATATGGGGACTAGGTCGAAAAATGGACCGATCCTGACCATATTTGGTAAAGTCACTTATATTTTGAAAAAATATATACAAACCAAATTTGAGAAAAATCTATGCAATATTTTTGTTTTTTTGATAGATTTAAGTGAAGACCGGGAAGCAGCTCTATATGGGGCCTATGAATAAAAATTGTCCTATTGGGATTATTTTTGGACTACTGATTAGTGGATATAATAAACACATCATGGGGGTCATTTGTATGGGGACTAGGTCTGAACATGCACCGATTTTCACCAATTTCAATAGCGTTCATCGTATGACCGATAGAAGCTTTGTAACAAATTTCATCAAAATTTATTCACATTTCCTACCTGTAGCTTCTTTACAAGGTTTACATGCACACAGACGAATGGTCAAATATTTTTGGTAGTTAAAAACATCAACACAAGCTCATTATGCCCATAGTGGTATAGCGTATAAAAATTGTACATTAGGATAATTGGAAAATTTAAAAAAATGAAATAAGTAAGAAAATAATAGTCGATCTAGGCCGATTATGCGATACCCTATACCATGTGTTTCGAGAATTGGTTTTAGGTCCAAGTAATTGGGTATAAAAAATAAGTATAAATCAAAAAATGGTCTAACAAAATTGGAACAATTTTTTAAAGGACATTGTTCTGTGCTTTAGATGAAGGTTACTTGATGTTTTTATACTACGTTGTTATATTAATAAATTTACTCTTCCATCTATTGATATTTTGAGCAATTTTGGCATTTAGTAACCCTACTCTAAAGTACGTTCTACATCTAAAAAAAGTTTTTTCACTTCTTCATTTGCTTCAATGTCCTTTGCTTCTGACAAATGTGTTTGCAAATATACGCTTGTAAGCAACAATTGTTCGCCATTTAATTTTAAAAATATTTTATCACACGATTTCAACGTTTCCATTAATGAATTTGATAGTTTACCTAGCCCACCTTCACTTAGTTGGTTAACCCATGAGTAGGTCGAGTTCTCTAGATTTGTTTTTTAGTGTTGCTTTGCTTTCATTTGGCCAGTGTACACTTCATGTTTACGTTTTTACAGGGTTCCCAAGTATCATATAAGACATACATTTTTCGCAAGAAATTATAATTTTCACACATGAAATAGACTTGGTAATCCTTGCGAGGGAACTGCTACGTTACATAACGGAAAAACATGCGCATGGCGTAATCTTTATTGTATCATTCGTGCTATCAGCCATCGCCACGAGAGAGATCCAACCATAGAGAGAACAGCACCACACATCCGATGTTAAACAACTTGTTTGATATGAGCTGTGAGTGTTTTATCTGATGTGCGTGTTCTCTCTATCTCTTATGCATGAAACGACTACACGACTACAGCCTGTCAAAAATAAAATATACAAACGTTTACATATATGAAAACGATTATTTTGACGCCAACACAGCTACGCGGCTACACGACAACTTTTGTCGCTGTAGTCAACTGAGGATAATTTCTATTTTTGTTGGCTGCAAAACAAACATAATGTTGACAATTTAACAAAATATGTAAAAAGAAATTAGTGCTATGAAATATTTCATTTTGTTTAAAAAAAATATTGCAAAATGAAATGCTATAATTCGATGAATAATCAAAAGGGTTTAAATAAATTTACTTATTTACTTTTAAGTTATAATAATGCATTATAAATAAGTAATTGTATATTTAAGTCAAGTTTATATAGAATCATACATGTTTTTCTATTTTAATAAAGTAAAAAAATATAATTGGCACTACTGAAATAAAAATGCATTTGTAAAAAAACAGCTGTTTATATTGTTGTTATATGTTCAAATATGAACATGGGTTCTATTATTAGCCTGCGTTTCACACAACGTGATAGTTTTATGTATATTGTTTAATGATTAAAAAAACCCTAGATTTTAATGATCACATATGTATTATCTTAGGATAGTTTATTATCTGTTTTTCCATAATAATAAAACACATGTGAGAAACTGATGTTATCATTAGAAAGGTTTAGGATTACATACATATATATTACCTAAGGATAGTTTATTATCTGCTTTTCCATAATAATAAAACACATGTGTGAAACTGATGTTATCACTAGAAAGACCAGCTTGTGTGAGGCGCAGGTATAAATGTTAGTTCTAGATAAGTTTTAAGATTTTTACATTTAGCTCTTAAGGATTTTAATTTTAATAAAATATTCAGTATCTTACAAATATTCAAAACGTGCGTATTGTTTAATTCGTCTAAATAATATTCACATTGTGGTCCTTCGAAAAGTGAGTGAATCGGTATCGGGTATTAAGACATATTTTGAAAATTTAAATTCAGTGAAATAAAAATATATCCTTGATTCAATTTAAAAAAGAAGATAACGAAGTAAAAATATATCAACAATAATGGTCAGAAAGGAAAAGGCTATGGAACAATTGAAAAATTTGGCAGAGAAAATATGTAGCCTCCGACCAAAAATAGATGTCCCAGAGATGCGCAAAGTGAAGATGGAATCATATAGTGCTCAGTTAGAGGAGGCGTGGAACACATATAAATTCGTCCACGCAAGTATACTACAAGAATATGCAGAGGACGGGGAATTGGAGTCCCTGTACGCTACAACTGAAAAGCAGTATAGTATGCTAAGCGCACTAATTGATACCTTCCGGGATGCGGCGAAGTCACAAGGGGCATCGCATATTGAAAGCTCTAAAATAGAGCAAAAGGAAGAAGATAAGGAACGCGGAGAAAATCTGCAACGCTCTAAAGGGGAGCAAAATCCTAGTGCAGAAGATAGCACAACTACAGTTGAAAGAAAAAAGACGCGGTTTTATCAGCTTACAAATGAGTTGGAGGCAAAATTAGAGCAGCTAAGTGGAACATTAAGTTCTTTGTCCGGAAGTGTGATACAAGCAAGAAGAAACTTTATTGAAAGAAAATTTAACGCTATACAAAAAATAATGGATGATTTGGATTCTGACCCATTATATGATCTAATTGTAGATGATTTCGATATCATAGAAAATGAATACGAAGCTATGATAGAGAAAATGGCAAACAGATCGGATGAATTAAAAGAAAATACAAAGGAATCCAATACAAAATTGGAAGATGTAAAAATTCCACATTTTAATGGCAATATAAGTGATTGGCCAGCATTCCACGATCTATTTCGGCAATTAGTGGATGCAAAAAAATCTCTACCTAACGTAGAGAAATTATACAGGTTGAAAAGTATTGTTCATGGCGAAGCTGGTAGGATGATACAACATCTAAAAATAACAGATGATAATTATGAAGCAGCGTGGACAATTCTGAAGCAGCGTTATGAGAACAAAAGGTTGTTATTTACAAATCTGGCTGACAAACTACTGGACCAACCAAGTATTAACACACAAGGCGCAACTGGTATCAAACAGCTTTTGGATACTACAACAGAATGTCTTCAAGCACTAAAAGCGATGGGTATTTCACTAAAAGATGCTGATCCCTTCATTGCTAGAATAGTAATAAGAAAACTTGATAGAGAAGGATTAGTGTGGTATGAGCAAAGTGTACAAAGAACTAAAGAAATCCAGAATCTGCAAGATGTTATGAATTTTTTGGAACAACAATATTTGGCTCAACAGGCACTGAAATGTAAGAGAAATAGTGGTCCAATTAAGGTTCCAATGAAATATAGCAACACGTTCCAAACATCAGAAGTAAGTTGTCGATACTGCTCGCTAACTGGTCATTATGTAGAAGATTGTAAAAAATTTATAGACCAGCCCCTATTGTCCAGAAAAAACTGGGTGAAGAAAGAAAATCTTTGTGAAATATGTATGTCTCACAAATCATATAAGAAATGCTTCAAATATAAATCCAGCTGCAATAAGTGTGGAAGAAAACATCACACTCTGTTACATTATGCAGAATTTGAAAAAAAGAAGCCTGAACAGCAGCAAATAAACCAAAAGACAGCAAATTATGTTACGAAAGAATACTCATCAGTAACATTGTTAGCAACAGCACAAGTAATAATTAAATCTGGCTTAGGAGAACCAATAATACTAAGGGCTTTAATTGATCAAGGCTCACAGAGGACATCAATTTCAGAAGAAGCGGCTCAAATATTGCAGCTTCCAAAACATAAGGTAAAAACAGAGCTAGTTGGGTTAGGAAATACTGTAGTTGGCGTCTCAAAAGCAACAATAGATGTATCAATTCAACCAAGGTTCAATAGTAATGCTGTTCATCACACAAATGCCTTAGTATTGAAAGACTTAGCATCAGCTCAACCTGAAAAAACGTTTAAGGAAGAGAGAGAAGAATGGAGAAACTATTGTTTAGCTGATCCCAGTTTCAACAGATCCGACAGAATTGATGTAGTAATTGGCGCAGATTTGTTCAACGAAATAATCCAGCCTGGTATAGTAAAGCGGGGTAGAATAGTTGCTCAAGAAACAACACTGGGTTGGATCCTGTCAGGTGTACTTAATTTTCCAGTATCTTCAAATAAGGTGATGATAGCTACTACAAAAGGAATTGAGCGCTTTTGGGAGATAGAAGAAATTTCTGGGGAAACAGAAGCCAATGAAACAAACGATGGTTGTGAAACCCTTTTTCAAACAACAACACGCTTGGACGAAAACAATAGATTGGTCGTCAGGCTACCTTTCAAAGATGATCGAGTACTTGGAGATTCTAGGAAAATGGCGGCAGCTCGCTTGCTAAGTTTGGAGAAGAAATTAAAGTTGAACACGAATCTGAAATCCGAGTATCATAAGTTCATGCGAGATTACCTGAAGATGGGCCATATGGAGAAGGTTAAACAACAGAATGCTGGTAACTATTATATGCCTCATCAAGCAGTCGTAAGAAATGATAACTCCACAACAAAATTAAGAGTGGTGTTTGATGCTTCGGCAAAATCAGGCAACGGTCATAGTCTCAATGATATTCTACACACGGGGCCGAAGTTACAACATGACATCTTTGAAATATTGGTTAACTGGAGGTTGTGGAAGTATGTGATTACAGCCGATGTCGAGAAAATGTTCCGTCAAGTGATGGTAGCTGAAGAAGATCAACCGTATCAAATGATATTATGGCGAAGTGATGTTAAAAAACCTATAGAAGAATATAAGCTCAAAACCGTTACATATGGAACAGCTTGTGCACCATTTTTGGCAAAAAGATCTTTGCTCGAAATTGCAAATGAATGCCAAAAAACAAATCCTAGAGTACACAGAATCATAAAAAACAACTTTTATATGGATGACCTGATGGCTGGAGCTGACACCAAGGAAGATTGCAGGGATATCCAAATTGAGGTAAATAATCAACTTCTTAAGTTCGGGTTCGTACTAAGAAAATGGCTTTCAAATGAAAAAGAAATATTGGGGCAAATTACTGATTTAAGCAACAATAAAATTGTCCAGATAAAGGAAGGAGAAGCTATTAAAACCTTGGGAGTGCAATGGGAACCAGAAACTGATAATTTTACATTTTATTTTAAAAATATTGATCAAACGATCTTAACGAAGAGGTTGGCGTTATCTACATTGGCAAAAATATTTGACCCACTTGGATGGCTAGCACCGATAACAACGCTGGCGAAGTTATACATTCAAAAGTTATGGTTACTGGAGTTAGAATGGGATGCCAAGCTCTCTGAGGAACTATGTAAAGAATGGGAAAAGATTCTAAAAAATATATCTAAAATCGGCCAGGTGAAGATCCCTAGATGGCTTTATACAACGGAGAGGTCTAAATGGCAGTTACATGGTTTTGCAGATGCGTCAGGTAAAGCCTATGCAGCGGTAGTATACGCTAAGGTCGGACATAATATAACGTTAATAGCATCAAAAGGTAAGGTGAATCCTATCAAAAACAGGAAAACATTACCCAAGTTAGAACTATGTGCTGCGCATCACCTAGCTAAATTAATAAACAAAATTGTGCTGTTAATTCAACGAGATGTTAAAATATATGCGTGGAGTGACTCAACAATTGCTTTGGCATGGGTTAACAACAAAGAAAGATCAAAAGACAAATTCATTAGAACGAGAGTCAATGAAATACAAAACCTTATTCCGTTAGCAAAGTGGTCCCATGTACGAACTAAGGACAACCCAGCAGATGCCGCATCAAGAGGAATGGTACCAGAAAAACTAGTTGAAAACTATTTGTGGTGGAATGGTCCCACATGGCTAAAAGAAAATGAAGAAAATTGGCCGAAGCAAGTTACAACAGTATTATTTAGTGCAGCAACATATGTCAATGGAGAAACGAACTTCATAGACGAGTTGATCCGAAGGGTGTCCAATTACAGCAAATTAATAAAGGTAATGGCTTATGTTATAAGATGTAAAACAGCCACTCATTTATCATCTGATGAAATAAATGATGCAAGAACGGTACTTATTCGAAATGTACAACTGCGGCTATTTCCAGAAGAAATTTCATTGCTAAAGAATAATAAAGAGATACCAACAAGAAATAAAATTTGCAGTCTCAATCCGTTTCTAGACGACAACAAAATTCTGCGAGTGGGTGGTAGGTTGCTCAACTCAGGTCTAACATATAGCAGGAAGCATCCAATATTATTGGCAACCTGTCAATTTACAGAGCTGATGATAAATTATATTCATATTACCACGTTACATGGTGGGGTACAAATAATGGAGTCAACTATAAGAAAATCGTTTTGGGTCGTCGGTGCAAAGAATAGCATAAAGAAGTGCATACGAAGCTGTGTAAGGTGCCAAAGATATCAACACAAGACTATGGTCCAAATAATGGGACAATTGCCGGAAAGTAGAGTTGGAATTGCTCATCCCTTTATGAAAACTGGAGTAGACTATGCCGGTCCAATTCAAATGCGAGTATCGAGAGGAAGAGGCCAAAAATCTTATAAAGGTTATATTGCAGTGTTTGTCTGCATGGTAACGAAAGCTGTTCATCTAGAACCTGTAAGTGAACTATCAACAGAGGCATTTATGGCAGCACTAAGAAGATTTTTTGCAAGAAGGGGGAAAAGTTCACATATTTACTCTGATAATGGAACCAATTTTATCGGGGCGGCCAGAAGAATTGATAAAGAATACGCAGATGCTTTAAAAAACAACTCAGAAGTAGCGGCAGTATTAGCATGTGAAAATATAACTTGGCACTTTATTCCCCCGGGAGCTCCTCACTTCGGAGGAATTTGGGAGGCTGCAGTGAAATCGGTGAAGCATCATTTGCGGCGAGTTGTAGGTGAAGCAAAATTAACATTTGAAGAGATGGCGACGTTATTATCGCAGGTGGAAAGTGTCTTAAATTCACGGCCATTATGTGAACTGAAAGGAAACGTAGAAGATATAGATGTATTGACACCAGGTCATTTTCTTGTTGGAAGACCATTGCTCGATATGCCAGAAAGAGGAAATGAGCTTAAAAGAGTGAGTTCACTAAATAGGTGGAAACTTTTACAAAAAATGAAGCGAGATTTCTGGAACCAGTGGAAAGATGAGTACTTAAGTACTTTACAGCAAAGGAGAAAATGGAAGCACCCTCTACCCAATATCAAAATAGATGACTTGGTGCTAATAAAAGATGAAAACGCTTCTCCAGCAAGGTGGCCTTTAGGCAGGGTTATTGAGACTCATCCTGGTACTGATGGCAAGGTACGTGTAGTAACAATGAAAGTTCAACAAGGGGTTCTCAAGAGACCAATAGCCAAGATTTGTCCACTGGGAACGATGATAGATACTGACGAGGAGGTGCAGCGCTCTAATGCATACTACACCAAAACGAATATAATGGAGAGCAACAATTTCAACATATCTAAAATAATGTTGGTGATGTTAATGCTACTGTTCGGTACAGTGGCGAGTTCTAATCAAACAGGTGGAACCAAAATAACAGCATTTAATGACCAAACAGCAATATATTTGGATAATCTGGGTACGATCGACGTAACTACATCTAGCTGGAATCTAGTGGTTTATTACGACCTAAAACCATACATAACTTCATTCGAACAAGTGGAAAAGTTAACTACCACAAGCAGCCTCATTTGTGGTAAAATTGGAGAATTTGGAGAGCAGTGTCAAAATACATTAAAACGATTGAAAGGCCGAACTGAAGCAGTGGGACAGTCTAACCAACTATTTTTCCTAAATAAAAAGAATCGATTGAAAAGAGGAATCAATACTATTGGCTCAATTTACCACTTGTTATTTGGATTAATGGATAATGACGACCGCGAAAATATGGAGCATAACCTGAAAAATTTGGTAGATAATCAATACAGCCTCAAAGAGTTAGTGGAAAAGCAAACGTCCGTAGTAGATTCTACTTCGAATCTCTTCATTAAATCTTTAGATGAAGTAAACTCAGACTACACCATACTCCAGATAAGAATAGACAATATTACAAAGTTAGTACAAGAAAATATGTTCATTTACAAGGAGTCGATTAAGTTTTTTGGGATTGCTAGGGAAATAGAAGCTCAACTAGAAGAAGTCGAGCGAACGCAGTCCTACATTATACGGTTACTCATGGATATTAACCATGGGAAACTTAGTCCTGATCTGTTAAAGCCAGCCCAGCTTAGTCAAGAAATGGCTAAAATAAAAGAATGGTTGCCGGAAAAGTTAAGGTTGCCAGGCGTACAGAAGAATCAACTACCAATAATTTTCAAATTGATGAAGGCGAAAGCGAATATTCTGGAAAATAAATTAATAATTAATACTAACATTCCTTTAATATCTTCCAAAGCATCCAATATTTTCAGAGTGATTCCTATTCCAATTCAACTATTCAACAGTTTGGTGAGGGCGTCTATTGCAAATCCATATTTGGTGTACAGCTATGACAATGACGTATATCATATGATGTCCGAATTGGAGTTTCATCAATGCAAAGAGGTCGGTGATAAGCATTTACTGTGCGAGGGAAACTGGGCCTGGCAAGATGCAAATAATAATTTTTGTGAGATTGCACCATTAAAACCGCATAGAGACGTTAAATGCCGTTACATTGAGGTCAACAGTCAGCACGCATGGGTAAACTTAAGCAACAAGCAAATGTGGCTCTTCAAGGCCATGGAGAATGCGACTCTGCATGTATTCTGTGAATCGAACAGCCAAGAATTAGTCCCACTACCAAAACAAGTGATAATCTCATTGGCAACAGGTTGCTCTGGGAGAGTAGGAAAAACTATATTACCAGCTAGCACTGAAACAACTGAAAAGATTGAAGGCAGCTTTGGCACATATCTGACCAACGAAATAAGCTATAATGAGACTGAACTAATAAAGCCGCTGGGTTCTATGTTAATGGATCACTCAGCTGAAATTAATTCCCTCAAAGAAGAAATAAAGAAACTGAGAGCAACGGATATTCATCTGAAGGGGCTTAATTTCCATCATGCATCTGGGCACCTCTCATTAATATTAATAATCATATGTATTATTTTATTCATTAGCTTTATATTAAGGAAGGTTATTTTAAGGAATAGAGCTGGTATGATTATAGTTCGCCGGCCGCAGAATGTTCAAATATGAACATGGGTTCTATTATTAGCCTGCGTTTCACACAACGTGATAGTTTTATGTATATTGTTTAATGATTAAAAAAACCCTAGATTTTAATGATCACATTTGTATTATCTTAGGATAGTTTATTATCTGTTTTTCCATAATAATAAAACACATGTGAGAAACTGATGTTATCATTAGAAAGGTTTAGGATTACATACATATATATTACCTAAGGATAGTTTATTATCTGTTTTTCCATAATAATAAAACACATGTGTGAAACTGATGTTATCACTAGAAAGACCAGCTTGTGTGAGGCGCAGGTATAAATGTTAGTTCTAGATAAGTTTTAAGATTTTTACATTTAGCTCTTAAGGATTTTAATTTTAATAAAATATTCAGTATCTTACAAATATTCAAAACGTGCGTATTGTTTAATTCGTCTAAATAATATTCACATTATATGTTGCTGTCGTTTTCAAAAAAATTAAGTAGCTGACTGCACGATTACAATTGCAGCCAGCAGCATTTGTAGTCGTGTTGTCGTGTAGCCGCAGTCGTCTATGTGTTCCATGCATTAGTGCTTGGTAGTTTTGTAGTTGTATGTATCTTACACTTCAACCACTAAAGATGCTATTACACGATGTGTTTTTTACATATGTACTGTCACTTCTTTTATACATATGAAATTCCGCATGTCTGTCAAAATTGTCTTTTACATACGAATCATAATTTTTGCTATCACACGTGCATATGTATTTCCGTATGACATAACCTCTAAATGTAAACAACAGCTGACTTAATTTGTGTATATTTTTTAATTGTTAATTAATATTAAACAATTTATTTTTCTTTCAATATTAATCTTTACAATTTACTCTGTTTTTCTTTCGCCACAAGCAGTGTTGTATTTTCATATGTTTGTCATGCCAAAATAGAACCTGTTCTAATTGAAAAATGTACATGTGACTTTCCTCATGTATTGTACATAAAAAATGTTTCATATGTATCACACGATGTGTACAACTTTTGTTGTGGGAAAATTTGACAGTACATATGTAAAACACACATCGTGTAATAGCACCTTAAACAGATTCGACATCAAATCTTCGAGAAACACACCATGCTTTGGATGTTTATGGTTCTGTTTGCATGTGTTCTCTATGTTTGATGTCTGTGGTTCTGTTTGTGTGTTTTGGTCTGGGTTGCTGTCTTGGGAGAATATGATTCACGCCTTAAGTAAATATAATTTACCGCCTTTGGCTATGTGAATATAATTCACCGTATATGCTTGGTGAATGTAATTCACCGGCTATGCTTAGGTGAATGTAATTCCCCGCCTTTGTTTGGGTGAATGTAATTCATCGCCCTGCCTTTACCTTCTTTGGACCTTCTTTGTATGGCCAGTTTTGGTCCGTACAAAATTTGGTCGTCACATAGTATGAACATTTTGTTTTTTTGGTATTAAATTGTCCGGCATGAGGTCATTATGAAATAAAAATTTTTTTTTTATAAAAAAATCGTTTACAATATAATATATTTTAATATTTTTTGTTTTTTATAAAAATCAATTGTAGAGTTCTTAAAAGAAAAACGTCCAAACGCTAAAAAAGTTATCAAAATCTGTTTAATTTTGATTTAAATCTAAAAATATTTATTTAATTTATTGTTAAAGGTACTAAATTATAAGGCGCCAAAGTCACCTGTTTCAAAATTATGAAAAATTTAAAAAAAAAAAAAGAAAAGTACTTTTGGAAAATGTATCTTAAGAAAATGTAATTTTGTATTAAAATTTAACTTTACTTGAGAAAATTTAATTTTTAAGAAAATGTATTTTTTTAAGAAAAGGAACTTTTTTTTAGAAAAGGTACTTTTTTAAGAAAAGGTACTTCTTAAAATAAATAAACAAATAAACTTCTTTAAGAATATGTAATTTTTAAAAAAAATTAACTTTTTTAGGAAAAGGTACATTTTATTAAATTTTGACTTTCATATTAGCAAATTTTTGTATTTATTTCGGCATAAATAAAGAAGGTATGACAATACTGTCCAATATGGCACGTGGAGTATATTTTGTATATTTTGCCAGGGTTTTACAAGGTAAAGTCTCCCTTAATAAACCATTACCTCCGTAATGCAGGTTAGGGAGCTATTTGGTAATTATACAATGAAAATAATACTAACCAGCTTACAGCTAGGTACCGTAACATAACTGTGTTGTAAGCAGAAACCACGAGGAGTAAAATTTAAACAAGAAATACGTTAGTTCCTCTTATTAAAGACGATAGAAACGACGAAAAAGATGTTAACTCGAAGAACCACAGAAGACAACTGACACGAGTAGTATAACCAAACGCACAGCAAATACTGCAACTACAAAAAAACAATTAAAACAATCACATACAACACTTAACTATTACAACAAATACACTCCTAGCATTTTTTTTTAGAGTTGTATGATATGTTTTAATAGGGATCACCCACTAAATTATTCAAACTTCATAACACTGTCAATTTAAAATTTTTTCTAAAATGTATACTTAAATACTGAAGTCACCTGATCGTGCGCCAAAATGTATTAAAGCGTACCATCCAAGAACAATGCTTAAAAATAACAATATCTAACATATCGAATGTAAATTCGCAAAAAATCCAAATATACAGATATTATTGTGGTTGTTTTGGTTAGCATAGTTTTTTTCTAGAGTTTTTCACAAAAAAAATTTTCTTGCTTATCTCAGTAAATTCTACAAGTATGTACGTACATATCTATATCGAGTACTTATGCCTTATTCAGAAAACGGAATAAAAATATTTGTGCAATATTCAATATTTATCCGCCACAAAATTCTTTTGAAAAAAAAATAAAAAATAAAGTAAGAAAATTATAGTTATGTTCATATCTGATGGGGAACAAGTCTAGCTTACGGGTGACACCCCGATTTTTCATTTTTTTGGAAGAGCTTATTTTCGGGGTTATGGACCGACAAAGCTTTGACTTTGATTTGTATATAACTTTGTTATTATTTGATCTATATATTTCAAAATTCAAAATCCATTAACCCGTTATGAACCTATTGAAGTTTTTGTATTTTTCAAAATTTTTTTTGGAAAACGTGCCATTATCTCATAAAATGACGTACTTAATGTATGTAGTTGCCAAAATCTTTAATTGCTGGAGATATTTGGGACTAAAATTGCTTTTTCTGCACACTTATTTCAGTTTTTAGGAGAAAATAGAACCAGAAAGAACATATTTTTGGAAAGTAATATTTGTAATAATTTTTCTTATATGTGGCAAAATTTTGCTATTTATTGTGCAAAAATATGGCAAACCGCGTTATTTACTGTTTTGTTTGTACGTAGTTTGAATTAACCCAGTTAGCCATGTCTTTAAGACATCTTAAATGACGGCTACAAGACAATAGTAAATCGTTGAAGACAAATGGAGGACAGTTCGAACAAATCGTTGACGAAATTTTTATAAAAATGTCCGCGAAATCGTACAAGACCACTTATCTTCTTGTTAACGATTGTATAATCGAAACAATTTTCTTATTGTCGCTGAAGACCACATATTCGACAATATACTCCATCTTGTCGTCGAAGAAGACGTAGCCCATATAATTTACAATGTTGACGACCATTCCGGCGATAGTATCCTTCATACTGTCGTTGACGACAATATAAGAGACACATTCCCTCACAGTATCGTCAACGACAGTATGAGAGACACTTTCTCTCTTACTATCATCAATGTTAGATAGTATGAGGGATACTGCCTTCAATAAAGTAAAAAGTACACATTTTTAAATTTTTTATGTTTTATTTAAATTTTAATTTGACATTTAAATAAACAATTACAAAATAATAATTAACAAAATAAACGAAAAAAATAAATAAACATAGCTCTGAAACATGGCTCGTGAAATTTTCGTACATTTGGCCTTAATTTTTTGTGGCTTCTATTAATGGAAAATATAGATTTAATTTAAAGAGAATTCAAAGAGTTCTTAATTTAACTTATTTTTTTATTTTGTATTAATTTACCAAAATATCGTTTAGTATGTTTCTTTATAGGGATATTATTTCTTTCGTTCCATCGTAATCGAAGTACATTATTATATTTTACCCTAAATCTCTAGGTATATATTTTATGCCACCGGCTACAATGCGTTTCATAGCACCACCTGAAATAAAAAATACAATTAAATACTATTAAATGCAATAAATTCATAAATTTACTAACAAGCTGCATTCTTTCTCCAAGAAGTAAAAATTTTTCTTCAAAACTTCAAATTATCATTCAATAGCAGAATTAATGTTTCCAATATTTCGAATAATCCAATATTCCAACAATTTAAAAAACTTTAACTTTAAAACTTTTGACAAGTTTGGTAAACTCCTTTTCAATTTGTTTTTTGGTAACCAACTGAATAATAATGACTTTTCTAATACTGTTGTTTTGACTTGTAGCCGATATTAAGTCCAATTATTTTTCGTTTTTTGCACGCAAGGCTTATTTACAAAGAGATAAAGGAAGTACATGAATAATATGAAGAGATTGTCGCTCATGCTGTCTTTAACGGTGTTCACTATACGACCACCTTGAAGACATCGTCGCTAACCATGTCGCTAATGGGGTTCGACTGACGACAATACAGAGGACAAAACCTGATTTTGTCACGTAATTTGTCGTCAATATAATTTGATACACGACCATATACATAAGTTATCTTTCTTCCAATTTCTTTTTTAACCGCCGTGAGAGAAAGACGTGTTTTTGCTCCATCGGGTTAATAAGTAAAACAAATATATATATACATATATTAGGGAGGGTCGATTAAAAATTTCCCAAGTGACAAGGATAATCGGATCAAAATAAGAAACTTTGCCCGAGGAACCATACTTCTAAAACGAATTCTGATGTCCCGACTTTTGACCTGTCTGTCTATCAGTCTCAGTTTGACCCATTTAGAGTGCCCCAATCGAGTCCAAATGTATGATCGACCCCCACTAACTTTGGAGGGCCGACCCACCCATGCCAGTGGCACACCCACTGGAACCCCCTGGGGGGTTCCCCATACAAACATTTCAAAAATTCACCATTTTTTGTTTAGAATTGGTCCGACTATGTTTGATTTAATATTAAAATTAACATTCTTACGTATACGTATCTTCTATTCTGCTAATAAGTAATAATTATACGCCTTGACTATTGGCGTTTTCTTTTCTGAAAAAAAATGTTACACTTTATAATGTTACATTTTTATAATGTTTGCCTCACACATTAAAGATGTTGCATTTTTAATGGTCAGAATAGAACATAAAATTACAACTATGCAAAACTTTTTTAATGAACAGCTGATTTTGTTAACATTTTTATTCTTGGACACCAAAAAGGAAAAATAAAAATTAAAAAAAATAATTGATATTTTCCATATTAATAATTTATTTTAAACAAACCAATAAAATTTTCACTTTTCCTTATTTTTTCTGTTTCTTCACAATAATACACATTTATAAACAACACAAATGTCAGCTGTTTTATCGTGTTATTCTCCCCCTCTGGTTTTTTAGAGTGCGAAAAATTCACCTTTTTCACATATTTATAGCGCGACATTTTTAGAAAAGAATACGTTACCCTTTCGCAATGTTGAAATTTCTTCAGAAAAGAACACAAAAAGAGAAAAAATGCGAAGAGGGAGAAATGTGTAACATTTTTACCAGAAAAGAAAACGCCATTGTTATGTTGTTCAAAAAGATCGATCGGATGAGGGTAAATAACTTTTAGATCACTACGTGACTATGCGTGACTCTGCGTGACTACCCCAAAATTAATCTGTAGTCACAACAAGACTATGGGCCAAGTTCCAGAATAATTGCATGAGGGGGAATGGGGTTGCCCCATGACAAACAGACAGACAGACAGACAGGTCAAAAGTCGGGACTTCAGAATTCGTTTTAGAGATATGGTTTCTTGGCAAAGTTTCTTATTTTGATCCCTAGAATATGATTTTCCTTGTCACTTGAGCGAATTTTTTGCCTCCCTGCAAATCGACCCGCCCTAATATATATATATATATATATATATGTATATTAGTTCGGCCACATAAGTGACAAAAAATAAAATAAAATAAAATTGAAAATAAAGAAAAGTTTTAAATCACTGCCCTTGGACGCTTAACATTATAATTATTATTCATATATAATTATATACATACACACATACATACATATGTGTGAATAATACTAACCAAATTAAATTATATATCAATGTAGTAAAAAAAAAAACTTAAAAAAACTACAACAATAACTACAACTAACACATAAACTTTTTCTTTTTGTGCTTGGTATAAATAAACGGTAAATGAGTTTCTCAGACCCATCAACAAGTGAGAGAAGCATAAACCGTATTAATGCATATATTGTATTAAATGATCAAGACAATCTACACGATCCCATATTCAACAAGCTTCACTTCACAGCTAAGACCTCTGGGAGAGCGCGTTCATGTTCCCCCAATATATGCATTGAACAAACAGAGCTAACGTCAGCAGATATAGGTAATAAGGAAGAACCAGTAAAATCAACAACGATAGTGACAAATGCAAGTACTGCATATAATTGCACTAATATGAACACCGTTGAAACTGTAAGTAATAATAAATCAACCAGAAGTGTTTTTTCAAAAAACAATCCGCCTGACTCAAATTCTTTGAAATCGTCAATACAAACTGGTATTGATAGATACATTACAGTAGTTAAAAGAGCGCGCAGCCCCAAATCTGAAAAAATTACTTCTTCATCAAAAATTTTCAAGAATAATGTTGCCTCTAAACCCCAAAATCTTTTCTCGATTTTGGATGAAGAAGATAAAGATCAACCAGTTTCAATCAAGCCATCAAGACGTCCTCCTATTTATTTAAGAGAACAAAACTCGAACCAATTGGTGAAAAATTTGATAGAGTTAACGGGAGAAAACTCTTTCTACATTATATCCATTAAACGAGGAAATATAATGGAAACAAAAGTACAGGTTCTACATGAGGATAATTTCCGAAGAATAGTGCCCGAATTCGAAAAACAAAATAAAAACTTCTATACCTAACAATTGAAGAGCGGAAATGCCTCCAAGTAGTTGTTAAGGGTATCGACTCGTGTGTTGGCCCGGATAAACTAAAAAGCGAACTCGAAGGTAAAGGATTTAAAGTAAAAACAGTATCATATATTCGAAACAGCGAAAATATCCCATAACCTCTTTTCCGTGTGGAATTTCAACCCGGCGACATTCAATTAAAAAAAAAAAGTGCACCCCATTTACAACGTAAGATACCTGTTACATAGGAAAATTACTGTTGAACAACCGCATAACAGGAAAGGACCAGTTCAGTGTTTGAACTGCCAGGAGTTCGGGCATTCAAGGGCATACTGCAAGCTTCCACCAGTATGTGTTGTGCATGGTGAGCTACACAATACCAGTGAGTGTGACAAGTCAAAAAATGACGAAAAGGTTAAAAAATTTAGCAATTGCGGTAAAAATCACACAGCTAACTACCGGGGGTGCCCAGTTTATTCAGCAATTTATAGCGAAATGAAAACTAAAAATATGTCTCACCCGTACATGTAACTACCAACGCGCAATCATACGCTAATATAGCGGTCTCCCGAAACCAACCACAGAATCCAGTTCATTCGCAGCATTTTGAATCATACTCAAATGTGCTACGCTCTCAAAGTCAGTCTCCCAATGTTTCAAATCCACGAAACGATCCCTCGAATCAAAACACAAATAAATTGGAAACAACACTCGACACACTTGTTCAAACAATAAATAATTTTACTAACGCTATGAAAAGCATGATGCAGGAGATGCAGTCTATGACATTGCAAACTTTGTTCAATAAAGCATGAACTGTTTAACAATATGTTACTGGAACGCAAGCGGCTTAAGCCAAAATAAATAAGAACTCGCCTATTTCCTAAAAGACAAGCAAATTGCTTGTCTCTGAAAATCATTTGACTTCTAGGAGTCAATTCTCATTGCGTGGATATATTTTATATGATACAAAAGATCCAAGAGGCAGAGAGTGTGGTGGCTCAGTCATTCTAATTAAATCTCGACTGAGGCATCATCTAATGTATGATCATTGTGAAGATTATCTTCAAGCAACTACAATCTGCTTTGAGGAATTTGATAACAATTTAGTTATCTCATCAATATATTCTTCACCAAGATTTTCTATAACGGAAAGTCAATACAAAATCACTTGGCCCTCGTTTTATTGCTGCTGGCGATTACAATGCCAAGCATACATTCTGGGGGTCACGTTTAATCTCCCCGAAAGGCCGTGTTTTGTTTGCCACTATTTCTTATATGGGCCTAGATATTATCTCAAGCGGTGAACCAACATACTGGCCGACAGATAGACAAAAGATTCCCGATCTAATCGTTTTTTTAATAACGAAGAACATTGCGAGAGAACTTATAAATGCTGAATCCTCATTGGAACTCTCATCAGATCACACACCAGTTATTGCTACTATTTCTAACCCCCGGGAAATTGTGCCTCCGAATGGTAATTTAGCGCCAACAAGTATTATAGATTGGTTAAAGTATAGAAAGTTTCTCGGTACCCATTGTACGGATAGGTTAACGCTAAGAACACCAGATGACATTGACCTGGCTATTGTTATCTTTGAACGAAACCTCAAAATATCTTCTCAACTTGCTGCGAAACCCCCCCCCCCCCCCCCCACCGACAGAGAGGGCAGTATAGAACTTGTTCGGTAGATGTCGAGTAGCTATTAAATGAAAAAAGAAGAATTCGAAGAGAGTAGCAACTGTACAGATCTCCTTAAGCAACAATTGAAAGCATGTACATCAAATTTAAAAAGTTGCTTGAAACCCAGAGACATGATCAGTTAAACAGATATCGCGAAAAATTATATCCGACTTCAAGAACTGATAACTCGTTATGGCGAGCTACAAGAAATCTTAAAGGACCCGTTGTACGTAAACCACCATTAAGAATGCAAAATGGAGGGTGGCCTAGGAATGATATAGAAAAAGGTAAGCTTTTTGTAGAACATTTGAAAAAAGTTTTTACTCCGAATATAACTACTAGTTCAATAACTGAGTTACCACCTGTAATAAACCAGAACAGTGCAGTGTCACTTCGATTTGAGATTAGAGAGGTTGAAAAGGCCATTTCTGATCTTAACCTTGAAAAAGCATCGGGCATCGATAGTATCAGTAATAAAATGCTTTCGGAGTTACCCAGAATAGCATTGAGAATAATTCTTTTTATATTTAACACTATATTACGCCTTAAATATTATCCAAGCTAGGTAAAGATCACACAAAGGTCGATTCGTACAGGCCAACTAGTTTATTGTCAAATCTGTCAAAATTGTTCGAGAAAATACTAGTAAATAAGCGTACTGTAGCTGTATATCAAAATAACGTCATCCCAGCACATCAATTCGGATTTAGGCGAAGACACAGCAATTCCATAGGCTAGTAAGCGCTATAGGAAATGCCTTTGAGCAAGCAAAGTACTGCTCTGCTCTCTTTATTGACGTTTCTCAAGCTTTCGATAAGGTTTGGCACGAGGGTCTACTCTATAAAATTAAAACGTTGCTGCCCCCAAATGTTCATAAACTAATGGAAAGCTCTATAATTTATAGGAAATTCTCAATAAAGGCGAGCAACTTTACAAGCCCCCCCTCAAGATATAAAAGCTGGTGTTCCACAGGGTAGTATTCTGGATCCGCTCCTATACATCCTTTATACAGCCTACTTATAAAAACATGATTACTTCAACCACTGCAGATGACTCGGCAATTTTGAGTATTCATGAGGACCCCTCAACATCATCAACACTTTTACAGCGGCAGTTCAACTTACGTGGCTAATTGGCAGAAATTCAAAGATTCTAAGTTATTGATATATAATTCAATCATGAAACCCATTTGGTGCTACGGTATACAGGTTTGGGGAACCGCTTCAGCTTCTAATATAGAGAAAATAGAAAGATGCCAAAATAAGATCCTGAAGTTGATTACCCGCGCCTAGAGAATTAAACGTACCGCTAGTTAAAGTCGAAATTATGAAATACTGTTCAAGCTACTTGAAAAAACTAGAAACTCACCCGAATCTGTTAGCACGTGAACTTCTCAACAATCGCATCCACCAACGCCTAAGAAGGAGAGAGACTGCAGATCTTATAATAAATGTTTGAGGTTATCTAAGCCAATGAATATATATTTATTTCGAATTTATGTAGAAACATTAAATTTTTCTGCCACTGGCCGGAATTAATAAGTTAAGCATTAGTTCTAAGATTTGAATAATTATTGTTAGTTCACTATGTGAAGATCCAATAATTAAATGCATGAAAAAAATAATTTATAATTTTTAGTTTTTTATTTTTTATTATTCTCTTTTTATTTTTCATGTTTAATATTTCATTTTTCATTTTTGTTTTGCATTTTTCATTTTTAATTTTTCGGTTTTCATTTTTTATTTATAATTTTTCATTTTTTATTTTCCATTTCTTATTTTTCATTTTTAATTTTTCGTTTTTCATTTTTTATTTTCAATTTTTTATTATCCATTTTTAATTTTTCGATTTTTATTTTTTTAATTTTTCATTTTTTATTTTACATTTTTAATTTTTCGTTTTTAATTTTTTATTTTGCATTTTTTATTTTTTAATTTTAATTATACCCTCCACTCCAGTGTGCAGAGGGTATATATAAGTTTGTCATTCCGTTTGTAATAATTAGAAAAAAAATCTGGACCCCATAAAATATATATATTTGTGATCCTTATAACAAGCGAAGTTGATATAGCGATGTCCGTCTGTCCGTCTGTCCGGCTGTCCGTCTGTCCGTCTGTGGAAATCACGATGACGGCTTCAATCGGATAGCTAGGGTGCTCGTTGGTATAAAAAATGATTCACTAACATCCTGAGAAGTTTGCTATTTAAAATCGTCCAAATCGGTTGATCTGGTCCCGAGAATTGAGCGAAGAATTAAAAAAAGTCCTGAGAAAATATGATTTTAATATGTGTTCGTGTGATAACGCCCTCAATAGGGCAGCTAGGGTGCTTTTTTTTAGTGAGGATGATTCACTGACATCATGAGAAGGTTCCTGTTTTTAAATCATGACAATAGGTTTCATAGGTGCCGAGAAATCACTGAAAAGGTAAAAAATATGACGTTTTCCTATATTGTTTTCCTAAATTTTGTATTTTGTCATAGCTGTGCATGTTGTTTTTGTGGTCGTTGTGTTAATAATACAAAAATTCATCAATATCAATATTTTTTGGTGTAATATTTAAGTTAATTAATTAATAAAAGAAACTATATAAAATCATCATCAATATTCTGCGATTTTTATAACATCACAAAATGTTACAAATTGATACATACTACTGTTGCCAATATCAAAATACTATAAATAATATTCATATATTCTGTATATGTATATCGATAATAAGCGCATATTAAAATAAATCGGTATTTTATTTTATTTTTACAAAATTCTGAAATTTTTAGAGTTGCAAAAATAGTATGGTTTTAAGAGTTGTATTTTTAGTACATGTATAAACTCTGCATACTTGCATTCAAAAGTAGTAGGTAGGTAAACCATAAAATATTTATTTACCCTGTAAAAAAATTGGTGTTTAGAAAAATACTATTTTTTGTCAGATGTTAATTTACAATAAATTTTTAAAATTTGTTATTTAATGTCGGGACGGAGGCAAACGCCATTCCCAAAATTTTGTTTCAACAGTTATCCACATTAAGAATAACCGCGGAGCTCAGCTCAATCAATGTGCAATGATCGAGCTTTGCCCTGGGAAACATGCATTTATGCTTTTCTTAGCACAAACCGAACTTCTTATGGCACATTAAAAATAAACTAATTGAGAAGTACAATTCGTCATTACGCTGTATTATAATACTATTTTCTTATTTTACTGGTAGCTAGTAAACAAAGTGATCGTATCATTGTGAACTAAATAGAATTGAAATTGTGTGCAGATTTGTTTTACTTAAAAAACCTGTTTCTACATATAGTGAATAAAATCCCAGAAAGCATTTTATGCAATAAATGATCATGTAGAGTCTTTTTGACTCATATGTGCTATTAAAACAGTCATAAATGCGCCCTTTTGCTGATCACAAAATATTCTTTTGTTGGGATTAAATATTACCTTACCCGCGAATCTTCTTGAGAGTCCTTTTTATCCGCTTTTCTGATCAGTTTCGACCCATTTTTGAGTCTTATTTAATGTAATTTTTCTATAAATCACTTTTTAAGAGAAAGCAAAAATCATTTTCTAGTCTTTTTCTAATAGCGCATGTGATTAATCAGTTTTTAATCATCAAAAGTGCTCGAAAAGGTTGTATTTGCTAAGGTTGTATTTGCTAAAACAATCTTCGAAATGATGACTGGGATATCGTATATTTTTGTTAACACACAAACATATACATAGCAGCACGAGTAAAACGAACTCTAATCGGCTTCTTATATATATACAGCCGAACAAAAACGAAAATACTCACCAAAGAGTAAAGTAAGCAACAATTTCATTCAGTATTATGGAAGCTTTTGAACAAAGGAAGTCTATGTCGCGTTGTCTTGTGAATTTTTACATTGTTTTTTAATAGGTACTAGTGATGCCAGGAGATTTTTTCAGAAATCTCTACGCTTATGAAAAAAATTCCCTTTTTCACTACACCCACTTTTTCCCCTACACTACTTTTTTTAAAATTTATTTTTAATTTGTACATTTTCAATTTGAATTATGTAAAAATATCATAAAAACAAAGAGAAAAAAATATAAAAAATAAGATAAAAATATCATGAGAATTACATAAGAATAATATAAAAAACATATAGATATTATAAAATAAATATTTTTACAATTCTGTATAATTCATCTTTTTGATATGGTTAGATGTGCATTTAAAATTTACACAATTAATTAAAATGGCTTGCAAATGAGATGTTACAACTCAAACAGAATATTTGCTCTTGGTTTTCAGTGTTGCCGTTTTAGCTTTTTAGTTGCTAGATTTAGCAACTTTTTTTGTCGTTTAGCATCCAAAATTTATCAAAAGATGCTAGATGCTAACTTAGAATATTTTATTAATAAAAAGTTGCTTTTAGCATCTTTTTTTTGATATTTTTTTTTCATTATTTTTGAATATATAATTTTAATGGTATTGATATGTTTTTATTTCTCAAAGTGTAGTACAGTAATTTTGTGTACTACTCCTTTTACCACTCTGCTAGTTTCTTTCAACAAATATAACAAAACATTTTGAAATAGAAGAATGTAAACACCAACAACAGTTTTTAATGAATTAGAAAGTCGATTGCCAAAAAATATTATTGTATTAAAAAAATGCAAAATTTTCAATACAAAACACATTAAATCGGGTAAAAGAACAGATAACCAATATATTAGAAGAGTTTAAATTTATATCATCTGAAACAGAAAAAAATCAAATCCAATGGAGTTATATCACAGAACAAAACTGGGATACAAGACTGAATACAACCTCCTTATGGATTGAAAAATTCTATTGACGAAAATCCATTTAAGGAGTTATCAATATTTGTATTGTCTATATTAGTTTTGTATTTCTCAAAAGCCGAAGTTGAACGTTTGTTTAGTTTAATGGCTTTAGTTAAAAGCAAACTTCGAACAGAATAAAATCCGAGTTGTTATGTTCTGTAATACGTATAAAAGAAAGATTGAAATTGAAAAATCGGTGCTGTTACACTTACAATATACCGAGCGATGTCGTTGATAAAAGTCAATCGTCAGAAAAATATCAGAGCCAAGAAGAACTTGAAGATGAAGACATCACAGAAATGTTAGATTCCATAAAGCAATTATTCTAATATAATCGTATCTTTTGATAATGTAATTTCTGTTATATTTTAAATAAAAAAAAATCCCTCTAAAATTAAAAATATTTAATTTAAGTTTAAAATACTCAATTTGATGTTAAAAAAAATTTCAGATGAAATCCAAAATAATTTTAATTAAAATTTAAAAAATATAAATCGAAACATGTTTTATATTAATTTTTCGATTTAAAAACCAAAGAATTTATTAATAGATATATATAATTTTTCAATATAAAGGTAATGAAATTTGAAAAAAAAATTAGCATCCAGTACGTTTAAGCATCTTTTTTTGCAATTTAGCATCTTTACAATTTCAAATTATGGCAATACTGTTGGTTTTAAAAGATTTTTTATAACAGTGGTTATAAGCATGTATACTTAGATCTGATTTATCGCATTTTAATATATTTTCAAAAGCCTTGCATTTGCATTTATAGTCGTCACCTTTGACCTGCTCCAGCCATCCATTAGCTTCTCGTGTCTCAACTAACTGAAGCAAAATCTTTATGTTCTGTATTTCTTTGATGTGTTTTCAGCATCATCGAAAAACGAATCGGACATTTTTCTTAAATTAATTATGTTTCTAAAATTAATTATGTTCAAATTTATAATATTTTAATGTAATGCACAAAAAAGTGTTTTATACTTGTCATTGTTATTAAAGAATCCACATATTTACTTCCTTCATATTATAGAGTTATTACCAGACTTAAAAAGACTTTAAAGTTTAAAATTGAAAAAAAAATATGCGATATTTAACAATACATTCAAAATAGTTTTGACTGAAATTTTTGGCAGTTTTAGTTTTGCCTTGTATCAGTAAAATTTTCAGATATTAACTAAAAAAAAACAATTCGTTAAATATTTTCATCTTAATTATCTTAATTAATTTAAAGGCACAAAGATAGATTTAAAACAATAAAAACAAGTAAGAGTTGAAAGTTGATCTATGCGGACTCACAAATGTGCCCTATACTAATAGGTCTGGAAAATTGAAAAGGATTGTAAAAAATAAAATGCACCTTTATATTAAAAAATTTAAATTAAAAAGAAAATTACAAAATAAACCATTTACCTGGTTAAACTTAATATTGTTTGTAATTATCTGGATCAGGTTAGTATTTAAAATGGGATAAATCGGGAGTCATTGTGCCAATTTATGACCTAAAATATGTAGACACCTCTATAAAATGCTGAAAATTCAGAGCATTTATTGTAATAATTCAGTAATAGGTTTATCAAAGCGTTTACATATTCAAATATTTTATATACATTTGTTACAAATAGTGCAAGAAGTCCAGATATTAATGTAAACGTAAAACCCAGGTGGAGGGTATCAAAGATTCGGCATAGCCGAATTTAACACTCTTACTTGTTTTTTATTATTTTTCATTTTTTATTTTTCATTTTTATTTTTCATTTTTCGTCTTTAATTTTTTATTTTTCAATTTTCATTTTTTATTTTTCATTCTTTATTTTTTATTTATTTTTCAGTTTTCATTTTTCATTTTTATACCCTATACCATTGTGTAGTTTGGGTATAATGACTTTGTGCTGCTGTTTGTAACTACCAAAAATATTTGACCTAGACCCATCTTTTATTATACCGATCAGCTCAGAATCACTTTCTGAGTCGTTTTAGCGATGTCCGTCCGTCCGTCTGTGTGTCCATGTAAATCTTGTAATCAAACTACAAGTCGCAAATATGAATATATTTTGATGAAATTTGGTATATAAGCTTTCGTCGACCATGTAATGTACCCTATTGAAATTGGTGAAAATCGGTCCATGTTCAGACCTAGTCCCCATACAAATGACCCCTATGAAATCGACATAAATTGCCATAAGATCCAAACTATCACATAGATCTTAGTCAAATTGGATTTGTATGTGTTTATTGTATCCACTAATCAGTTTTGAAAAATAATACCTATAGGACGATTCTTAGTCATAGGCCCCATATAGAGCTGCTCCCCGATCTTCACTTAATCTATCAAAAAACAAAAATATTGCACAGATTTTTCTCAAATTTGGTTTGTGTATATTTTTCAAAATTTAAATGACTTTACCAAATATGGTCAGGACCGGTCCATTTTTCGACCTAGTGCACATATACACATGTAAATATGGCAGTCGATATGAACTTTTTCATATCTGCAGCCAAAAAAATTAATAAAAATCCCACTCAAATTTGGCTTATGCTTATTTTCTATATCCAATTAGTTGGACCGAAGTGATAGGGTCTCTAAACCATGGTATAGGGTATCGTAGACCGACTATAATTTTCTTAATTGTTTATTTTTAATATTTTTTTTTTAATTTATCATTTTCAAACAGGTTATTACATATCATAGTTATATCACCAAAACAGTCATAAGTCACACAGATTTTGTATTACGTCTCACATGTTATGTTGTTTTTGTGATTGTGTTGTGAAATAGAAATTTACCCCCCTGCGCGTATGAATGTTTACACATCAAAAATATCAAAAAAAGGCTACTTTAAGAATAATACTGTTATAAAAAACGATATTTTTATAAAAAATTGCACTTTTTTAAATGTAATGTATTACACATATTGTTGTTACACTTAAATAATAATACAGCAGATTGATGATATAACTTTCAATTTTACATGTCGATATTGCCACATTTTTTTGCTTAATTGCAAAAGGAAAATAAAAACAACTGTTCTTAATTGCAGTGTTGCCGTAATTTGAAATTGTAAAGATACAAAATTGAAAAAAAAAGATGCTAAACGTACTGGAGTAAAAAAAACAAGTAAGAAAATTATAGTCGGTCTAGATTGACTATACGATACCTTAGACGATGCGTTTAGAGACCCTATCTCGTAGGTCCAATTGATTGGATATAGAAAATAAGCATAAACCAAATTTGAGTGGCATTGTTATTAATTTTTTTCAGGGACCGTAAATAACAGTTATCCAGAAAATTTAAACTTAAAAATTCTCCATATTAGACTCGACGGAGACCTATGCTGTCATATACCAATGGATTCGTATTGATGTGCTCTTTCAGAATCTATGGCGATCTTAAAACTATCTTAAATTATCTCTACTCCACAGTTAAGAGTTATTTTTCAACGAAAAAATAAAACAAAAATAAACATAGCCGTTATAAAATAAAACTATTTTGAGGAGTTTAATTTTTTCCGTTCAAAATAAATCTCATTTTGTTTATTTTCTTGTTTTTTTTTATAGTCTGTTTTTTATTGAGACTATCGGATATAAAATAAAAAAAAATCCTTTGTAGAGTTTTATTTTTTACCTCTAAAATAGAACTCATATTGTTTATTTATAGTGTGTGTAGTAATTTAAATAAAATTTTATTTTAGTTATACGAACATAACTTTTTCCAAACTTTCTGCAGAAAGATTTGACCGTAGGTCACTCAACACCAATTTAAGAGCAAAGAATGATCTTTCCACACTTACATGGGTTGCAGGAACATACTGTACAATTTTGGACAATTTATATAAATACGGATATTGTATTTTTTGCCTCCCAGAACTCAAAAAAGTTTTATAAATCGATAAGGGCCTTGGAGAAAAATTATCGATTTAATAGAAAACTTTTTTTTTCTTACCCTCATCATTTTCTTCGCTTTCTTGTACCCTATCTACATTTAGGAAGTTAAAATACTGCCCCAAAGGCGATATATGAGATTGAGATATACCGCAAACATCCTGCGAAGATGGGAAAACATCCGGCGAAGATCTTAAAGCTTCCCTGCTTGTCGACGGTCGATCAATTATTATTTTTTAGACTCAGAAGACTCAAGCAATTTAATAATACGAATCAAACAGTATCAAATTAAAAACCCATATATTTTTTTATTTGGGTGTCAATTCACATAAAATGAGTTTTATTTTCTGACGAAAAAAAAACTACTCAAAAGAGTTTTATTTTATGACGGCAAAATAAAACTCCCTTTTTAAGAGTTTCATCCGATGTTTTATTTTTAAGTTGAAAAATAACTGTATTAGATGGGGTTTTTGTTTCTAAACTCACAAAATAACTTACATAAAATAACTTTTTTGATTTCACTTATAACCGTTACGGTCTCTGAATTTTTTTTCCTTTGAATATGAAAAAGTTCCAATCGGATGCTATATTTATATAGGGCCTAGGTCGAAAAATGGACCGCTCCTGACTATATTTGGAGAGGTCACTTATTTTTTGCAAAAAGATTTAGAAACCAAATTTGAGAAAAATCTGTGCATATTTTTGTTTTTTGATAGATTTAAGTGATGATCGGGAATTAGCTTCAATGGGGGCTATGACAAAGAATTGAGCTATAGGATTTATTTTTGGATAACTGATTAATGGGAGTAATAAATATACACACACACCCAATTTGACCGAGATTTGTATGATAATTTTGATTTTATGGTAATATAAGTCGATCTCATAGGAGTCATTTGTACGGGGACTAGGTCTGCACATGAACCGACTTTCACCAATTTCAATAGCGTTCGTGCTATGGCCGATAGAAGCTTACATAAAATATTTTTGGTAGTTACAAACATCAGAACAAAGTCATTATACCCTGACTACGTATGGGGTATAAAATTTAGCGTCTTTATACCCTATACCACTATGTGGTTTGGGTGTAATGACTTTGTGATGCTGTTTGTAAATACCAAAAATATTTGACCTAGACCGATCGACTCAGAATCACTTTCTGAGTCGATTTAGCTATGTCCGTCCGTCTGTGTGTCCATGTAAACCTTGTAATCAAACTACAGGTCGCAAATATGAATATATTTTAATCATATTTGGTATAATATATATTATTATATTATATTATAAGCTTTTGTCGGCTATAGGATGAACGCTATTGAAATTGGTGAAATTCGGTCCATGTTCAGATCTAGTCCCCATACAAATGTCCCCCATGAAATACTTAAATTGGCATATGATCCAAATTATCATATAGATCACTGTCAAATTGGGTTTGTATGTATTTATTACATCCATTTATCAGTTTTTCAAAAATAAACCCCATATGGTAATTCCTTGTCATAGCCCCCATATAAAGCTATTTCCTGACTTTCACTTAAATCTATCAAAAACAAAAATATTGCACAGACTTTTCTCAAACTTGGTATGTATATATTTTTTCAAAATATAAGTGACCTTACTAAATATGGTCTGGATCGATCCAATTTTCGACCTAATCCCCATATAAACATCGGATCCGATATGAACTTT
The DNA here is from genome assembly GCA_963682025.1 of Cordilura impudica. Classification (NCBI taxonomy): domain Eukaryota; kingdom Metazoa; phylum Arthropoda; class Insecta; order Diptera; family Scathophagidae; genus Cordilura; species Cordilura impudica. Next base: position 181,613,441 of record OY821519.1, read on the forward strand.
TTCATATCTGCAGCCAAAATAATTAATAACAATGCCACTCAAATTTGGTTTATGCTTATTTTCTATGTCCACTTAGTTGGACCGAAGAGATAGGGTATCTTAACCATGACATAGGGTATCGTATAAGTCGGTCTAGAGCTATTACCCAGATTTACAGATTTTCATCGTCATGAATATTTTTTTGGAGTTATGATCGTTTAAAATTGCTACTAACACATACATAAAATTATATAATGCTATGTGTGTGTATATTAAATTTGGTAATGTATTCGCGTTAATGTGTTGAATTTGTTTTCTTCATTTAAAATAAGTTGAATTGTGAAGCATACCTTTAGGGTATTTATTAAATGAAAAAAATAAATTTCCTAGGACTTGCACTCGAATTTTGAGTGCTGGAATCTGCTAGTTTTAATAATTGGTTTATGGAATCTAATATTTCTGTGATGTCTTCATCTTCAAGTTCTTCTTAACTGTGATATTTTTCTGACGATCGACTTTTATCAACGACATCGCTCGGTATATTGTAAGTGTAACAGCACGCATTTTTTAATTTCAAACCTTCTGTTATCCGATTTATAGAACACAACAACTCCGATTTTATTCTGTTTAAAAGTTTGCTTTTAACTAAAGCTATTAAACTAAACAAACGTTCAACTGCGGCTTCTCAGAAAGACAAAACTAATAAAGACAATACAAATGTGGATAACTCTTTAAATGGATTTTCGCCAACAGAATTTTTGAAATTAACTTCAATCCATAAAGAGGTTGAAGTTGGTTATTAATCATAACTGAAAGCATATGAATGTTAAAAGGTATTGGGTATGTTCGTAAATGCAGTAAATTTGTGCATCACTGCGGCAGTTATGCCAAGTTTTGTTGCTGATGCGTGATCAGTTATTGCAGATGCTTTGTTACTGCTCAACAATTGCACAGAGTTTGCTTTTTAGAGCGTTTTGCAAAAGATAAAAAAACACGTTCACCAGAATAACATTAACAAATATTATTGAAAATTTTGATTCTAAAAATGACAACTTTTTGTTTACTTAAAATAAAAACAGAATTAAAAGAAAGATGAAATGACTTTTTATTAGAAATCAATTAAAACGAAAAAGAAGACGAATTCCTAAAATAAAAAATTACTTTGAAATACAGTGAAACTTCGATATAACGACTTCGTTATAAAGAAAAACTCAATATAACGAATTTGTTGCGGAGTCCCTTGAAAAACCTCTTTATTGCATAGTTTTTCATACAAAAATGCTCTACAGCTACAACGAAGAAATTCTGAGCTATCAAGCCTCTATATAGCGAAGTATTTATCAAAAGCCTCTATACAACGAAATCATACTTGAGAAATATAACATTTTTGTAAGTCGTTAAAGTTCCGTTATTAAAAGCCTCTACATAACGAAGTGTTGATTCTATAGCCTCTATATAACGAAGTCAGAGCAAATTTAATTGGTAAGCAAATTTAATTGGTAAGCAAACGGTAAAGTCCCGTTATCAAAACAACGAAATCTAAATGTGTTTGCAAGCGCATATGTAATGCGTCACAAACAGCTTGTTTTTGATTCTTGTCAAAATGAGTGCATTAAAGCGTAAATCAATTTCTATACGAGAAAAAATTTCTATAATTGATGCCGTTGATCGTGGTGACAAATCTAAGCAAGACATTGCTAAAAAAAATTTAATATACCGCCGAGTACGCTTTGTACAATTTTAAAAAATCGGGAGATTATTTGCAACACTAAACCTTTAAAATGCAAAAGAATGCGCCTTGCAGAATATGAAGACGTTGAGCAATGTATGTATATCTAAATGGTTTACGCAATGTCGAATTCAAAACATTCCTTTAGGAGGACCGATGGTAAAAACCAAAGCTGAACAGTTTGCAGCACGTCTGGGACACAAAGATTTTAAAGCTAGTAACGGTTGGCTTGATAATTTTAAAAAGCGCCATGATATCGGATTTCGGATTTCGGTGGAAAACATAGCAAAGAAAGATTATCTATTTTATTTACTGTTAACAGTACAGGCTCTGAGAAGAGAAAATTGCTCATAATCGAAAAATCGATTAATTCAAGATGTTTTAAAAACATAAAAAGCTTACCAGTGGACTACACTGCGAACAAGAAAGCTTGGATGACCAGCGATATATGGTTTGATTACTTACAAAAATTTTACAACGATATGGCTAAAGCCAATCGTAGGATTTTATTGTTTGTGGTTAACTGCACAGCCATAAAAATGTTCCATCACTTAAATCCATCAAGTTAAAATTTTTGCCGCCAAACGCAACGTTGAAACTACAACCTCTAGACTGGGAATAATAAAAAATTTCAAACACGTTTATCGCAAAGAGCTAGTCAAAATTTTAATCAACGATCTTGAAGAGGGGTACAAAAGCTCTATAAATGTTTTACAAGCAGTAAGAATGGCACACAAGGCGTGGGAAAAATTAACAATTGTTAACTCTTTTGCAACTTGTGGCTTTTCCGAGCGCCGAATTGTTTGGTTCAGAAAATGTTTGCCTCCAAGACAGCGAAGAATGGCTTATTCAAAAAAAAAAAACATTTTAAATTAACAGAAGGGTATGATGATTTTTAAATTTCGATGACAACATTACTTCTACCGGGTCCCTTACCGATGATGACATTATTACTATTGTAACGAAACCACAAGATAATGATGAGCAGGAAGATGACGAAGCTGAAGAAATCGAAAATGTTGTAACTGCTGGAGAGGTTAAACTAATTGTCGGAAAACTGCAAACAATTTTGGACGCACAGGATTCTATACCGCAAAATACATTTGACAGCTTAACATCTGTCGAAAAAAATATTGATGATTGCATTCTAAGCTTACGTAAACAAACAAAAATAACACAATATTTTATAAATATCTAATAAAATGAAAAAAAAAAACAAGTAAGAGTGTTAAATTCGGCTGTGCCGAATCTTTGATACCCTCCACCTCGGTTGAGTATTGATAATAAATGTAAACAAAATATTGGGAAAAGTAAACAATTTGTTAAACTTAATACCAAATTATTTCAGGAAATTCTTTGGTTTGGTTTTCGTCTTTTCTATTATTTCGGATTTATTTCGGAGTTTGCTTTTTGGTCATTGTGGTTGCTGATCGACATGCATTTAGGTTATATACCTATATGCATGCGTTTCCGGTTATATGACATAACTTATCGTTTAATTTAGTTTCTGCTAATTAAATAGCTCGCCCTAACCTCCATTGCAAAGGTAATGGCTGTGTAGGGTGGCTACATGCATTAAATCGTGCTAATTGGTGATGGCTGTATAGTTTCTTTTAACTGGCCAAATATTTCTTCATTGCGGCAATATAGGTCGGATGGAGTAACAAAATAATAACCAAAAAAAAGCTCACTCAACTTTTTTATTAAAATATTGAAATATTTGGAAAATATAGAGAATAAATTTATAATAATAAATAATCAATTTAGGGATGCCAAACGCAAAAAACCAAATGTCCCAAACATTTTAAATAAAATAATTTGTTGTCTTTATTTTCTGAAAAACTTCAAATTTTCATTAAAAAAAATTTTTGAAAATTTATATATAAATAACATTCTCATCAAATTGCGTTTATTTATGTAACAATTTTTGTGTTCGCAATTCTTAGATATCATTTGAGGTTTTTAAAATTCATTGAATTTAAATCAATGTTTTCTGTAGTCCGATTCTGTAAATTTCAACGATCCGACAATCTCAAAATATATAGACAGCTATTGTTGTTTGCACTAAGGATTAAGTGATTCACTAAGTACAGACATCTTAACGACAGTAGACATCTCTATTTTTCTATTTATTTAAATTGTAAACGAGTGGCATCTCTGTCAAAATAAGCGAAAAACACAAAGAAGAATAGAAAAAAACAAATTACTTCGTGTTTGACAGGATGATTTTATCTTTATGTTTAATATCTTTATTTTTTTACTTATAATTCTGTTTATTTATTTGAAAATTAAATAATGAATTGAATATGCTATTTAATTTTTTTTATTTATATAAAAAAGTTTTTTAATAGATGCAAAATATATTCACTATTTTACGATTTTTATTTACGTATGTATGACGACATTTCAACCTAAAAATTTAAGTTTTTATCGATTAAATAAACAACACAAAAATGGTTCTCGTTTAGATAACAACAACAGCTGACTTTCACAATAGCGAATATCGTTTAAAAATTTTACTGATAATTTTGCTATTTTCTTTTTTTTAACGATTCGACTATCGTTAAAAGAAGTTACTGAAAAGCTATTATGCCAATGCCAAAATTTTTTTTTTTTTTAAGTGTAAACATTTTTTAAATGTAAACATATTTGGTGTTTTTTTGGGAATTTCAATTTGTGTTTAACGAATAAAATTTATATATTTAAGATGCAATTTATGTCTTCTAAATTTAAAATTATTATTTCCGACATTTTGATATAATTTTCTGAAATTCAGTTAATATTTTCTAATTTATAATTGGAAATTTTAATTCCAGTTTTTAGAATTGATATTTTCTAGAATTTGAATGGAAAATTTAAAAAGTGCAATTTTGTATTTATGTGAATAATAATGCTTTAGTAATTATAAACAATTTTTAAAAATTAGATGTAATCGCAATCAGATATTTTGTAGGTTAAGCAGAATAATAATTCTATATAACTATGTAGAACTTTTTTGAAAGCAAAAACTCATTGATAACTCGGTAACTCTATTTTGTAAAGACAACAAAAAGTTAATATGCCAAACTTATGTTCATATTTGTAAAATAATAATGAAAAAACGTATGAAATAAAAGACCAGCCCGTGTATACTCTTAACATTGTTCTGTATGATATCTAGTTGAAAATATTGACATTCATGTTAAAATAGAAATAACTGTGTATTGCAAAGCTAATTAGAACAAAAATTGTGGCGCCATCTATTGTGGCATAGTCACGCTGAGCAAAATGAAGTGACACTCTGTTAATGCAATAGAAATGTATTTTCCCCACAACAAAATATTGCAAAAATTTATGTAAATAAAATAATATACCGATTTACTTCTAACATGCAGTTATTATGGATATACATATATGGAATATATGTATATTATTTGTAATATTTAATATGTGTATGTATGTATATGTAAATATTACACACAAAAAATACAACATCAAACGTTATTTTTGAGTTTTTCTCTTTAAATAAATTAATACATAAAAATTTTTTTTGCTAAATTTATATTGTTTTTTTTATTGACAACTAGGTATTTTAGCATTATTTGCTTTAGATGCTGGTGAATTTTTACTCCCTTTATATTAACACGTAGTGTCTGCTTGTCGAAAAAATTTTGGATCGATTTTAACCCCTTTCCCGTGACCCAATCGATCTGAAAGTTTTCAGGCAGGCTCGTGGCAATGACAGAAATGATCTAATAAATTTTTTTAGTGATGCCAAAACATTGGAAACTGTTAAATTTTTCTACCAGAGTTGATAAAACAAAATGTACAAAGGGTTAGTTTTTATTATATTATTACCACAATGACCACCGAAACAACAAGTCCAGCTATGAAAACAATACAACATTTAGAATAACAAGAACTATATAGAAACATCATATTTTTAATTTTTTTTTTTTTAATTTTTCAGAGATTGCTTTGGACCTGTTCCGCCGATTTTAATGATTTTTGAAATAGAAATCTTCCCATGAATTTGGTGAATTATTCTCACTGAAAATTATCACCTTAGCTATCCTATTGAGTGCGTGATCGTGACAAGAACAACATAGAAAATTATATATTTTCAAGACTTTTAAGGCCCGAGGCCTTAATCAACCGATTTGGACGATTTTAAAAAGCAAACTTCTCAGGATGTTAATGAATCATTTTTTATGTCAACGAGCACCATAGCTGCCCGATTGATGCCGTCATCGTGATTTCCACAGACGGACAGACGGACATCGCTATATCAACTCCGGTTGTTATAAGGATCACAAATATATATATTTTGTGAGGTCCAAAATTTTTTTTCTAATTATTACAAACGGAATGACCAACTTATATATACCCTCTGCACACTGGAGTGGTGGGTATAAAAAGAAGATGCATTTGCAATTTGACGCGTCGTATAATTCCACCGTGTGGTCCAGTGTTTGTTGGCTCACCACCAACTAGGTTTTACGTTAACGTTAATATTTGGACTTATTGCGCTATTTGTAACAAATGTAACCAAATATTTGATAAAGTAAACTATTTGATAAACTTAATACTAAATCATTACAACGAACACTATGAATTTTCAGCATATTTTTTAAACACAAACCAGCTCCAAATAACGACAAACAATATTATTCTAACAGATATACAGACAGGCGTTACAAATGGAATGACAAGCTGAAATATTCATTTGCACAGTGGTGTGGAGGATATAGAAATGTTGAGCAACAACTATAATAAGAACAACATAGAAATCTCAATTTTTTCAAGTCTACTAAACCGATTTTAACGATTTAAAATAGTAATGATTCATTTTCACTAAAAGCGTACTACCCAGCTGACCTATTGAGGGCGTGATCGTGATATCCACAGACGGAAGGACGGACATAGGTATAGCAACTCCGATTGTTATAAGGATCATAAACATATACATATTATGGAGTCCAGATTTTTTCTAAGAAATATTCCAACATATAAATAATACACAAACCAAATAAAAAAAAACAACAAAACAAAATTAGAAAAAATCCAACAATAACAAACTAACACTGCAAAGAAAAAAACAAAATAAAATTCAACATTCAGCTAAACCAAACAAAAACAAATAACAAACCAACAAAAAAAAAAAAAAACAAACAAAACAAAAACAAATAACAAACAATAACAAAACAACTCACGCTGGAAAAAAAATCAACTTATTATTACTACCATCAAATGAGCACCTCGACAACATGCAGTTTTTTTAACTCTTTTTTTTCTCTGCAATATGACAAAGCAAATGAATTTTCTGCTTACGACGATCACTGTCATTGTTGTTGATTAACACTCCTCTTATTGTTTTTTCCCTTTTCTACGTAGTACAAGCAGCTGGTATCTGGTTTGTTGTTGGGTTAATTAGTGATGAAGGCATAGCACTGATCACAACTAGTCGTTTCAGCAATAACACAGGTTACTTGCACTTGTACTATCGTAAGGAAAATAGACTTAATTTCTATTTTATTTGATGTCAGGTATTTTTCGTATCGACTTCTGCAACGTACATGGACTCAGATTGAATTTTTTTGATCCACAGGATTTTCACATACCTGGTTATCACCTTCTATCCCTCCTTATTCTTCTTAGGGGCCTTGTTATGTACTTTCGCGACAATGCTGTGTACCAGTTCAGCAACATCTGAACTGTAATGATGCAGAATTTAACTCACTTTGGGTTAAGTTCAAAATCAAGTCACACATTTTGCACTTCGGGTTTCTATATAGAAGCCCAAATGCAGAAAGGGAGCATACCTATAATGGCTTCGACGCCCTTTCTGAATCCATTTCTACAATCCTAGAGAGTTGCCCGAATAGTGAAATCGTTGTTGCTGGCGATTTAATATCCATAACTCTACATGGCTTCACCATTCGAGTCAAACAACTCCCGAAGGCCGTTACGTTGAGCTTTTCGCGGCGCATAACCATCTTGCGCAACTAGTGAATCAACCAACGCACATTCCGTGCATTGAAGGGCAACGACAAAATACTCTCGACCTTTTTCTCACTTCACACCCTGATAAGTATGAAGTGAAAATATTTTCACCTCTAGGTAATTCGGATCACTGCACCATTTCCGCATCCTTTTCGTACTCTGTACTTCAAAGTGTTTCAGCACCAGTTATGAAGCGCTCAGTTTTTATTTACGAAAAGGCGCGTTGGGCTGAGCTCAACGATTTTTTCAAGCATTTCAACTGGAAACTTTGTTTCCTGGATAAAAATGTTTATGCTGTTGCGAAAATGGTGGAAAAAATAATAGTACTTGGTATGCGATTATTCATTCCATCAAAGCACATTTCGGCCAAACCAAATCAAAAATGATGGTTTGACCAGACCTGCAGAGATGCAGTCAGATCCAGAGAGGAAACATTCAGATATTGGCGTGAAAAAAAAAATTCCGCCACTGAACTGCAACGCAAACAGGCGAGAACAGAATGTGCCAAAACACTAAGGCGCCAAAAGTTTCTTTACGATCAGTGTCTTCGTGCTAAAGTTCTCTCTGCTCCTCGGGAAAAAGGGTAAAGAACAATGCTAGTTCTGCTATCCCAACTCTTTTAATGAATTACCAAATATTCACTGAACCGGTTGATAAGGCTAACCTCTTAGCTGAACTTTTTGCAAAAAACTCGTGTTTGCCGGATAGTGATCAACCTTTTCAGCCTTTCGTACCGTGCGGGAGTCTTTCCCTCTTGCTGGAAAGTTGCTAATGTCCAACCAATCCCTAAAAAGGGTGTGGCTAATAACCCTGAAAATTACCGTCCAATTGCAATATGCTCTGCGCTCTCAAAGGTGATGGAGAGCATGATCATCTTGTGAACTACTTAGAGGCCATTTCACTTCTTAATGATCGACAGTATGGCTTCCGTAGAAATCGTTCCACGGGAGACCTGTTAGCTCTACTTTCTGAGCGCTGGAGTCGATCCATTCGCAATTTCGGCGAAAGTAAAGTGGTTGCTCTGGATATTTCCAAGGCACTCGACCGTGTGTGGCACGGTGCATTGATATCAAAGCTTATTGCATTTGGGGTCGGTAATGACTTCTCTCGATTTATTTCGAGTTTTCTCAGGGACCGAACAATACGTGTTGTTATTGATGAGGTCTCATCTAATGAGTTTCAGCTTAATTCAGGGGTACCCCAAGGTTCCGTTCTTTCTCCTTCTCTTTTCCATATCTTTCTGAACGACCTTCTTGGTCAAACTTTTCATTCTATTTACTCTTTCGCAGATGACAACAGCATTTGTCATTCATTTTCCTTTAATTGTAGGCCAAGCCTCTGGGAGGTTGGGGGCAGAAGGCAGACAATGAATGACACACTCAATCAAGACCTGTTAACAATCTTCGAGTGGGGTAAAGCGAATAGGGTTGATTTTAATGCGCTGAAGACTCAATGCTGTATGTTGACCCATAGGGCCATGGAATCAACAATGTCATCTGTATATATGGGTGGTATAGGTATTGAGGAATCGGATACTCTTGATGTTCTAGGCATGAGAATTCAATGTGATGTTCGTTGGAACGAGCATGTTTTTCAAGTGTCGAAAGAAGAATTCAAGTGTCTTGGTTTTCTAAAACGGTATAAAAATTACTTCACTCCTTCTGATCTCCTTAAAATCTATACCACTTACATCTATTTTGGAGCTACTGGACCGTGTGCAAGGAGGGCGTATCCAACTCTATTGATTCATTGGAACATAATCGGAATGTGGGTTGTGTATCACTGGTCTTTCCTGTCAGTTATAATCTAATAAAATTTAAGTCAAATATCCACAAACACTACTCCCTCTTTCCTCCTCCCCACAACCTATTTTCGTGAAATCAACACAATGCATTGCATTTGTAGGGGGCACCCCCTGAGTGTTGGTTAATATAAAAAAAAAAAAATATTACAAACGGAATGCACACTGGTGTGGAGGGTATAAATAAAGAAAAATATCGTAAAAAGATGTTCTTTTAGAATTAAGAACTTTTTATACCATTTCCAGTTGTATTTCAGAAAGTATCGGCAAATTATTACTTAAATTTCAGAACTATAATTTTATTTAAGAGTTACCAGTATTATTCTCATCACTGACTCAGTAATATATAACGCTTGCACCGTATAAATGGTTTATAAGCTCGATATAACAAACTACAATTTTCAATTGACGTTCTATGAATAATTGGTGTTTTGAACATTATTTCATGCACTATGCTTTTTTGCGGATTGATATTATTTAAATACCGTTTTCTGAAATTTATTTATGGTTTCTGAATCGCAATTATGGAATTACTTTCTTATTTTCTTGATTGCAATTGATTTCTTAATTGAAATAATGATTTCAATCTAAATATCAAATTTTATTTTCTAAATTACAATTGTATCTGAAATATACATGAACTTCAATGGGTTTTTGAAACAACAATTTAAGACATAAAAAAAAATTTAATTTTGTTCTTGGACATGGTCCGTATACAACATTGAAAGTACTTTAAAAGCGTTTAAGGGATGTATTCCTAAAAACTTTAAATTTTCATTCAAAATAATATGTAATATGTTAATGTAGAGCAAATCATGAAAAGTGGTGAATACCAAGCAAAAAAAAAAATTCTTTTAATATGCATATGTCATACATCAAATTAAAGCACAAGAACAGATTAAATGTTACTAGCAGATTCCAGCGCTCGAAATACGAGTGCAATTTCTAGGCAACTTTATTTCTCAACTTATCCAATTCACAAACCAAAACTTTTTTGGTTTATTATTATTGTGAATGAAGATAAAAAATTCATTAACAAACACATTAACAAATTTAATAAACAAACACATAGCATATGTATAATTTTATGTGTGGGTTAGTAACAATTTTAAATGCTTTACTCAAAATAAAGAAAAAAAATTGTAAAAATCTGTAAATCTTGTGAACAGCTAAAAAGAAACACCTTTCAAATAATATACGTTTGGTCAAAATCGGTATAAAATGGTAGAACAAAAAATCGGTCACAAGAAAAGCCTAGCCTATAATATTATTAATTTGCCTATTCCTAAAGAAGTCGGGTGAAATTGTATTTCAAAGATAACAAGTTTTTAAATTTAGTGTATTCAAAACATTGTAATATCGCTATTGTAATAGCTATACAGTTACAACTAACTCCATGACCACTAGAATGTTTCATAATAACACGATTTTCGTTGTAATGGAAATTGTTTGTAACAAAACTAATGCCAATTCATTTGTTTTTTTTTCTTGCTTGAAAGTTTCTCGCTTATGGGTTACATAAACTCTTTGATAAATGCTGAATTTCTATTTATTTCTGTACAATGTCACAACCGTAACGCACCTGTCACAACCGTAACAACTTTTTAATATTCTGTTTTTAAGGGACCAAGAGAGAAAAATTTTTGAATACAAATTTAAATAGTTAAATATATATTTGTTGGCACAATTAAATTTTTTTCATTTTTGTATTTTTCTTAAGGGGGGCACAAAACGTGATCTTCAACGGAAAAAAAATGTGTCACCAATTGTGTCACAACCGTAACAACAGCAAACTAATTTTTTGCAATAAGTACAATAGTAAATTTGAATAATTGAAGGTTCCATAATTGTACCTTTAGGTGAATGCTAAGCCCCAAAATTTTTTATAATGTTTTCATAACACAAAGTAGCTGCAATCACCCAGTAAAGGTGTACTTTGTGTCACAACCGTAACCAGGATTTGCTCTATAAATAAAATTCTCATCAATTGGTTGTACATTTTTTATTCAAATTTGTTCTTTCGTTAAAAAGTTATTGCGCTTTATTTATGTAACATTTTTGATGTTTTCTAAATTTTATTTGATATTTTTGAATTTAAATTAATGTTAAATTAATGTTTGCTGAAATCTAAACAAATTTCAATTTGTGTTTAAGGAATAAAATGTATATTTCCAAAATTCAATTGATGTTTTCTAAATTTCAAGTTATTATTTCCGACGTTTAAATATAATTTTCTGATTTTCAGTTGATATTTTCTAAATTGCAATCGAATCCGAATTGCAGTAACTTTAATTAGAAATCTGAAATCCAATTTTTAGAATTGATATTTCCTTAATTTCAAATGGAAATTTTGAATTTTTATTTAATTAAATTGTATTTTTTATGAACAATATTGATTTAGTAATTATAAAAGATTTTTAAAAATTATGTCATCGCAATCAAATATCTTGTAGGTAAAGCAGAATAATAATTTTATATAACTATGTAGAACAGGTTCGGTTTTGATATCTAATTGAAAATGGTGACATTCATGTTAAAATATAAATAACACAAGAGAACAAAATTGAACTTTTTTGATGTTGACTGGAATAATTGGTGTTTTGAACATTTTTTTACTAATTTAAGGTCGCTGATTTAAAATCTGCACTTGGTTTTTTTCTATCAGCTCGTCTCTTTGCGATATAATGTTATGTCCAAAATTAAGGCACTTTCACTACATATATTGAAATAACTTGAGAACGATTCATCATATTCAGTTAAAAAAAATCTAAAACTCGTCAAAAATATTATCTTTAAGCCGTGCTTACATTGGTTTTAAATTTGCCCAGCAGTTTCAGAGATATCATGGAAGTTCTGAAAAAAAATAACAATTATCAAAAAAAAATTTTTTTTTCTTTAAAAATTCAGAAGAAAATAAAAATGAGACATAGATCACAGGTTTGGTATAAAAGCATTTAGTTAAACATATTTCGAATTAAATGAGATTTAGTTCATTGTAATCATTGTAATCGGTGCCCAACTTTTGATTTTGTTCCCAATTTACTGAGAAAACTCAATTGATAAAAATCGTTATAAAATCACAGATTATTATTGATGGATTTTATATACATATATTTTTATTTCATATACATATGTATGTATGTATACGTAAATATTGCCAAGAAAATGCAACATCAAATATTTGTGTGTTTTTTAAAATAAGGTATTTTTATTTAGCCTGGTAGCTATTATGATGTTTTTTACATAAAAATATAAATGGACGATAGAATTATTTAAATGGTAATACGTATATTGTGGCAATTGGTATCGTGGTCAAAGACATCTTGTTCGAGTATACAATACTACAACTTTAACGGTCAATGCAACTTATTGTTATATAAAATTTCTAAAAATGAAATATATTCGGTTCTTAAAGATTAATAAACGATCTGAATTAAAATTAATTAATTATTATAAATATTTGGTCAATTCTAATTTCTTTAAGTTCAATTTTTATTAAGCTAATTACAGCTGATAAAAACACAAAAAGATGCAAAAACATTTAAACACATCTTATTACTTCACACTGTTTCTTGAAACAGTGTTTCAGTGTTTCAGATGTAATAAGATGTAATAAGATAAGATGTATTTAAATGTTTTTGCGTCTTTTTGTGTTTTTATGTTTTATATTACTGTTAAATGTAAATAATATAGATTAGTGCAAATATACATTACAACCCCTGAAGAAGTAGACAAAAATCTACGAAACGTCGAGAAAATTTGTAATAAAAGAATGCCTTTTTAATTACACAACAATATCAGGACTAATTAGCTTATTAAAAATGGAACTTAAAATTAATTTATTTATTTAAATCTATTTATGTATTTAACAAATTTAAATTAAAAAAATCAATTAAATCATATTCATTTAAAATCGTTTATCAATCTTTTAGAATCTGAATTAATTTTTTAGAATTTATGCCATAAAAATAATTTTGAATACAAAACCAAACTGCGGAATATTCTAAACTTATAAATTTTGACGCATATATACAACATACACACAGATGAACAAGTAAGAAAATTATAGTCGGTCTAGACCAACTATACGATACCCTAACCCATGGTTTAGAAACCCTATCTCTTCCGTCCAACTAATTGGATATAGAAAGTAAGCATAAACCGAATTTGAGTGGCATTGTTATTATTTTTTTGGCTGCAGCTATGAAAAAGTTCATATCGGAAGCTATATTTATATGGGGACTAGGTCGAAAAATGGACCGAACCTGACCATATATGGTAAAGTCACTTATATTTTGAAAAAATATACACAAACCAAATTTGAAAAAAATCTGTGCAATATTTTTGTTTTTTGATAGATTGAAGTGAAAATCGGGAAGCAGCTCTATTGGGGCCTATGACTAAGAATTGTCCTATAGGCATTATTTTTGGACTAATGATTAGTGGACATAATAAACACATACAAACCCAATTTGAGTGAGATCTATATGATAATTTGGATCTTATGGCAATTTATGTCGATTTCATAGGGGTTATTTGTATGGGGACTAGGTCTCAACATGGACCGAATTTCACCAATTTCAACAGCGTTCATTCTATAGTCGATAAAAGCTTATATACCACAGACGGACAGACACACAGACGGGCTAAATCGACGCAGAAAGTGATTCTGAGTCGATCGGTATAATAAAAGATGGGTCTAGGTCAAATATTTTTGGTAGTTACAAACAGCAGCACAAAGTCATTATACCCAAACCACATAGTGGTATAGGGTATAAAAATTCACCAACAGAATTGTTCTAAAGTTTAACAACTGAATTTTCGATCTTATCAACAAAAATTTTACAGCAACTAACCATTTTCTATTGTGATATAATATTTACTGTTAATACAATAGAATTGTAACTGCAAAAATTCGGTTATTAACTTCACCGCTATTCGATTGACAAGAAGTATGGTAGCCACAGTGAATTTGTTTTCTGAGGTACATACATATGTATATATGAACTTTTACAATTGAAGTAATTTTATATTCCATTTACATTCATATTCCCCTCATATCAAGACTAAATGGATTATTTGAAATGTCCATAAATTTGTTTTGAATAAGTTACTGTTTTTAATTATTTTACAATTTCAGATATGTAAGTAATGTAATACTTGAATTGTTGATCCGCTGAAATTTACAAATACACTTCTTATGCAATTTTTGTTTAAAAATTATATACATTAATTTTAAACATAATCTTTAAAATAACTGCATACAATTATCTATATATAATATTAATAGGCTAGGCAATTTCTTGTGACTGATGTTTTGTTCTACCGTTTTATCCCGATTTTGACCAAACGTATATTATTTGAAAGGTATTTCTTTTTAGCCGATTTACAGATTTTTAATTTTTTTCCTTTATTTTGAGTAAATTGCATTTAAAATTGCTACTAACACATACATAATATTATACAATGCTATATGTGTGTTTATTAAATTTGTTAATGTGTTTGTAATAAAAATGAGTTTGTGTTTTGTGTTGATTTGTGAATTGGCTATAATTGATTAGCATACTTTTAGGGTTTTTATTTAATAAAAAAAATAAAATTTCCTAGAATTTGCGCTCGAATTTCGAGGGCTGGAATCTGCTAGTAACAACAAAAACCCTTTAGATAGTAGGTTAGAAGTTATTAGTGTTATTTGTTACAAATTTATTTGTTAATCTAGTCTTTACTACCAAAAAAAATTCAGCTATCCGAAATAAATAATAATTGTTAATTTAACGTTCTATTTTTAATTTTGGACGAAAATCGAGTTAAGTTGCTTCAAAAATCTACTTTGAAAACATAAACAATTACAATTGTCTTTTTCAACAATGAGTTAATGATTGTTGAACGAATATTCACAAATATGAATATTAATTTATTGTTAGAATTAACAATTATTTTCTGAAAGCGTATTGAATAAATTAATAACTTTACTAGAGGACCCGTGCTGCTCCGCAGCATTTTTAGAGCTTAATAATATAGTAAGAGAATTAAAAAACAAACCAGACTATTGTAAAATATCAACAAAAATTATACTTGATAACTGGCATTTAATCGGCAAAGTTCTGATAAAAATTATAAATAGATCATTACAATCCGGAGAGTTCCCTGAAAATTGGAAAGAGACAATGGTTCTACCGATTGAAAAAGTGGCCAAAACAAAAAAATGTGAAGAATATCGTCCCATAAATACACTGAAAACATGTGAAAAAATATTGGAAAAAGTCGTGAAAAACCAACTAGAAAATTATATGGAAAAAAATAATTTAATATCAAAATACCAATCAGGTTTCAGAAAAAACTTTTCATGTGAAACTGCAGTGAATTATATAATAAATCGATGGAAAAATATAGATAAGAGGAGAAAAATTATGGCAATTTTCTTAGATTTTAAACGAGCATTTGAGACTATTGATAGACGAATATTGATTCAGATGCTGTTTATGTATGGCATCCAGGAAAAAGAACTAGACTGGTTTAAATCATATTTGACAAAAAGAAGACAAGTGACAAAAGTAAACGGTATAACATCAGAGTTTATAGATAATGATTTCGGTGTTCCCCAGGGGTCAATTTTGGGCGCTTTACTATTTATTATATATATAAATGACATGCCAAACGTAATTAACAAATGTGAAATAGTATTATATGCTGATGATACCCTTATATACACAGAAGGAGATACATGCGAAGAATGCCGCGACAGTATGATGCATGATATTAATAATGTTAACATATGGCTAAAAATGAATAAGCTTAAACTTAATGAAAATAAAACAAAACTTATGGAAATAAATATGACTAGTGAAATAATAATAAGTGTTAAATTCGGCTGTGCCGAATCTTTGATACCCTCCACCTCGGTTTGAGTCTTGATAATAAATGTAAATGAAAAAGTAAACAATTTGTTAAACTTAATACCAAATTATTTCAGCAAATTCTTTGGGTTGGTTTTCTTCTTTTCTATTATTTCGGAATTATTTCGGTGTTTGCTTTTTGGTCATCGTGGTTGCTGATCGGCATGCATTTTGGTTATATACCTATATGCATGCGTTTCCGGTTATATGACATAACTTCTCGTTTAATTTAGTTTTTGCTAATTAAATAGCTCGCCCTAACCTCCATTGCAAAGGTAATGGTTGTGTAGAGTGGCTATATGCATTAAATCGTGCTAATTGGAGATGGCTGTATAGTTTCTTTTAACTGGCCAAATATTTCTTCATTGTGGCCATATAGGTCGGAAGGAGTAACAAAATAATAACCAAAAAAAAAAAGCTCTCTCAACTTTTTTTTAAAATATTGCCATATTTTGAAAACATAGAGAATAAATTTATAATAATAAATAATCAAATTAGGGATGAAAAACGCAAAAAACGAAAAGTCCCAAACATTTTAAATAAAATAATTTAATGTTATCTTTATTTTCTGAAAAACTTCAAATTTTCATCCAAAAAAAATTGTGAAAATTTATATATAAAAAATAACATTCTCATAAAATTACGTTTACTTATGTAACAATTTTTATGTTAGCAATTCTTAAATATCATTTGAGGTTTTCTTAAATTCATTGAATTTAAATTAATATCGACAAATCTGTTTTTCTATTTATTTAAATTGTAAAGGAGTGGCATCTCTGTCAAAATAAGCGAAAAACACAAAGAATAGAAAAAAACAAATTACTTCGTGTTTGACAGGATGATTTTATGTTTATGTTTAATATCTTTATTTTTTTTACTAATATTTCTGTTTATTTGAAAATGAAATAATGAATTGAATATGCTATTTAATTTTTTTATTTATATAAAAAAGTTTTTTAATTAAAGCAAAATATTTTCACTATTTCATGATTTTTATTTATGTATGACGACATTTCAACCTAAAAATTTAAGTTTTTATCGATTGGATAAACAACACAAAAATGGTTGTCGTTTAGATAACAACAACAGCTGACTTTAACAATAGCGAATATCGTTTCAAAATTTTACTGATAATTTTGCAATTTTCTTTTTTTTTACGATTCGACTATCGTTAAAAGAAGTTACTGAATCGCGGTACTGAAAAGTTATTAATATCTCCTGAATGGCAATAAATTTTTTAAATGTAAACATTTGTAAATGTAAAGATATTTCTAAATTTAAAATTATTATTTCCGACGTTTTGATATGATTTTCTGAAACTCAATTAATACTTTCTAATTTATAATTGGAAATTTTATTTTCAGTTTTTATTATAATTGATATTTTCTTAAATTTGAATGGAAAATTTAAAAAGTGAAATTTTGTATTTATGTGAATAATAATGCTTTATTAATTATAAACAATTTTTAAAAATTAGATGTAATCGCAATCAGATATTTTATAGGTAAAGCAGAATAATAATTCTATATAACTATGTAGAACTGTTTTGTAAGCAAAAAACTCATTGACGAACTCGGTAACTCTATTTTGTAAAGACAACAAAAAGTTAACCCCCCGAATCTCACATCACACTGAAATTGTAAAATCGTTGTGTACGTATTATCAACGAAAAATTGTTCGAATTAGTCGAATCCATCGCCATTAAATTTTATGCTCAAACATCCGACTGCAATCTCATTTTTAAAATGTTGTCGAAGTGTAAACTTGAAAAAATTTGTATACTTCTCTCTCTTATTTTATTTTAAGTAGAGTTACCAAGTTTATTATACAGGCACATGTTTGAGGGAAAATGTTTACATTTATTATTATTAGTATTATTTTAATAATAGTTAATAATATTTATGCTCTATAATTAACAAACTTTCGTTTTTGTATGCGCATTTCAAAAAATAAATCATTATAATAGATTTAACAAGTTAAAACTTTAATTACAATTTTACAGAATCCAGTAAATTTGCATTAAATTTATAACAGGGTAACATTAATCATCGTTAGTGTCTGCCACTATTCGCACGAAAAATTTGGTGCCATTAGTGTGACCACTTCGGAAAATGTGTGTGTATTAGTAAAAAAAATGTGAGTGTATTGAGTTTTTCGAACTTGCAGTGTGATGTGAGATTGGTGGGTAATATGCCAAACTTATGTTCATATTTGTAAAAGAATAATGAAAAAACGTATGAAATAAAAGACCAACCCGTGTATACTCTTAACATTGTTCTGTATGATATCTAGTTGAAAATATTAACATTCATGTTAAAGTAGAAATAACTATTGCAAAGCTAATTAGAACAAACAAAAATTATGGCGGCATCTACTGTGGCATAGTCACGCTGAGCAAAATGAAGTGACACTCTGTTATACAAAAGAAATGTATTTTCCCCACAACAAAATAATGCAGAATTTTATGTAAATAAAATAACCGATTTATTTCTAACATGCAGTTACTATGAATATACATACATACATATATATAATATATGTACATTATTTGTATTATTTAATATGTGTATGTATGTATATTTAAATATTACAAAAAATACAACATCAAACGTTATTTTTGTGTTTTTCTCTTTAAATAAATTAATACATAAATTTTTTTGCTAAATTTACATTTGGGCAATTCACAACAGGTGTTGTATATTGTATGTTGTATTGAAATACACAATACAATCATTTGTTGTGAACACTCAGTTGTATTTTCATATTGTAAAACGCTTCCTTTAGTAATTTTCGATCCAACGAGGAAAGATCGCTTCGTCGCTTCTGCTATTTTGTATAAGAGAAAACACTTGTCAGTGTTTGCTTTTTGGTCGTGAGATATACCCTGGAGTTTTAGTTACGTACCTCTTGCATTTTAATTTATAATGAAAAAAAAAAATGTTAAATGTTTTGGTTGGTACTGAAAGAGAAAATACATACTAAAAATATAAACATTAATTTTTATATAAATAAACTTATCGATGTATTTGCGTTATTTGCATTATTTGCCATATTTTATTTTATAATTATTTATGCTGATAATATTCTATGTATTTGTTTTTTCTTTTTCATAAAAACTGGCATTCACTTGGAACTGATATGTTATGATACAATATACAACATTTACTAAACATAGCAAATGAAGTTGGATCGTGTATCAGATTTTTCAGTGAAAATTACCAACAACAATTTTACACTATTGTAAAGTGATACACGATACAAGAGATACAACGATACATTACCCATTGTGAATTGCCCAATTGTTTTTTTTATTAACAACTAGGTATTTTAGCATTATTTGCTTTAGATGTTGGTGAATTTTTACTCCCTTTATATTAACTCGTAGTGTCTGCTTGTCGAAAAAATTTTGGATCGATTTTAACCACTTTCCCGTGACCCAATCGATCTGAAATTTTGCAGGCAGGCTTGTGGCAATGACAGAAATGATGCCAAAACAATGGAAACTTTTAAATTTTTCTACCAGAGTTGATAAAAAAAATGTACAAAGGGTTTGTTTTTCTTATATTGTTACCATAACGACCACAAAAACAACAAGTCCAGCTATGAAAACAATGCAACATTTAGAATAACAACAAGAACAATATAGAAATATCATGTTTTTCATTTTTTTTTTTATTTTTCAGAGATTTCCCTGGTCCTGTTCCACCGATTTTAATGATTTTTGAAGTAGAAATCTTTCCATGAATTTGGTGAATCATTCTCACTAAAAATGATCACTGTAGCTGCACTATTGAGGGCGTGATCGTGACAAGAACAACATAGAAAATTATTTTTTTTTTAAGACTTTTTTAGTTCTTCATTCAAATTTCGGGCCCTAATCGACCGATTTGGACGATTTTAAATAGCAAACTTCTCAGGATGTTAGTGAATCATTTTTATGTCAACGAGTACCCTAGCTGCCGGATTGATGCCGTCATCGTGATTTCCACAGACGGACAGACGGACAGACGGACATCGCTATATCAACTCCGGTTGTTATAAGGATCACAAATATATAAATTTTATGGGGTCCAAAATTTTTTTTCTAATTATTACAAACGGAATGACAAACTTATATATACCCTCTGCACACTGGAGTGGAGGGTATAACAACTCTACAACAGCAACAATGACAGTCATATGTTTTTCAAATAGGAAAAAACTGTTTATGTGTTAGTTTCGGTCATTCCCCAGTATGCATTGAAATATTATTTCTCCAATGTTGGAGAAAAGTTAAGTTCTTAAATTGATGTCAAATGTAATTCTCAACTTGGGTTGAACAATTTTTCTCCTTGTTTGCTTTCAACTTGACATCAAGTTGAGATTTAACATTTTTTCCAATCTTTGAGAAACATTTTTACTCTCAATTGGATATCCAACACTTTTCTCCACTTGAGACCAAACATTTTTTCAACTTGAATACGATTTGTGTTAAGTCTGAGATATTATTTAAATATGTCATAAATAATAAATTAAATTAAAAAATGCCAAAAAAGTACAAATAAATCATTGATATATTTTTAATTATTTTTGCTTTTTGTCGAATTTTTCAAAAAATGTACAACTAATTAATTCATTTATTTTTAATTCTAGACTTTAAAAAATGTACATAATATGTACATTTAATGTTAAATATGTACATAGTAATGTTAAATATATAATGAAATTAAATTGAAACATTAAAAAAAGTACATTGTTTTCATTTCTAAAATTAGTATAATATTTTTTAATATGGCAATTCCGTACCTTCCATTTGATACCGATTGGAAATATTTCTTTGCTATCAAGTTGAGAATCACAAATTTCTCAATTTGATAACTATGAAAATCGCCATATAAAAAATG
This sequence comes from Cordilura impudica, assembly GCA_963682025.1. Classification (NCBI taxonomy): domain Eukaryota; kingdom Metazoa; phylum Arthropoda; class Insecta; order Diptera; family Scathophagidae; genus Cordilura; species Cordilura impudica. The sequence goes on from OY821519.1 coordinate 181,634,711, forward strand.
TGCCTTTTAAGTTGAGAAGACTATATTCGAACTATTGAGGGCATTTGAGAATTAACGTTGGAGATTTGAGAAATGTATTTGATCTCAAATGCACCTCAAGTTGATAGCAAACAAAAATGTTTATTGGGACATTTATTGTAGGGTCGTTTGCACACACACAAAAAATAGAAAATAAATTGTCAATAAGCAAAGCAAGTGGCTTCGAAATTCGATGATGCCAGTTAATCATTTTTTGTTCACGCGGAATTTATAATTGGAGGAATTTTTTTCTCGAGAAATGTATTTTCCGTGAGAAAGAAATTCCTTGAGAATATTCATAATTGGGATGAATAACTTTTAATTGGAACTTTTTAGTCGGAATAAATCATAATTCTAGTTAGATATTGGTTAATATTTAATTAGAAAAAATATTGTGGTGGCATCTACGCAATTATTGAGGCAGTCACGGAAAAATTAAATGCAAGTCTGTTTTTTTTTATACCCTCCACTCCAGTGTGCAGAGGGTATATATAAGTTTGTCATTCCGTTTGTAATAATTAGAAAAAAAAATTTGGACCCCATAAAATATATATATTTGTGATCCTTATAACAACCGGAGTTGATATAGCGATGTCCGTCAGTCCGTCTGTCCGTCTGTGGAAATCACGATGACGGCATCAATCGGGCAGCTAGGGTGCTCGTTGGCATAAAAAATGATTCATTAACATCCTGAAAAGTTTGCTATTTAAAATCGTCCAAATCGGTCAATTAGGGCCCGAGATTTGAATAAAGAACTAAAAAAAGTCTTGAAAAAATATAATTTTCTATGTTGTTCTTGTCACGATCACGCCCTCAATAGGATAGCTAGGGTGATAATTTTTAGTGAGAATGATTCACCAAATTCATGGGAAGATTTCTACTTCAAAAATTATTAAAATCGGTGGAACAGGTCCAGGTAAATCTATGAAAAATTAAAAAAAAAAATTAAAAACATGATGTTTCCATATTGTTCCTGTTGTTATTCTAAATGTTCCATTGTTGTCATAGCTGGTGTTTAAGTACAATTTAATATTTTCTTTGTACTTTTCCGCCTTTGAGTCAATTAGCCATTTTTGGGTTAATTCTGGGTTAAAATCTATGAAACTCCTTTTTTTATACATCGTTGAAAGGAGTGTTTACATAGATTTTAACTAGTAAAACCGTTAACGGTACTTAGATATTGCTCGCCACCTTCTCTCTTTATTTTTTAACTTATAAAATCAATCGTTTTGGTACCTTCGTACAATTCGTACACATAAACACCATCCGCTGTGCATATTTTTAAAAAAAGGTAATACATCTTGTATACATTTGTATATACAAATAAAATAGAGATTTTATTTTCTCTTCTTATAAAAACCTTATACTATATTGTGTTTTATTTCTTTATCTTTTTGCTACATACGCAAACATTTGGTCCTGCGAACCGGATCCTGAGGAAAAATTTGGAAAATTTTTAAAAATTATTAATTTCAACATTCCCACAGCCTTCATCTTGTCAACACCAGCAAGAACCTGCAAAAACAACCCTTCACTTCAACTACAGCAGAAAACAATTAATTAAAAAGGTGCGTATAGTTCAGTTTTTTTTATGTGTGAGCTAAACAAAAACTTGAAAATTTAAAAAGTGTATAATTAAAATTAATTTAAAAAGAAAAAAAGTTTCATCGTTATTGAAATACTATTTTTTTTGCATTCTTTTCGTTTTACAACCCTACGCGTTACGTTACATTACGTATATATTCGTTTATATTTTAATCGAAAGAAAAAGCAAAAGCCGTCGGGATTTTAAAACAAAAAAAAGTGATTAGTGCAAGTAATAATATAAATATTAATCATATCGTGTTTGTTTTAATCGAAGGAAAGAGAAAAAGCCGTCGGGATAGTTTAAAAAAAAGTGTTTAGTGCAAATAATAATAATTTAAACAGGTTTACATTTAAACAGATATACATTACAATAAAGATTATAACTAAATCGGTTTTTCTCCTTTGTGTTATACATATACGCTCACGCGAACGTTTTTTTTCGTGTTTAAGCTGCTTAAGCTGAATAGTTTTTATTTCTCTGTACGTTCACGCGTTGGTTTTTTTTGTGTTTATGCTCAAGAGTGTGTTCATTTCTCTTCACACTAATATATACGCACACGCATTGTGTTGGTTTGTTTTTTCTATAACATTGTTAGTCACCCTACTGTCCGTTTTAGTCGCGACATATCCAGTGTGTTTTTTATTAATTTTTTTTTTTGCAAATTTTGGTTTTGCTTCTAATTAGTTAAAATAATACCACATATTAAGAAAATAAAATTTTTTAATATAGTTTTATATTATTAGTTTATAATATATTATTATTTTTTCGGATTTTTTTTAAACGAATTTTTATATTGTTATTTAAAGTAAATTAACTTATTTTAAAATAAATTCGAACCAAAATGCCGGGAACTGCACTTGATATTTTTATTCGCGATTCGGATACGCTCATTAAATTTGAAGCGAAATTCAACGATATTCGTGAGGAATTACATTCGGTATTTAATCTTGAAATTCGTGGAAAAGAATTGGACTTGCTTTGGGAACAAGTAAAATCGACATATCGTACTTGTTTATCATATTTAGAAAATTCGGATGACGCGGAACCAGCGGATTTTGACGCGGCTGAATCGAAATATGAAGCCACTTTTAACGCGTACGTTAATTGTTTATCTAGGATTAATGAACGATTACATCATTTTAAATCCAACGCGACACCGAAAGAGCAGTCTCAGTCTTCTAGCGTAAACCTCAATTCAGCTGACAACTTTTGTCATAATTTAACGCTTCCGCCATGCGATACCGACGTTTTTGAGGGCGATTACATTTCTTGGCCCACTTTTAGGGATCTTTTTACAGCGGTTTATATCAATAACTCTCGACTTAGCAATATTGAGCGGCTATGCCATCTAGTTCGGAAAACTAGTGGCGAAGCTCGAGAAATTGTTTCGAAATGCCCTCTCACTAATCAAGGGTTTGATGTTGCGTGGCGCAACCTGAGGGACGCATATGACAATCCGCGTATGCTGGTTAATAACCAGTTAAAATCGCTATTTAGCCTTCCCTTTCTTGATAAGGAAACCTCGTCGGGATTAAAAACTTTACAACGCGGAATAAACGGTTGCCTTACGGCTATGTCAATTTATAATATTTCGACGCACAGCTGGGATCCTATTATTGTATTTCTTTGCATTCAACGGTTACCTTCGCAAACTGTTAGTCTGTGGGAACAGAGTATAAAGGACAAATCAGCTTTGTCACTCTGGAAGGATTTGGACCTCTTTCTGACAGAAAGAGTTCAAACTTTAGATTGTTTACGTGATCTTAGGGGTTCAGAATCTGCTAAACGGCTTTCTGAACCTAAAATCAAAGCGCATCATACCAATGCTGCTTCAACTTCAAGTGCTTCTTGTGTTCTTTGTAAGAATCAAGTTCACTTTTTACGCTCTTGTCATCGATTCAAAAGTTTATCTGTCGCGGATCGATTTTCTACGGTAAAAAAGTTTCACTGTTGTGTCAATTGTCTTGCAAGGACACATGAAGCTAAAAATTGTAGCAGTTCGTATAATTGCTCCATTTGTAACAAGAGACATCATACTATGTTACACCGTGAATTACCATCTTCTGAAGTTTCTAGGGATACTAATCGGTCGAATTCGGGTGTTAGTTCGGTTTCTGTTTCTCGAGTTTCAAACTCCGTACCTGCAATCGCATCATCTTCGAATGCCAATCATGCCACAGCTCCTACAAATCGTCAAGTATTTCATACAGCACAAAGTAGGACTGTACTTTTAGGGACGGCTATGGTGAATCTTATTCATCAGGGTACTACGTACCCAGCCCGGGCCCTTATTGACCCTGCTTCTGAAGCATCGTTCATTTCTGAACGTTTGCAAAATCGCCTGAAAATTTCGACGCATTCGACGAATGCTCAAATTTCAGGAGTTAATCAGGCAGTTACGGCAATGTCTAGAAAACTTTGTTCATTAAAAATTGGCTCCACCTTCGATTCATCCCTTGTATTGGAAACATTGGCACTTGTTTTGCCAAATATTTCGGGTAATTTACCATCATTTACAGTCCACTCGTATTTAAAGGAAAATTTGCCAAACCTTCGTTTGGCCGATATTAATTTTGATGACAGTCGACCTGTTGATCTTTTGCTTGGCGCGGATTTATATCCAAGAATTCTGTTGGGAGAAATCCGTCGCAATATTTTGGGCTCTTTACTAGCTCAGAACACTATTTTTGGCTGGATTATTACTGGTCCAGTTGTACAACCTCAAGTTCAGGTATATTCTACGAATGTCGAATTTTCAGAGGAAGATTGCCTTAACAAAAATCTTTTGAGATTCTGGGAACTTGAGGAAACTCCTAAAAGAAAAATTCTGTCTCCATTTGACAAATTTTGTGAGGAAAATTATAAAGCGACTACTCGTCGCGAATCTGATGGTCGATATGTAGTGACTCTCCCATTTAAGCCTGAATTTCCTGAAAAATTTTCTTTAGGGACTTCAAGACCTGGTGTTATGGGACAATATCTTAGGACCGAATCATCTTTACTGCGTAGACCTGAAATTAAGGAGATGTACGATGACGTCGTTAGGGAGTATTTGGACATAGGACATATGAGACCGGTATTACCAAATTTTTCATCTCCTACCTCTTTTTGTTATTTACCTCATCATCCGGTGGTAAAACTAGAACGTAAGACAACTAAATTGAGAGTTGTTTTCAACGCTTCAAATAGAACTTCTAATGGAATTAGTTTAAACGATTGCCTTTACGTAGGACCTACCTTACAAGCAGACTTAGTTCTACTTATTCTTAGGTGGCGTCTGTTTAAATTCGTCTTCAATTGTGATATCACTCAAATGTATAGACAGATTCGGGTAGATCCTTCTCATACCCCTTTTCAACGAATTTTGTTTAGGGATTCTCCGACGGAGACCGTAAGGGACTATGAATTACAGACAGTGACTTTTGGCGTTAACTGCGCCCCATACCTTGCCATTAGGACGTTATTACAACTCGCGGACGATTCTGAGGCTGAGTTCCCTCTCGCAGCACATATTCTACGAAAGTGCATGTACGTTGACGACGTTTTGACAGGGACTCATGACATTTCGACTGCATTAATGGCTCGTGATCAACTCGTCGCTGCTTTGGCCTCTGCTAAGTTTCAGCTAAGAAAATGGACTTCAAACGAACGGAGTATTTTGAAAGATATACCTTTGGACCATTTAGTTGACGCTAAATTATTGACCTTTATAGAATCGAGTACTTCAAAGACTTTAGGAATTCAGTGGAACGCTCAGTTGGACTCGTTTTATTTTAGTGTGACTCCTATTTCATTAAAATCTGGGTATACTAAGAGGGAAGTCTTATCGACTATCGCGAAATTGTTTGATCCTGTAGGTTGGTTAGGTCCTATAATTGTGGTTGCAAAAATTATCATGCAAAAAATTTGGCTTGATAATATAAATTGGGATGATATGCTTCCAATTTCGACGGAAGTTGAATGGAAAAGATTTGTAACTTATTATCATGAGGTAAATACTATTCGTATTCCAAGGTGGGTTAATTATTCGCCGGGAAATTCTGTTGAGCTTCATGTTTTTTCTGATGCCTCGGAAAAGGCATACGCGGGGGTGATTTATATTCGAATTCAGGCCTCTAACGGCGAAATTCATACTCACCTACTTTCATCGAAAACCAAAGTAGCCCCCATCAAATCAATTTCTCTACCTCGTTTAGAACTGTGCGGGGCGGTGTTAGCCTCTGAACTTTTGAAGACGGTAATAGGTGAAATTGATATTAAAATTGATCAAATTTACTGTTGGACTGATTCGACGATAGTCCTTTCTTGGTTAAGGAAAACGCCGTGTTCCTGGGCCACATTTGTAGCGAACAGAGTATGCCGCATTCAAGAAAATGTAGGAAACCATAATTGGTATCATGTTCGTTCTGAGGATAATCCTGCAGATTTAGGTAGTCGTGGTACCTCTCCCACTGAGCTGGAAAATAGTGAGCTTTGGTGGCATGGTCCAAGATGGCTGGGTCAAGATAAAGTGCACTGGAATATAACGGATCTAAGTTATCTCGACACTGACATTGAGGGTCGGGTTGTCAAAACTCATGCTTCCTTCTTTACGGACGTTAAGGGGGAAGATATATATGTGGATATTTTGAATAATTACTCTCGTCTTGATCGAGCTCTTCGGATAATCTCATATATTTTGAGGTTCTTTTACAATAGTCATCCAGCTCATAGGTCAAATCGTTATATGAATGTGGATAAAATCGTTGCTGGTTATGAAATCAGAAGAACAAAATTGCATTTAGCCATTGTGGCTCAGAAACACCACTATGCAGATGAATATAAATGCCTGTTAGACAAAAAACCGTTAAGTTCAAAGAGTTGTCTTATTTCTTTGAATCCCTTTCTCGATAAAGACGGTGTGATAAGATTGAATGGTCGCTTGGTTAAATCACCATCCCTTTCATATACGGAGAAATATCCAATTATTTTACCTTATTCGAGCCGATTTACTCAATTGTTAATAGAATTTGTTCATATGATTTCCATTCACGGTGGAAATCAGTTGATGTTGCGAATACTGCGCATTGAATATTGGGTTCCACGCTTGAAGTCGAAAATTCGTGGAGTCATTGGTCGTTGTAAACGGTGTATTATTGACCGTAAAGTATCTTGTCGTCAAATTATGGCGGCTCTGCCCCCTGAAAGAACTACTCTTACTAGACCATTTATGACAACGGGCGTTGATTTTGCTGGTCCCTTTGACATCAAAAGTTTCACGGGCAGAGCTTGTAGGATAACGAAGGGCTACGTTTGTATTTTTGTTTGCTTTTCTACGAAAGCAATTCATTTAGAGGCAACGTCTGATTTATCGACGCCTACTTTTTTATCTGCCTTTCACAGATTTATTTCTCGACGAGGTTGCCCCTACACTTTATTTTCGGATAATGGCACAAATTTCGTAGGTGCATCGCGTGAATTAGAGAAGGATTTTAAGATATTTCTTAAGGAAAGTCAGATTGCAGTGGGTTCTATTTATGGTATTCAAGGTTTAACTTGGCGGTTTATACCGGCCGGGGCACCTCATATGGGTGGCCTTTGGGAAGCCGGGGTCAAGAGTTTTAAACACCATTTTCGTAAGGAAGCGCAATTTTTTAAATATACTTTTGAAGAACTTTCTTCAGTTCTCGCAAGAATTGAAGCTTGCCTAAATTCACGTCCTCTTTGTTCTATAGCGGATAACCCTCGGGAACCAGTAGCTCTGACTCCTGGTCATTTTTTAATAGGTGGACCAATACTTGCTCCCCCGGAGCCTGAAATTAATGAATCCCCGATAAGTCTTGTTAATCGATTTCGAAAAATGAAAGCGTTGTCTCAACTTTTTTGTCGCCGATGGAAAGAAGAATATTTAATGACGTTAAATAAGCGCTATAAATGGAAATATCCAGAACGCGATCTACAGGAAAACGACTTAGTCGTTATCAAGCATGAAAATCTACCTCCAACATCGTGGCGTTTAGGCCGGGTCATAAAAGTTTATCCGGGAAGTGACGGTCGCGTAAGGGTCGCGGATATTCGTACTGCTAATGGGGTTGTAAAACGACCAATAACCAAACTGGTCATTTTGACCGAATAATTTACACTTTTTCTTCGATATTTTCTTTAAATTTTTTATTGTTTCATAGAAATATGGAATCTCTCCCTAAACTTTTTGAGATGCTCTGCTCGATTATGCTATGGCGCAATACACCGTTTTTGGATGGGTCATATCTGGCCCATCTCCATTGTAGAGTCCTTACTGGCTCATATGTAGAGTCCTTACTGGCTCAAATTGTAGAGTCCCTACTGGCTCATACTTATTTATAATCAATTTTCCATTGGGGTCCCTACTGGCCTATGGAAAATTGTTACGTCGAGGTCCCTACTGGCCAATTTAAGTGTTAAAAAAAAAAAAAAAAAATTTGAATTCAAGCTCACATTTTTAAACTGAACTATGCCTTATTTTAAGATACTTAAGTTATTTGTTAAAGTATTATTGTTGCAACACACCTTGATGTTGCAAGGTGGCCGGCAATGTTTAAGTACAATTTAATATTTTCTTTGTACTTTTCCGCCTTTGAGTCAATTAGCCATTTTTGGGTTAATTCTGGGTTAAAATCTATGAAACTCCTTTTTTTATACATCGTTGAAAGGAGTGTTTACATAGATTTTAACTAGTAAAACCGTTAACGGTACTTAGATATTGCTCGCCACCTTCTCTCTTTATTTTTTAACTTATAAAATCAATCGTTTTGGTACCTTCGTACAATTCGTACACATAAACACCATCCGCTGTGCATATTTTTAAAAAAAGGTAATACATCTTGTATACATTTGTATATACAAATAAAATAGAGATTTTATTTTCTCTTCTTATAAAAACCTTATACTATATTGTGTTTTATTTCTTTATCTTTTTGCTACATACGCAAACAGCTGGACTTGTTGTTTTTGTGGTCGTTGTGATAATAATATAATAAAAACGAACCCTTTGTACATTTTTTTGTGAACTCTGGTAGAAAATTTTAGAAGTTTCCATTGTTTTGGCATCACTAAAAAAATTTGTTAGATCATTTCTGTCATTGCCACGAGCCTGCGTGCAAAATTTCAGATCGATTGGCTCACGGGAAAGGGGCTAAAAATCGATCCAAAATTTTGTCGACAAGCAGACACTACCAGTTAATATAAAGGCAGTAAATAAAGGGAGTAAAAGTTCACCAATAATTTAAAAAACAAATTTTTATGTATTAATTTATTTAAAGAAAAAAATAATTAAATGAAATAGTAATAATAATAAAAAAAAATAATATACAATACAAAAAAAAAAAAGAATATATAAATAAAATAAAATAAAGATAAATGCATTCATAGCATTATAATACATATAAAAGGTCAATGTTTTCTAACCGTAACCGTAACGAGTCAGTTGTTTTTTTTTACATGAAAATCATTTAAAACAGTTACCGAACGTAACCGGAACGTCCCAATACTTTTCATGTGAAAAAGAGGCTGACACGTTACGTAACAGTTACATGTCGCTAACTTGTTCTTTACACAGGCTACTGCTTTTGCCCAACTTCAAGTCTATTTATATAGTTTCGTAAGCATAACTGATAAAATTGTTTCTATTATTTTTTGCTGTAAGTAATAAATTATAAATATACTGAATTTGCAAACTAAAATGGATACGTATATTGGAGGTGCTTTAATACAAAAGAGTTAACGAAACAAAATCAAAAAAAAAAAAACAACTCTACAACATCAACAATGGCCGTCATATGTTCTTCAAATAGAAAAAAAACTGCAAGTGTGTTTTGTTGGCTACAAAACAAAAATAGTGTTGACAATATAACAAAATATGTAAAAGAAGTTAGTGCTATGAAATATTTTATTTTGTTTAAAAAAAAAATCGCAAAATGAAAGGCTATAATTCCATTAATAATCAAAAGGCGTTAAACTAATTTATTTATTTTTACGTTGTACTAATGCATTTTAAATAAGTAAAAGTAATTGTATATTTAAATAAAAATTCATTTGTATTATATGTTGCTGTCGTATTCAGAAAAATCAAGTAGCAGACTATGCGACTACAAATGCTGCTGCCAGCAGTCGTCTATGTGTTTCATTCATGATGTTGCATTTTTTTGCGAGCAATACTTACATATCTTCTAAATAAAGAAATAATAGTTTTTTTCATACTGCGAAATCTATACAAATATATGTACAAATACTATATGTCAAATTTCAAATTTGCAATAATTGATACATTTTTGAAAGAAAATTGTATAATATGAAATGTCTTTAATTTATTTCATAGAAAACAATTTTTTGAGGTGCGTGGATTTTCCATATTTACTGTTTTACTATTTTCGTAATGAGGTTAAATGAGTTAAAAAGAATTTAAAATATTTGAAAATATTAGGTGAGGATCCTCAAGATGTAATATACGATCGGTCTAAAACTTTTCACTTAGAGCCACAGTTAAATTCGAAACAACAAAAACCCATATATTTTGTGCATAAAGTTTAACATTAAATGTGCTTTTCTAAAATGTCTATATATTTTTTCTCATTCATATCTGACCATCTTCAATGTAAATTTACCAAAGTTTTTTTTATTGCAATATGTATATAAAACTTAAAAATTTAATATTTTTTATTGTGTATTAACTTATTATTCTGCGATTTTCATTACATCACAAAATGTTACAAATTGGCACTACTGTTTCAAAAACAGAAAACTTCTAAATCAGTTGAAAACAGTTGATCTGTAAAACTGTGTGTGAAATTGTGTCAAATAAAATTACAAATATTAATAAATATAATAATACATATATATATATATATTATTAATTTTGTTAAGAATTAGCACACAAAATTGATTTTCCATTTTGCATTTCATTTATAAAGAATTCTGCCATATTTTGTTAAAGGGAAAATCCATTTTTGTTATATTAAAAAAAACAGACTTGCATTTAATTTTTCCGTGACTGCCTCAATAATTGCGTAGATGCCACCACAATATTTTTTCTAATTAAAACAGTTGATCTGTAGAACTGTGTGTGAAATTGTGTCAAATAAAATTACAAATATTAATAAATATAATAATACATATATATATATATATTATTAATTTTGTTAAGAATTAGCACACAAAATTGATTTTCCATTTTGCATTTCATTTATAAAGAATTCTGCCATATTTTGTTAAAGGGAAAATCCATTTTTGTTATATTAAAAAAAAACAGACTTGCATTTAATTTTTCCGTGACTGCCTCAATAATTGCGTAGATGCCACCACAATATTTTTTCTAATTAAATATTAACCAATATCTAACTAGAATTATGATTTATTCCGACTAAAAAGTTCCAATTAAAAGTTATTCATCCCAATTATGAATATTCTCAAGGAATTTCTTTCTCACGGAAAATACATTTCTCGAGAAAAAAATTCCTCCAATTGCTTTGCTTATTGACAATTTATTTTCTATTTTTTGTGTGTGTGCAAATGACCCTACAATAAATGTCCCAATAAACATTTTTGTTTGCTATCAACTTGAGGTGCATTTGAGATCAAATACATTTCTCAAATCTCCAACGTTAATTCTCAAATGCCCTCAATAGTTCGAATATAGTCTTCTCAACTTAAAAGGCACATTTTTTATATGGCGATTTTCATACACTAAACCAAAAAATTGTAAGAAACCACCGTAAAATTGATAATTTTACGCTACAAAATACGTCCAACAGGAAAATTATCAATTTTGATATTGAAGCAATATCAATTTGATATGTGATATTTGGATTGATACGAAAACATGTAAAATTGATAATTTTAATGTGAAATGTAAAATGTAATATTAATAAGATTAATGTTAATTTTATATGAATAAAATATCATTTTGATACGAATAAAATATCAAAATGATATGATTTAATGTAGAATTGACGTTATTTTAATGTTCATTTGATATGTGAAAATATCATTTTGATATGAATAAAATATTAATTTGATATGAAAAAAATATTAATTTGATACGATTTAATGTGTAATTCATATTATATGTAATTTTTTTTATATACTCACATACAAACCCATATATATTCCTTTATTTAAATTAAACAATAATTTGTTGAAATAATTAGAGATATGTTTTATTGTAAATTTTTTAAAAATAACATATTTAAATAAAAAAAAAAACTTAAAATTCTTTGTTTCTAATGAGAGTAGTTCCATCTGATATATAATACAAATGAATAGGCACACCTGTGAATAATTTTAAATTTAATATTTCAAAAAACTTGTTCTTAGAACCTACTACATATGACTGATAATGTTCTGAAAAATATAATATTTCATGTTTGATTGCAATTACTGAAAGATGATTGTTAATACTAATAATTATCTCTCTAATTTCATAAAGATCAACTACATCATTGCATTTTATAGTTAAAAAGTAACCCTTTTTGTAAAAAGTTCCTTTGAAAGTGGCAGATTTTCTTGCTAAATTATTTGCGAAATCTGGTTTAAAACAATCAAAATTTTTTATAAAATTAAAGTATTCAGAATTTTCAATATTAAAAAAATACGATTTTTCAAATTTAGTTTGATTAGGTAAACCATTTGCATTTTCATTTAAAAAGGAAGTAAATTTTAAAGATGCTTTTATGCTCAATGTATATGTAATATTTTTTCGTGACGTTATAGCATAAGTTTTTGCTTCTCTATGTTTTGATTCATAGCGAAAGCTCCATAAGTATTTGGGTGGCCCAGATTGTTTTATTATATTTACATAATGGTTTAAAAAATGATATTTCGGTTTAAGTGGTTTTTTGAAAAGTTCCATATAAGTTTCATTGTGAAATTGAATTAAAGTGTGTAGTTTGTTAAGTAAAGGTTCATCAAATCTGCTCATTAGCAAAATATCTACTATATTCAAGAGCGTTATAAAATATTTCCAAACTTTATTGTCTGTAGGTATTTTATCACCTATAATTAGTGGTAGGAAATGAACAAATGTAATCATTTCTCGAGCGGACATTTTTATTTTATTATTTAACAAATGACCTATCTCTAAAGGCGGAGATAAATTCCCAATTTCGGTTTCGCCATAGTTAAACATTTGCTTTCTGTAATTAAAAGCCTGAATGGAAAATAATTTTTTTTCTGAAATAAAATAAAGTAATATTTCACAAAGGTCGTATCTACAAACGCCTTCAAATAAATCGTGAACAATGTCAACAACATAATTTTTAGTTACATGAAAAGTTGGTAAATCATTATATAAGCAGTAAGTTTTTATTCCGGTTAGTTTAACGTCATTTATTGCCAATCCTAATGTGTAATTTTCTTCCGATCTTAAATTATCAATGTGTTCTATGCTATCATTGGACATTTCATTTTTTTGCCTTTTACAAAAGCGACAGTAGTAATTTGAATTAAATGAAGTAGTAAATCCCAAAACATCATTAAGCCCCAAATTATCTCCAAGAATGTTACACATAACAAAATGAATTTGATGTGACCCTGTCTCTGTTTGCAATAATAATCCATTTTCTTCCAGATTCCTAAATTTTTCAATCAAAGGCCGCAGAAATGGATCATTGCCAAAGATTTTTTGGTCCTTGCTTTTAAAGTATGCTGCTACAAAAATGTAGTTTAAATTTGATAATAAATATTGTGACAAAGTAGGAAAGCTATAATACACACCGCAAACTGAATCAACACTAGCGTGACTGCCTAAAGGGTTATTTATTTCGAAACTATCAAGATATATGAAATATGGTATTATGGTTTTACCTGAATAAAAACTGGATTTTTCTGCAAAAGATGCGGAATTTACAAAATGTGTTATATCAGAATCCGTGGATAATTTGTTGATATTATATAGTGCGATAGTTAAGATAGAAGGTAATTCAAAAAATTTACGAAATTGGAATTCTATGGGCATTATACAGCCTTTTACATTGCTAGCGTCTAAATTCGGTTCATTGTTTAAAATAATTTCGGAAATCTCATTATTAACATTAAAAAATATTGGCTTTGCAAATCGATCTGATTCTGTAATACTTTTGAAGAGTTTATATTCGGATTTTATTTCATCAAAAGGGTTTCCACAAAAACTTAAAAATTCAACAAATTCTTTTTTGTCCAGTTCTGGAATATGATGTAAAATTTTATTTTTTATTTCTTGCGTAAGGTTCGAAGTAATAGCAGAAACTTCTTTTTGTATAAATAGAACATCCTTTCTAGTTATATTACTTTTTGTATGAAAATTTATTGAAAACTGTTCACATTGTTTGGAAATTAAAGCTTTACATATTGAATAGTCAGAGTTATGTTGAGGATATTGCAATACGTTTGAAGCCTGGTCCATCATGTCATTTAATTCATGTCTAATGTTATCTTGTATTGGAACTTCCGTGTTTATGTCAGATTCATGAATAATATTAGCTGGTAAAGCAACTGGATTTGGAATAACAAGGTTTGTCTGAGGTAGATTAAAACTAAAGTGTTTTTTTGTATGTTTTTGAAATGAATTTAAGTTCGAAAAGAGTTGAGTACAGTTTTGAACTATACAGCGATAATCACTGTTGACACCAAGCCCGTGAATTAATTTAAAATGTTTTACTAAAATTGGCAGCTCTTGAAATACGTGCCCGCAAACAAAACATGAAATATTCATTTTTAATTCTTATTTTCAATAAATTCCGATAGCACAGAATTTTTAACGTCATAAATTGTACTTATTTCATAAATATATTGTTGTAAAAACAGCCATAATAATATCGATTCTTTAGAATATTGTAAATCAAAAACATGGTATACCTTAAAACATATATCCATTGCTGCTATAAACGATGTAAATTTTTGAAGAGTCTCTCCATAACTCACATAAAACTCCTTTAAATCAGTAAGGTGTGGTCCAATCACAATAACATAAGGCTGGATGGTGGTTTTTCTTTGCATGGAACATTTCGTTTTATGGTCCCTTGCCATCTGCAAATCGTTTACAGTAGCTATATGTACAATAGAGCTGTTAATTGCATCTTTAATTGTAGTTTTTTTAACCATTTTTCCGGCTTCCATTTGAACAAAAAACCTAGATGTTGGCTTTAGAACCGCGTTTAATAGCATTGTTAAGACACAATCCCTGGAATCTTTATACGTAAAACACGTTATTAATTATTTATTATATTTCAGAAAAATAATGACTTACTTTTATCTATAGCTTCATTAGTTGCAGAATCGAATAAGATTTTGTACTGATTTTGTTTTAAATTCTTTTTGTAGAATTTAATTAGATTGGTTTCTAAATCGTCCCACTTGTCAACAAGATTGTACCGTTTTCCAGGCAACATCACATCAAAGTCATAATCAATCTATAATTTAAATATTGATTACTGGATAATTCACATAGTGCAATAAACTTACAAATTTTTCTGCTCCTGACTGCTTAAAAAATGGCCACCCATCAAGAATTAAATTCAAAGTAGCTGAAGCTTTGATGTCACTGCTGCGTAATGCAAACGTTTTTTGCCATAAATCGATTGAATCTATTTCGTCGTTCTGCATAATTTTCATTTTATTCTGTATGGACAACATCTCCGGTGTGGGACTAGTTGGATTAGAAATCTTTTCCTTTTTAGGGGTTTCTATTTCTCTCTCAGACGAGCGTTTGCGATTTAAATTGTTAAACCTGTGGGTTAGAGAAATAATGATTGTATGAAAAATAAAAAATAAAACTTTAAACAAACCTATTGAACAATAATCCCGTAGGATTCCTCTTTTTTGCATCCTTTCGTGAAACGTAATATATTTCTTTTGTTTCTGAAGGAAAAATGCCAACTATTTCATTAGCCATTTGCTCAACTTGCGGACTGCGAGGAATAGCGTACTTATTCTTGGTGACATCGTAATAGAATTCAACTATACAGTTCAATAATTTTTTCCTGTTGTCTGATGAGAGTTTTTTATCGACTGCATAATTTTTTAAAATTCCATCTCCAACCTTCGTTTGCTTGAGAATATCAAGGAGCGGCTTTGAATGGAAACAAACAATATTTTAAAAATTATTTAAATTATTCACGATCTTCCAAAAAACACTTACCGTATAGCCAGTAACATTTGTTTTACAAGACGATGTTGTATTGGAACCAAAATCTTGGGATTGGACCCATCCCAGAACTTTGGAATGACAGCTTACGGTGGTAATATCGTCCTTAGGAAACTAGATTAGATTTTTAAAAAAAATTTAGTATTGTTCGATAATAACATTAACAATTTTACATTCTTTAATTTCCAAATGGATATCTTTTCCCTCAGCTCTGCCTTCAAACCAATATTGTAAGTTTCAGGAAAAACCGCATTCAAATCGTCCTTATTAATG
Source organism: Cordilura impudica (assembly GCA_963682025.1). Taxonomy (NCBI): domain Eukaryota; kingdom Metazoa; phylum Arthropoda; class Insecta; order Diptera; family Scathophagidae; genus Cordilura; species Cordilura impudica. The sequence goes on from OY821519.1 coordinate 181,650,724, forward strand.
TATCTAAGACGGTCGTACGTAAAACCACAAGCTTTTGAAATAAAATAAAAAAAATATTAAAAATATATGACTTCATATCAATTTTTAATATCAAAATGTGCATATCAATTGCACATTTTTATATCAAAAATATATGAATTCATATCAATAACTTCACACATTTCCGTATTAAGATCAGCATGATGAGACAATTATTTTTAACATTGCTATTAACAATATTTTAATAAAAATAATTAAATATTATATTACTTACCATTAAGAGCATCAAATGCGTTCTTTAAATTGAACTCCTCGAGTAAATCCATTAATTTTCTGTTACCCTCATTGGCCACAGTTTCTGGGTCGACTTCGCCTGATAATGTGACAATTGTTTTTTCACTTTGGTGATTTAAGAAATCAGCCACTTCGGACATATATATAATTTCTTCTGTATTATCCATTTTTTTTTTTAATTTAACACTTTAAAATTAATATTAATATTTTTTTATTATGCGCGATTCACAACACCGTTTGTTTTATGTGATTTTCACAATTTTTTTTAAGATGCTACTCAGTTTTTTCCATGAACTTGAAATTGACAGGTTCTCTTAGAGTAAACAAACACATTTCTACATTATCGTACTCTTTCTTACTACCACACTGTACATTATCGTACTCTTTCTTACGACCACTGAAATAGAGCAACACATTTCGGAGAAATAAAAAAAGGTGTAATGTTTTCATATCACATTATAAAGAATTAATATCAATTTCACATTTTTCTTATCAATTTCGATGTGAAATTGATCAATTACATTTTTAAATGTAAAATTGATATATGTTCTTGTAGAAGTAATATTGACATTAATTTGATATTACGAATTGATATGACAATGTAAAACATTATAATATCAATTTGATATTTTAACTATCAATCTAAAGTTAAAAATATCAATCTAACATTAAAACACGTTAATGTAACGTTTTTCACGTTAGATTAATAATTTTCTTATCAAATTTCAAATATTTTCACTAAATGTGGATTTGATAAGAAAAAAATTTCAAATTGATATGCGGTTTTTTTTTGAGTGTAGTTATCAAATTGAGAAATTTGTGATTCTCAACTTGATAGCAAAGAAATATTTCCAATCGGTATCAAATGGAAGGTACGGAATTGCCATATTAAAAAATATTATACTAATTTTAGAAATGAAAACAATGTACTTTTTTTAATGTTTCAATTTAATTTCATTATATATTTAACATTACTATGTACATATTTAACATTAAATGTACATATTATGTACATTTTTTAAAGTCTAGAATTAAAAATAAATGAATTAATTAGTTGTACATTTTTTGAAAAATTCGACAAAAAGCAAAAATAATTAAAAATATATCAATGATTTATTTGTACTTTTTTGGCATTTTTTAATTTAATTTATTATTTATGACATATTTAAATAATATCTCAGACTTAACACAAATCGTATTCAAGTTGAAAAAATGTTTGGTCTCAAGTGGAGAAAAGTGTTGGATATCCAATTGAGAGTAAAAATGTTTCTCAAAGATTGGAAAAAATGTTAAATCTCAACTTGATGTCAAGTTGAAAGCAAACAAGGAGAAAAATTGTTCAACCCAAGTTGAGAATTACATTTGACATCAATTTAAGAACTTAACTTTTCTCCAACATTGGAGAAATAATATTTCAATGCATACTGGGGAATGACCGAAACTAACACATAAACAGTTTTTTCCTATTTGAAAAACATATGACTGTCATTGTTGCTGTTGTAGAGTTGTTATACCCTCCACTCCAGTGTGCAGAGGGTATATATAAGTTTGTCATTCCGTTTGTAATAATTAGAAAAAAAATTTTGGACCCCATAAAATTTATATATTTGTGATCCTTATAACAACCGGAGTTGATATAGCGATGTCCGTCTGTCCGTCTGTCCGTCTGTGGAAATCACGATGACGGCATCAATCCGGCAGCTAGGGTACTCGTTGCCATAAAAATGATTCACTAACATCCTGAGAAGTTTGCTATTTAAAATCGTCCAAATCGGTCGATTAGGGCCCGAAATTTGAATGAAGAACTAAAAAAGTCTTTAAAAAAAAATAATTTTCTATGTTGTTCTTGTCACGATCACGCCCTCAATAGTGCAGCTACAGTGATCATTTTTAGTGAGAATGATTCACCAAATTCATGGAAAGATTTCTACTTCAAAAATCATTAAAATCGGTGGAACAGGTCCAGGGAAATCTCTGAAAAATAAAAAAAAAAAATGAAAAATATGATATTTCTATATTGTTCTTGTTGTTATTCTAAATGTTGCATTGTTTTCATAGCTGGACTTGTTGTTTTTGTGGTCGTTATGGTAACAATATAAGAAAAACAAACCCTTTGTACATTTTTTTTTATCAACTCTGGTAGAAAAATTTAAAAGTTTCCATTGTTTTGGCATCATTTCTGTCATTGCCACAAGCCTGCCTGCAAAATTTCAGATCGATTGGGTCACGGGAAAGTGGTTAAAATCGATCCAAAATTTTTTCGACAAGCAGACACTACGAGTTAATATAAAGGGAGTAAAAATTCACCAACATCTAAAGCAAATAATGCTAAAATACCTAGTTGTTAATAAAAAAAACAATTGGGCAATTCACAATGGGTAATGTATCGTTGTATCTCTTGTATCGTGTATCACTTTACAATAGTGTAAAATTGTTGTTGGTAATTTTCACTGAAAAATCTGATACACGATCCAACTTCATTTGCTATGTTTAGTAAATGTTGTATATTGTATCATAACATATCAGTTCCAAGTGAATGCCAGTTTTTATGAAAAAGAAAAAACAAATACATAGAATATTATCAGCATAAATAATTATAAAATAAAATATGGCAAATAATGCAAATAACGCAAATACATCGATAAGTTTATTTATATAAAAATTAATGTTTATATTCTTAGTATGTATTTTCTCTTTCAGTACCAACCAAAACATTTAACATTTTTTTTTTCATTATAAATTAAAATGCAGGGTATATCTCACGACCAAAAAGCAAACACTGACAAGTGTTTTCTCTTATACAAAATAGCAGAAGCGACGAAGCGATCTTTCCTCGTTGGATCGAAAATTACTAAAGAAAGCGTTTTACAATATGAAAATACAACTGAGTGTTCACAACAAATGATTGTATTGTGTATTTCAATACAACATACAATATACAACACCTGTTGTGAATTGCCCAAATGTAAATTTAGCAAAAAAATTTATGTATTAATTTATTTAAAGAGAAAAACACAAAAATAACGTTTGATGTTGTATTTTTTGTGTGTAATATTTAAATATACATACATACACATATTAAATAATACAAATAATGTACATATATTATATATATGTATGTATGTATATTCATAGTAACTGCATGTTAGAAATAAATCGGTTATTTTATTTACATAAAATTCTGCAGTATTTTGTTGTGGGGAAAATACATTTCTTTTGTATAACAGAGTGTCACTTCATTTTGCTCAGCGTGACTATGCCACAGTAGATGCCGCCATAATTTTTGTTTGTTCTAATTAGCTTTGCAATAGTTATTTCTACTTTAACATGAATGTTAATATTTTCAACTAGATATCATACAGAACAATGTTAAGAGTATACACGGGTTGGTCTTTTATTTCATACGTTTTTTCATTATTCTTTTACAAATATGAACATAAGTTTGGCATATTACCCACCAATCTCACATCACACTGCAAGTTCGAAAAACTCAATACACTCACATTTTTTTTTACTAATACACACACATTTTCCGAAGTGGTCACACTAATGGCACCAAATTTTTCGTGCGAATAGTGTTATAAATTAATGCAGTGTTATAAATTTAATGCAAATTTACTGGATTCTGTAAAATTGTAATTAAAGTTTTAACTTGTTAAATCTATTATAATGATTTATTTTTTGAAATGCGCATACAAAAACGAAAGTTTGTTAATTATAGAGCATAAATATTATTAACTATTATTAAAATAATACTAATAATAATAAATGTAAACATTTTCCCTCAAACATGTGCTGTATAATAAACTTGGTAACTCTACTTAAAATAAAATAAGAGAGAGAAGTATACAAATTTTTTCAAGTTTACACTTCGACAACATTTTAAAAATGAGATTGCAGTCAGATGTTTGAGCATAAAATTTAATGGCGATGGATTCGACTAATTCGAACAATTTTTCGTTGATAATACGTACACAACGATTTTACAATTTCAGTGTGATGTGAGATTCGGGGGGTTAACTTTTTGTTGTCTTTACAAAATAGAGTTACCGAGTTCGTCAATGAGTTTTTTGCTTACAAAACAGTTCTACATAGTTATATAGAATTATTATTCTGCTTTACCTATAAAATATCTGATTGCGATTACATCTAATTTTTAAAAATTGTTTATAATTAATAAAGCATTATTATTCACATAAATACAAAATTTCACTTTTTAAATTTTCCATTCAAATTTAAGAAAATATCAATTATAATAAAAACTGAAAATAAAATTTCCAATTATAAATTAGAAAATATTAATTGAGTTTCAGAAAATCATATCAAAACGTCGGAAATAATAATTTTAAATTTAGAAATATCTTTACATTTAAAAATGTTTACATTTAAAAAATTTATTGCCATTCAGGAGATATTAATAACTTTTCAGTACCGGGATTCAGTAACTTCTTTTAACGATAGTCGAATTGTAAAAAAAAAGAAAATTGCAAAATTATCAGTAAAATTTTGAAACGATATTCGCTATTGTTAAAGTCAGCTGTTGTTGTTATCTAAACGACAACCATTTTTGTGTTGTTTATCCAATCGATAAAAACTTAAATTTTTAGGTTGAAATGTCGTCATACATAAATAAAAATCATGAAATAGTGAAAATATTTTGCTTTAATTAAAAAACTTTTTTATATAAATAAAAAAATTAAATAGCATATTCAATTCATTATTTCATTTTGAAATAAATAAACAGAAATATTAGTAAAAAAAATAAAGATATTAAACATAAACATAAAATCATCCTGTCAAACACGAAGTAATTTGTTTTTTTCTATTCTTTGTGTTTTTCGCTTATTTTGACAGAGATGCCACTCCTTTACAATTTAAATAAATAGAAAAACAGATTTGTCGATATTAATTTAAATTCAATGAATTTAAGAAAACCTCAAATGATATTTAAGAATTGCTAACATAAAAATTGTTACATAAGTAAACGTAATTTTATGAGAATGTTATTTTTTATATATAAATTTTCACAATTTTTTTTTGGATGAAAATTTGAAGTTTTTCAGAAAATAAAGATAACATTAAATTATTTTATTTAAAATGTTTGGGACTTTTCGTTTTTTGCGTTTTTCATCCCTAATTTGATTATTTATTATTATAAATTTATTCTCTATGTTTTCAAAATATGGCAATATTTTAAAAAAAAAGTTGAGAGAGCTTTTTTTTTTGGTTATTATTTTGTTACTCCATCCGACCTATATGGCCACAATGAAGAAATATTTGGCCAGTTAAAAGAAACTATACAGCCATCTCCAATTAGCACGATTTAATGCATATAGCCACTCTACACAACCATTACCTTTGCAATGGAGGTTAGGGCGAGCTATTTAATTAGCAAAAACTAAATTAAACGAGAAGTTATGTCATATAACCGGAAACGCATGCATATAGGTATATAACCAAAATGCATGCCGATCAGCAACCACGATGACCAAAAAGCAAACACCGAAATAAATCCGAAATAATAGAAAAGAAGAAAACCAACCCAAAGAATTTGCTGAAATAATTTGGTATTAAGTTTAACAAATTGTTTACTTTTTCATTTACATTTATTATCAAGACTCAAACCGAGGTGGAGGTTATCAAAGATTCGGCACAGCCGAATTTAACACTCTTACTTGTTAATATAACAAAAATGGATTTTCCCTTTAACAAAATATGGCAGAATTCTTTATAAATGAAATGCAAAATGGAAAATCAATTTTGTGCTAATTCTTAACAAAATTAATAAAATATATATATGTATTATTATATTTATTAATATTTGTAATTTTATTTGACACAATTTCACACACAGTTCTACAGATCGACTGTTTTAATTAGAAAAAATATTGTGGTGGCATCTACGCAATTATTGAGGCAGTCACGGAAAAATTAAATGCAAGTCTGTTTTTTTTAATATAAAGGCCTGTACGCAGCTTGCTAAGGAATCAAAAACTTCATATAAAAAAACGCTTCAGAAATGCTTAAGGAATTTTTCTGTCAAAAAATTTCTGTTGATAGTCCGCAGCTTTTTAAAAAAGTTGTATTGTTTTTACTACTTTTTTTTGACGTAAATGAAGTTAGGCAACCCAGGCTTTGAGCAGGAATATCAAATTTTTCGTTCTTTCTGAAAGGAATTTTGACAGGAGAGGTAAAAATAAACAAAATGTAATATGCTAAAAAAAATAAAAGTTATTTTTCAGTTGCAAACCTGGGAAAAAACGAACAAAATTCGGCAAAAAAAACAAGAAGCGGATGGGTAATTTTGATACTGAGCTTAAAAAGCGTTTAGCAGGCCAAATAAAGCAGAACCGAAGAATTGATTTGTTTTCAATTTCACAATTCTTAATAATTGACAGAAAACTGCTGATTTCTAGCGTTGCACTGAAAGGTACTTTTGTGCTTTTTTTTCTTTAAGAAATATATGAAAATTATCTGTTAAGATTCCTTAACAAGCTGCGTACAGCTCTTAACAAAAATGGATTTTCCCTTTAACAAAATAAGGCAGAATTCTTTATAAATGAAATGCAAAATGGAAAATCAATTTTGTGCTAATTCTTAACAAAATTAATTATATATATATATATATATATGTATTATTATATTTATTAATATTTGTAATTTTATTTGACACAATTTCACACACAGTTTTACAGATCAACTGTTTTCAACTGATTTAGAAGTTTTCTGTTTTTGAAACAGTAGTGCCAATTTGTAACATTTTGTGATGTAATGAAAATCGCAGAATAATAAGTTAATACACAATAAAAAATATTAAATTTTTTAAGTTTTATATACATATTGCAATAAAAAAAACTTTGGTAAATTTACATTGAAGATGGTCAGATATGAATGAGAAAAAATATATAGACATTTTAGAAAAGCACATTTAATGTTAAACTTTATGCACAAAATATATGGGTTTTTGTTGTTTCGAATTTAACTGTGGCTCTAAGTGAAAAGTTTTAGACCGATCGTATATTACATCTTGAGGATCCTCACCTAATATTTTCAAATATTTTAAATTCTTTTTAACTCATTTAACCTCATTACGAAAATAGTAAAACAGTAAATATGGAAAATCCACGCACCTCAAAAAATTGTTTTCTATGAAATAAATTAAAGACATTTCATATTATACAATTTTCTTTCAAAAATGTATCAATTATTGCAAATTTGAAATTTGACATATAGTATTTGTACATATATTTGTATAGATTTCGCAGTATGAAAAAAACTATTATTTCTTTATTTAGAATATATGTAAGTATTGCTCGCAAAAAAATGCAACATCATGAATGAAACACATAGACGACTGCTGGCAGCAGCATTTGTAGTCGCATAGTCAGCTACTTGATTTTTCTGAATACGACAGCAACATATAATACAAATGAATTTTTATTTAAATATACAATTACTTTTACTTATTTAAAATGCATTAGTACAACGTAAAAATAAATAAATTAGTTTAACGCCTTTTGATTATTAATGGAATTATAGCCTTTCATTTTGCGATTTTTTTTTTAAACAAAATAAAATATTTCATAGCACTAACTTCTTTTACATATTTTGTTATATTGTCAACACTATTTTTGTTTTGTAGCCAACAAAACACACTTGCAGTTTTTTTTTCTATTTGAAGAACATATGACGGCCATTGTTGATGTTGTAGAGTTGTTTTTTTTTTTGATTTTGTTTCGTTAACTCTTTTGTATTAAAGCACCTCCAATATATGTATCCATTTTAGTTTGCAAATTCAGTATATTTATAATTTATTACTTACAGCAAAAAATAATAGAAACAATTTTATCAGTTATGCTTACGAAACTATATAAATAGACTTGAAGTTGGGCAAAAGCAGTAGCCTGTGTAAAGAACAAGTTAGCGACATGTAACTGTTACGTAACGAGTCAGCCTTTTTTTCACATGAAAAGTATTGGGACGTTCCGGTTACGTTCGGTAACTGTTTTAAATGATTTTCATGATTTTCGTTACGGTTACGGTTAGAAAACATTGACCTTTTATATGTATTATAATGCTATGAATGCATTTATCTTTATTTTATTTTATTTATATATTCTTTTTTTTTTGTATTGTATATTATTTTTTTTTTATTATTATTACTATTTCATTTAATTATTTTTTTCTTTAAATAAATTAATACATAAAAATTTGTTTTTTAAATTATTGGTGAACTTTTACTCCCTTTATTTACTGCCTTTATATTAACTGGTAGTGTCTGCTTGTCGACAAAATTTTGGATCGATTTTTAGCCCCTTTCCCGTGAGCCAATCGATCTGAAATTTTGCATGCAGGCTCGTGGCAATGACAGAAATGATCTAACAAATTTTTTTAGTGATGCCAAAACAATGGAAACTTTTAAAATTTTCTACCAGAGTTCACAAAAAAATGTACAAAGGGTTCGTTTTTATTATATTATTATCACAACGACCACAAAAACAACAAGTCCAGCTATGACAACAATGGAACATTTAGAATAACAACAGGAACAATATGGAAACATCATGTTTTTAATTTTTTTTTTTAATTTTTCATAGATTTACCTGGACCTGTTCCACCGATTTTAATAATTTTTGAAGTAGAAATCTTCCCATGAATTTGGTGAATCATTCTCACTAAAAATTATCACCCTAGCTATCCTATTGAGGGCGTGATCGTGACAAGAACAACATAGAAAATTATATTTTTTCAAGACTTTTTAGTTCTTCATTCAAATCTCGGGCCCTAATTGACCGATTTGGACGATTTTAAATAGCAAACTTTTCAGGATGTTAATGAATCATTTTTTATGCCAACGAGCACCCTAGCTGCCCGATTGATGCCGTCATCGTGATTTCCACAGACGGACAGACGGACATCGCTATATCAACTCCGGTTGTTATAAGGATCACAACTATATATATTTTATGGGGTCCAAATTTTTTTTTCTAATTATTACAAACGGAATGACAAACTTATATATACCCTCTGCACACTGGAGTGGAGGGTATAATAAATAACAGGACTAAATACCTTAACTTTTATACATAAAATAAAATACGGCAACGCTCCTGAATACCTATGTGACCAACTCAAATATGTCAGAGATGTACAACCTTATGGACTGAGAAATGCAGAAAACTTCAGGCTAAAGAAGACGACCACATCTACAATGCAAAGATCTCTTTTTTATAAGGGACTGAAATTGTTTAATGATCTAGAAGATGATACAAAGACAGAAAGAAATAAAAATGTATTTAAAAGAAAATGTGTAATTTTTGTTAGAAACAATGAAATTATTTAAATATCTATGTATTTTAATTGTTAATTTTTAATGAGAAATTTTAAAGTATTATGAATACTAATAAAGAAAGAATAATAATAATAATAATAATAATAATTATATTATATTATATTATATTATATTATATTATATTATATTATATTATATTATATTATATTATATTATATTATATTATATTATATTATATTATATTATATTATATTATATTATATTATATTATATTATATTATATTATATTATATTATATTATATTATATTATATTATATTATATTATATTATATTATATTATATTATATTATATTATATTATATTATATTATATTATATTATATTATATTATATTATATTATATTATATTATATTATATTATATTATATTATATTATATTATATTATATTATATTATATTATATTATATTATATTATATTATATTATATTATATTATATTATATTATATTATATTATATTATATTATATTATATTATATTATATTATATTATATTATATTATATTATATTATATTATATTATATTATATTATATTATATTATATTATATTATATTATATTATATTATATTATATTATATTATATTATATTATATTATATTATATTATATTATATTATATTATATTATATTATATTATATTATATTATATTATATTATATTATATTATATTATATTATATTATATTATATTATATTATATTATATTATATTATATTATATTATATTATATTATATTATATTATATTATATTATATTATATTATATTATATTATATTATATTATATTATATTATATTATATTATATTATATTATATTATATTATATTATATTATATTATATTATATTATATTATATTATATTATATTATATTATATTATATTATATTATATTATATTATATTATATTATATTATATTATATTATATTATATTATATTATATTATATTATATTATATTATATTATATTATATTATATTATATTATATTATATTATATTATATTATATTATATTATATTATATTATATTATATTATATTATATTATATTATATTATATTATATTATATTATATATTATATTATATTATATTATATTATATTATATTATATTATATTATATTATCTTATATTATATATTATATTATATTATATTATATTATATTATATATTATATTATATTATATTATATTATATTATATTATATTATATTATATTATATTATATTATATATTATATTATATTATATTATATATTATATTATATTATATTATATTATATTATATTATATTATATATTATATTATATATTATATTATATTATATTATATTATATTATATATTATATTATATTATATTATATTATATTATATTATATTATATTATATTATATTATATTATATTATATTATATTATATTATATTATATTATATTATATTATATTATATTATATTATATTATATTATATTATATTATATATTATATTATATTATATTATATTATATTATATTATATTATATATTATATTATATTATATTATATTATATTATATTATATTATATATTATATTATATTATATTATATTATATTATATATTATATTATATTATATTATATTATATTATATTATATTATATTATATTATATTATATATTATATTATATTATATTATATTATATTATATTATATTATATTATATTATATATTATATTATATTATATTATATTATATTATATTAATTTTTATAATTACCCATGGGAAAATACCCATCCATATTCTAAGCGGAGGTTTTCGCTATATATGTATATATGTACGTTAACTTTCGTGTTGCATAATGTAAAGTTGGATTGTGCACGCATAACTTTCCTCATACTCAACGAATTTAAACAGTTAATAGCGCAAAAGAAAGAGCTTGATCCACTGAGTGTTCTGAGAGTGAAACGATCAAGATCCATTCATTAGAAGAGGGGCTATGAGAATTCGAATTGCTTGACTGAATGTGTCCCACAAGAAAGGTACAGGGAAAAAACTCGTTTGAGTATAACTTGAGTAAGGTGGGTGTTGAGTAAATTTTAATGATTGGTGACATTTCTGTTTCTAAATACCTTTCATTAAAAAAAATGAAGGAAATCGGCCGGATAGAACGGCCAAATGGAGTCACTTTAATTTTCACAAATTTGTTTAATATATATGATAAAAATATATTAAATATTCTCATTTATAATGCTTGAATCTATTCAAATTAAAAATTAAAAATGAAATATAAGAAATATTTGATTTATTTAAATAATGTTTTTCGAGTTTTACAATTTAATTCTTTTATGGTATATACATATTTTGTTTCAATAATCTTATATATAATATTACATATTTATGTATGTGTATGTATGTGTGTATAAGAAAAATATATAACTTATTCCTAAAATGTCTTGTGCATATTTATTATAATCTTTTGAGTTCAAAAGAAAACTTTAAATTTTCTCAAACGAAAGAGAAAAAAACACAAATTTATACTAAAAAAATAATTACAGTATCTAAATATTAGAGTTCCTCGAAAAATAGGTTTTGATGTACATGTTTCGGTGATCGCGAGCTAAACCATTTAGAAAAGTCTCCAAAAATGGTAGTTTTTATATTTTTTTTTTTATTAATTTTTTTCATAGTAATAATAATTCTTCCATTATGCATCAAAATATTATGAAAATCTGACTTTCCACTAAAGATAACGAGATTTTCACTCAACTATTGCCTATATGCTGAGAGTGTAATTAGTTTGTGCTGATGTAACTACCAAAAATATTTGACCTAGACCCATGTTTTATTATCAGTCTGTCTGTCCATCTGTGTGTCCATGTAAACCTTATAATCAGAAATGTGAAAATATTTGCATGAAATTTTGATAAAAGCTTTTATCGGTCATAGGACGAACGCTATTGAAATTGGTGAAAATATGTGTGACCCCTATGAGATCGACTTAAATTGCCATAAGATTAAAATTTTCATATAGATCTCGGTCCCATTAATTACATCCATTAGTCAGTAGCCCAAAACCTTGTAGGAGAATTCTTAGCCCCCATATAAAGCTGCTTCCCGATCTTCACTTAAATCTATCAGAACACAAAGATATTGCACAGATTGTGCAAAAAATAAGTGATTTTATCAAATATGGTCATTATCTCTCCATTTTTCAACCTAGTCCCCATATAAATATATCATTCGATATGAACAGGCAAAGAAACATTTGGTTTATATTTATTTTCCATATTAGGTTAAATTATTTACTAGAATTATGGAAATAAAAAATGGTTAACAAATTACTTTTTTTTCTGGAAATTATATTAAAAGATATTACAAACAATTTCATAGAAATCTAAATCTAAAATCTAAATTTCATAGTTATCTAAAGTCTACAGCCAGATTTTTAAACTGTTTTGATGTAGAATCAAAGAAGAATTGTTGAATCTCACGGGAGGTTATCGTGATCGCCCAAATATTTTTGGGATCATCAAATAGTACATGTTGGTTCAATTTCAAGGGGGTACATCAAATACTTTTTATTTTCCCATATGGAATGGGGCTATGTGATAAATACTATGTATATGTATAAAACTAAATGCAAATGTAAAGTGAATACCGACATCAACTTTATGTTAAAAATCAGTATTATCATTTTTCTGACTTATAGTCAATCCTACATACATATAAACTACAATGTGTAAATGTAAATTCGACAAACTGTTAATCTTAAAGTATTATGGATTGTTGCGAGGCAAAAGGCACGCATTTACTAATTTCTCTTCTTTATTTTTACAAAAAATATGTATGATTTTAATTAGTCTTTTATGTTTTCTTTGATTAAATTAGTTTAATATCTAAAACAAATGAAGAACTGCTTAATCGAATTTTTCTTGGTTTGGCATACAGATGAAGAACTTGGAACACCACGTATTAATGACTTGTGATATACTTGTTAACCATTCGACTGGACGATGTATTGTCATATAATAGACGGGTATACCCGATAAGATAATAGCAGTACCTACACCAACTTCAATTGGTGATTGGAAGAATGATGAGATCACAAGAAAGAGACATATGATTAAATATAGAATCGGTAAAGCAAGATTAACACGTATAGGTCTTTCGGTTTTTGGCTGTTTATAACGTAACCATAATAAACCGGAAACGGAAATTAAAGTGAATAAAGCCTCCACATAACTAACATAGCTGATGAGAGCATAAACATCTTTGATGAATAGTAAAATTAATGTTAAAACACACTGAAAATAAAAATAAAAACAAACACACCCATGAATTAAATCTTATTAAATTTGCCATTAAATAAAACTACTTACCAAAAATATCAACGACGGTACTGGTGTCAAACAATTGACATTTATGAGGGAAATAGCAGCCGGTAAATGACCATTACGAGCTCCAACAAAAAACAGTCTAGATGAAGCAAAAATAGCACCGTTTAAAGAACCAAATGTAGAACAGGCTACGAAAAAAGGCATTAGCCAAGCCATGAAACCCAACATTTTATCGCCAAATGTAACAGCTACTGCCTCTGATGCTAAAATTTCATCCGAGGATAAAACCGAAAAGTATGCAATATTTGTGACTACATAAATAACGGTTACTACAGGCATAGAAATGCAAATGGCCTTGGGTAAATTTTTATATGGATCCTTCAACTCTTCTGTTACAAAGTTCAGATAGTTCCAGCCCGAATACGAAAATAAGCCATTATAAAAGGCTAAAGCTATAAAGCCCGGTTTGGTTAAGGAACCGCTCATGGGTTCATCCCAGTGTTCAGTGTTGCCAGCACATAGATACCAAACACCAGCAGCTACAATGACCAGCAATGCAAATACTTTGGTACCGGTAAAGATATCAGTGACTCGTGTTACCCACTTCACATTATAACAATTGATGACTGTCAAAACACCTGTTAAATTAAAACATACATTCAATAAAGTGACAATTAGCACCTCCAAATTAACTTCGAAATTATTTTAAAATTTCAGACATACTATATACATAAATCATTTTGTAGCAACTCACATGTTATGACAGCTGCCAGCAACTGTACTGCAGCAGCAGGAGCATCACAAGATGGCCAAAAAGGTTGCAATAGATATTGGGCAAAAGTTAAAGCTGTGATGGCATTTCCAGTTGGCACCAAAATTAATAAAGCAACCCAGAGATATAAAAAAGCCGGCAATGGACCAAATGCTGTGCCAATATAGGCATAGTCGCCTCCTGATTTAGGAATCATAGTACCTAAAATTAAAACATAAAAATATTTCGTACGATTAAAATATAAATATTTTTATTTTCATAACAAATGGACCAAATTATATTTTTGAGTTTGAGTAGAATCTCCTAAAAATGTAATGAAAGATTTGGACGTCAATGATTTTCAATGATTTTAAAAAAGTCCAAGACGTTTTTTTAGTATCTGTAGTTTCCATTTAGATTTGATTTATATTCATTATCTATTGCAGAACAAGTATCTGAAATTTTCTACATATTTCTTAAAACTAAAGCTTCAGAAGAAAATTTTTGGATATCTTTTGTCTGGAAAACACTTAAAAATGGTGTAAACATTCCGCTATTTAGTAAATAATTTATTTTTTTATTTATTAACCTATAATTGAAATTAGGCCTTCAGCTCAATATATAAAAAAAATTTCTTAACTTGGGAATTGTGTTATATTTCGTTAAAAAGGTTGCATAGCTGAAGAAATTTAGTCATTAATGCAATATTATCGGTAGATGATGTGGATAGTCGGTCCCCTTCAGTTTTAGTAAATTGGTAAGAAAATGGGATGATGCTGTTGGTAATGAAATATTACAGTTACAAAAGGGTATAATATTTGGACTGTATAGTGATCCATGTGTAACTCTAGTGTGACGGAGGTGAATCTTTCGATTTCTTTGATTGCCAGTCATGACGTCGTAAATATTTTTTTATGATGGTTGATGTTTTTGTAACTGGTTGATGATGATCTGAAACAACGGTCTGTGTCGAAGTGTTTGTCAATTAGTTTATCAATGTCTTTACGATTATAGATTTGTGTCGTAAGTAAAGGGCGTTTCGCTGAAAATTTCGCATCGGAATGTGCATATTCATTTTCTTTTATGTTGTTATGTCTGGGAACCATTTCATTAAAGTGATCCTAATGTTAGAAGGATGAAACTCAAAATTTGTTAAAGAATAAATGGAATCTGTGCAGATAGAAAATGTTGCTTTCTTATAATTGTATAACAATGCCTAGTGAATCGCTAGAAACTCAGCAGTAAAAATTGAACTGTGGGTAGGAAGATTTGCTGTTTTTAAAGTTTAAATATGAATAACTCGTCGAATCTTGATTTACAGGTGTTCATTTGTTTCTAGTTTATTGGCATAGACCTGTGACTTTACATAAACCCAAAGAAAATAATTCAATGGGGTTAAATCACACTACATTCGTGGCCAATTAACATCATCAAAAGTGTCTTTGAGTAAATTTGTTGTGAGGAACCCTTTTGTTCTCTATTAAAATATCAAAACAACTACTCCAGAATTATTGTTCGAAATTCAAATTACAAGTGAAGTTAAAGAAAAAATTATAAGACAATTATATCAAAGCATAAAAGAAGGTATACAAAAATAAAAATACGCGTACGCAGGTAAGTATGAGTAAAGTTTGGAAATGTTGCTTTGTTATTCACGTGGAGGGTAAATGGGATTCTTTGCCAGATGTATAGCACTGATGTTATCTGCATTGATGACAATTAATTTCGGACAGTTAAGTTGAATTTCACTCAAAAATTTCCATAAGAAAATACCCTTCTTGGATGTAGACGATAGTGATATATATTTCGCCTCAGTACTGCTAAGTTCCACCATTGCCTGCTTCTTCGATTCTTATCAAAATACTGCTCCATCCAAAATAAATGCATATCCCGTATATGATTTTCGGTCAGTTGTATCCCCACCCCAATCCGCATCAGTGTAACATTCAATTGGCTTTCCAGTCTTTTGATAAGTCAGCTGTTTATTTTGTGTTGTATACAAATATCTCAATACTCTGAATGAGCTTGGATACTGATTGCAATATATCTGGTCTAGTGTTTATAGCTATATAAGTGAGCGAACCAATGAGTGATTGGTATTGTTTCTGGTCATTTCTTTGGCAATCATCTTTCCCATACTTGACTTGATGTTTAGGATCTAGAGGTGTTGCTGTGGGCCTACAAGATGTCAAGTCGTATTCCTTCAAAAGTTTCCTTATCTGCAATTTCTGGGTGATACAAATTTTCCCCTTTTTGCCAATACGATCGATCTCAAGACTTAAACAATATTTCACAGGACCCTTGTCCAGGACCTTAACTTCTTCACCAGCAATCAATTTCTTTATATCCCACAGTTCGGCTATATCTGAACTAGCGATCAACAAGCTATCTACGTAAACTGCAATAATGTTTATCGTGCCCCTATCATATCAAACGGCTCACGGTCACCTGATCGGAAACCAGTTCCTCTCAATATGTTGTCTAATTTAAAATTCCATTGCCATCTGGACTGCTTTAACCCATAAAGCGCCTTCTTCAACATGGTGAGGATACTTAGGAACAACAAAGTTCTGTGGTTGAATCATATTAACATCAGCATCTAAACCACTATTTAAATAGACAGATGAGATATCCATTTGATGAATATGCAATAGCAAAAGTCATCCTGATGGTATCGTAATGAACCACTGGCGAACAATTCGGTGTAATTTACACCATACATCTGCGAACAACCTTTTGCTACAAGTCTGGCCATACAATGTTCAATTTCATCTTTTTAATTTTTCTTTACAGCGAAAACCCACTAGTTGGATACAGCCTTTTGACCTTTGGGAAGTTCTGTAAGCTCCTAAGTATTTTTTTTAATAATGCATCATATTCGGTCTGAATTGCGTTGCTTCATTCACGGCCATATTTATTATTCAATGCTTCTTCTGATGTATCAGGAACTTTAACAATATCTGAACAAATCAGCATTAAAAAAGTTAAACTCCCTTTTAGGTCTACCAGGTCTTATAGTCTGTTCTATTTTCTCGTTCGTATTATCTTCTTGGGCTGATTCAAAACCTACAAATCCATCTTCATCTCATTCTTTACCACTCATTACCAGCACTTTTTGCTACTGGTATCAAAAATTATCAAATGACCCACAAAAGGTTTATGACCATTTAGCAATTCATATGGTGTAGTCAATCTAGTGCTCGAAGAGGTGCTCTGTTTCGTAAATACGTTGCGGTATTGACCCCTACGGCCCACAAATGTTCACCAAGATTAGAACCGACTAACATGCACCTTGCCATTTCAATCAACGTGCGGTTGAATCTCCCGGCAACGCCGTTTTGTTGCGGAATATATGGTACCGTTAAGTTACGTAGTATACATTTCTCCTTTAAATAGTCATTAAAGGTTTTATTTCCATTGTCACTTCTTAGAATTTTCATCTTCCTTCCATGGTATGGAATTCTCGAAATTTGCTGAAGACTTCGCGCTTATTCTTCAGAAAGTAAACAAAAACGTAACGCGACTTATCATCGATAAATCTAAGCAAATATTTGGTACCACCGATAGATGACGTATTCATTGGACAGCAGACATCTGTATGAATGATTTCCAAAATTTCATTACTACGTACCTCTGATGTACTAAACGGCCTCTGTGTACATTTACTCTTCATACAAATCGAGCATTGTATGTTTGTGGGTATAGAGATATTCATTCTACGTACTATTCGTCCGTTTACCATTTCCCTCATACTGCCAAATTTGAGGTGACCATAACGGAAATACCAGTTCATGGCTTCTTCAGAAGATTTTCTCGTAAAAAATAATTTGTTGTTATCATTATCAACTTCAAATAAAAATAGATCACGTATCATATTTCCACGAAGGATGATTCCTCCGTGCTTATCCTTTATCTCGACAACTTTTTTTTACCAAACAGTGCAATATTGCCAAATTCCACCCTTTTAGCAACAGAAATAAAATTTCATTGCAGTCCAGGCACAAACAAAACATTAACCAATGTGATACTATTTTTGTCAACACCGTTCCTTTACCTTCAGCCTTCATACAATTGTCGCCAGCAAGTATGATCGTTTCATCATGCAGTTCGAACTCATCAAGCATGTCGCGGTTGCAACACAAATGCGATGACGATCAATGCACCAAGAATTAATATTCAGATCTTTGTTTGCTGTAGTAAATAATGAACTTTTGTTGTTGTTGTTATTTTGATGTCCATTTTGATAATTTTTCTCTTTTGCTCTTTACACTGAGCAGCATAGTTGCCTTTGCGTATACAGTTATAGCATCGCACACTTTTGATATTGTTGTTGTATTTAGAATTTGCTTTATTTGTATTTTTGTTCTGACAATATTTATTTTTTGCACTGTTACTTTCGCGTACAATAAATGCCTGTACTGTACCTTCTTCACTGTTATTGACCTTTTTTTAGCTCACCTTCTTCTATCAACTTCACTTTCACTGGTGTAAGGAAGGAAGTTCTCGTGATTCCAGGGCAACGACAAGTGGCTCATATGACGCCAACTTTTCCACAACCGAAGCAAATTTAAAACATAACGCTGCATGCACTCACCATCAGACACATGCAAATTCAAAAGCTGTTTAAACAATGTCACTTTTCGCAATGGTCCTGTTGGATGATGAACCTCACGAAGAGTATTCCAGGATTCTTGAGATGTCGGACATTTTTGCACATGGTCAATTTGCATTGGACTTATACTCAATATAATTGTTGCCATCGAGACCACCGACCACAGCTCTTGGTGTATCAAAATACTTTTCATTTGTATATTCCAAGCTCTATAATTAGACTCATCCAATTTCTCAATATCAAAAAGGGAACCGCTACTCATTATTTTAAACTTTTTTTATTTTCGTTTCAATTAACTACATTAATATCCTGGGCTCATAACCTGTTATGAGGAACCCTTTTTTTCTCTATTAAAATAGCAAAACAACTAATCCAGAACAAACCGATGCTTATTGTTCGAAATTCAAATTACAAGTGAAGTTTAAGAAAAAATTATAAGACAATTATAGCAAAGCATAAAAGAAGGTATAGAAAAATAATAATACGCATACATAGGTCAGTATGAGTAAAGTTTGGAAATGTTGCTTTGTTATTCACATGGAGTTACCATTTCAACAAAATTAATTGTAGCATGCGCTGTGTGGCGTGTGGCACCGTCCTATTGGAACCACATGTCAGCCACATTAACGCCAGCTAATTTCGGTACAAAAAAACTTGTAATATCATCTCTGTACCGTTCTCCGTTGACAGTAATACTCTGCTCATCACCGCTTTTGAAGACATATTAACCAATGACTCCGCCGGTCCATAAAGCGCACCAAACGGTAATTTTTTGTGAATTATCTTCACTACAAAATTAAAATTAATTTAATCACCGAACAAAATTTTGTATGAAAAATAGACATAAATTTGTGCTTCATTGGCGGTGCATATGATGTTTGCATTGTTGTTTGGCTTTAAGTCTTGCAAAATTTGAATCAAGATCCTTTCGTAAAATCTTCCACAAAGTGGATGGACAAACTCCCATTTGCTGATAACGGCGAAAAATTGAATGATGTGGGTCTTCCTCAATGCTTTGGTGTACAGCGGCTACAATTTGCTTGATGCGCACTGTTTGGTGTCTTACAGGATTCATAGTTATTTGAATTCGCAGCTCTGATGAACGACTATGACTACAGAAAATGGACGAAGTGCACGATAAATTTGACAAACAGAACCTTGGCTTGGTATAAGATTTCAACAATTTGCTAGCGTTACTCTCATGTATCCATCCATGATAAAATGTCAAGCCAAATTAAAAAAAAGCAACTGTTAAATCCGTTGACAAATAAAGCAGTGTTACCAATTCAAAGATTTGAATTTTAACTTGATCGATTTTAATATTATGAAGTCAATAGCAACTTTAAATCAGTATGACATCCCTGCTCTTTACCACTTTGTGGTATTTTTTAAAAACAAAAAAAAAATGCTTATAATCTGTCAATTTAGAATCAACAACTTTATTTATAAAAACATATTAGAATCTAAGAATTTTGGTATGCAAAAAGTCTAAGAAAATGTGCCAGAATCTGAGATTTTATTCGACACGAAACAAAATCTTAAAAATTCAAATTTTTCAAATTTCAGTTTGTAAAAATATTTTTAAATTTAAGCATTACCTAGGGCTGTTCAATAATTTCTCGACTTGTTGACTTCTCTTGTAGTGACCCGTCTATTAATAGACTACTGTTAACTATCCACTGAAGAAAAAGAGCATCAACAAATTCAGATGGTGGAATAGAACACTTAAATAAATTAGGAAGGTTGCTTGGCAGGAATTTAATAGGGCCAAAGGTAATAATGACTAGCTACGCTGTAGAACTGCCCTTACTAGGTATAACAGGGAGGTAAGAAAATCGAAGTGATTATCATGGAAAACCTTTTGCAAGGAATTCAAAGATGTGCTTGAAATGGCAAAAATTCAGAGGGCCTTATCTTCGAAAAAACAGGTGACTCACACCGAACTACAACCCTTGGGGTAACTTTGGAGCCTCTACTTAGAACTCACTTCCCATCCTAGCTTGGAAATGGTGGAATCAACGGGAGATAACGAAATTAGACATGAGGACAACAATATCAGTTCTTTAGAACTGACTTAACATATGAAAATGTAAAATTAAGTATAAACTCATTTAGAACATATAAATCACCTGGACCTGATGGGATTTTTCCTGCCTACTTATGAATATTCCGGAATCGCTCAAAATAAAATTGGTTGACAGCTACAGGGCCATTCTTGCCCCATTATTATGGTAAATTTTGGTGGATGACCTCATTGTAAAACTAAATGGTAATGGTTTTACCACTGCGTGTTATGCAGATGACATCACAGTATTTGGAGGTGGAACACATGATTATTATGAACCTTCCGGGTATTTTATATAGCTCAGTTGTATGGTGGCAGAAGAGTCATCAGAGCCCATTTAATATTATCTAAAATACAGAGATTAGCCTCTTTGAACATCACAGGAACAATGAGAAACACTCCTACGGCAGCTATGATGGTTATCCTAAATCTCACTCCACTGCACATATCAATTCAGGAAGAAGCTTTTAAACAAGTATTGACCATCACAGACTATTCAAATTTAAGAAAGGCGCTCATATAGAACACCTGGAGATCCTTGATAAAGCCAAACGTAACAAAGATATGACTTTATGTAGTGACCAGAGAGATCATGTATTGGAACTTGAAAAGAAAACACTGTTAATATCCCGAGCAGAACATTCCCATTTAGTTCTAACCCAACATGGCTACATGAAGATGACCAGATGTGGCACACTGACGGATTTAAAATAACAGAAGGAGTAGGAGCGGGGTGTGTGGACCAATATGCAAACTCAATATTCTCCTATGTAAAGAAATCATGATATTCATGGAAGAAACCTAACAAGGACGAGGATAAATCTAATGTCAGATAGCCAGGCTGTTCTAAAAGCACTGGACAAATCAATCTATCGCCATAAATCTGTCCTCGAAAGCCATAGGGCCCTAAATAAACTAGCGGAACTTAATAAAGAGATGCTTACCAATTTACAATGGGTATGAAAGAAATGAGAAAGCCGATGAACAGGCTAGACGTGGAGAGACCATTCATTTTTCCAAACCCTCAATAACCGCAAATTCAATAACAAAAAATTCACGAACCCTATTCGCCGATCAGATAGTAAAAGTGAGCAAATTGGTAGATGCCATAGACATATCATATGGCTCTGTAGTTTCGATTTTAAATGATCAGGTGGGCGCACCATTAACAAGTGTGTAGCTCCCAGTGATTATTTTCTATTTTCAAACCTTAAGAAAAGATATTAAACTCAAATAATGAAATCGTTGATTAAACAAATTTATACGTATTTTGAGGACATTGAGAAATCCTGTTATTTGAAAGTTAGAATTTTGTTTGCTAAAATAACTGTCTTTCAGTCGGATTTCACACGTTGTAAAAAAAACAATTCAAAATCTATTTATTTATTTCTCTGTTCAATCTTTAGATATAAAATCATTGGCGCGTTTGTTTGTTACGAATGGTTTCCGGAACTATTATTGTTATCGAGCTATGACTTACACATAGTTTCGGTTCGAGCTCTTCTGGTGTTTTTGGTGGCACCTCCCTTATAAAGTAAATATTTATGATAACGTACTCGTATCTAGACTACTACAATAGCGAGAGTCTTGAAACTCTGTGAGTGTCAATTAGTTATATATGTGCGTAGTTGGCATTGAACAAGAGGGCGTGGCACCCATACAAAGTAAATTTTTATTATTATATCTAGAGCTCTATCATAGCGAAATAGTTTTGAAACTTTTGACCTCAGCAAAATTGGATCTAAGACCCTCTCTCAAAACTTAAGATATAGGGTAACGTATAGTCGGACCATACCGACTAAAGTTTTCTTATTTGTTTTTGATTTACTTGTTTTGAAAAGCATACTTTAATATATTCCTTTAATTAAAAGTCATTTAAAGAATATACTCTTTAGAAGCTCTGTTGCTTGTATAACATCTGGGGTCGAATCGTCACATTCGTTATCGCAATTTTTCAATCGAAATTATTTTTTTATTTTCCAAAACAAAGTACTATGAGTACTTTTACTCTTTCACAGCGAGTTATGGTCCATAGTCAATAATAAAAGTGAAATGCGGTTTGACGACTGTCCGTCTTCTTTAAATAATAAACCAAAATATGGAATTTCGATTGATTTTACTCGATATCGAATGGGACGATTTGCCCCCTGTATTTGTGTGGTTACACATATGAGTTAGAATGATTCTCACTATAATCACTAACACAAGTCATAAATACTTAAAAATCACATTGGAACCATTATGTAGTTACGATAATTTCGGAGAGCGGAGAACGATAAAAATAAGATTGTTCTTACATATTCATAATTGCCACTAATAAACTTGTGCTTTGATTTTTTCATGAGAGAGATGAAAATGCAGCAAACAAAAGCATTTACCGACGACTCTAATAAGTAAAAGCTATTTTGATATAGAAAACGAAAAAAAAAAAATCGATGCAATAGTTTTAAAATTTAATGTTAACTAATATTGAGAATAATTTTTAATCATTTGTAATCTTTTGCTTTCTTCATCATTACAAACTATGTAGTTGTATTGAATAAAATTCTATTTTTCAAAAATTCTGTCTGCCTAGGCACTAAGAACACTTTTTTTTGCATTTAACAAATCATCTATTTATATGACAAAATGTAAATCTAAGTGATTAGCAAATACGGCTATTTAATTTTTCAAAATTGATAACGAGAAAAGAAACAAAACTAAAAAAACGTTTTTTTTTATTGGTTCCAGCCTAAAGTATTTTTATTATAAAATACTTAGAATTGAAATGTTTTCATGAGAAGATTGAATTTTTAATATTTGTCAATCTGAATAAATTACGATATACATATATGTTGTGTATTAGTGTGAGTTTCAAAAAAACATTATCGAATATTGAGTGCAAGCAAGTTCTTATCCCTAGCCTTCAATAATTTTAATAAAATATTTGTTAGAAGCAATTGATTTTTACAAGAGTAGAAACTCAATGTTATCAGTTTAACCAACCGGTTATCATACTTAAAATTTAAATGTTTTTACCAATTGATGATATTTTGACGGTAGCACGCATAAAATACGTGTTTGAGGCATACCAAAAAATGTGTATCATCAAAACAAACTAAATCAAGCTGATATACACATACCCTCTGCACAGTGGTATGAAGGGACAAAAAATTCCAAAACTAAATAAGCTTCTTCAAGCATTCTTTAGGTTCTATGGCATATAGTTGTTTTTTATACCCTCCACTCCAGTGTGCAGAGGGTATATATAAGTTTGTCATTCCGTTTGTAATAATTAGAAAAAAAAATTTGGACCCCATAAAATATATATATTTGTGATCCTTATAACAACCGGAGTTGATATAGCGATGTCCGTCTGTCCGTCTGTCCGTCTGTCCGTCTGTGGAAATCACGATGACGGCATCAATCGGGCAGCTAGGGTGCTCGTTGGCATAAAAAATGATTCATTAACATCCTGAAAAGTTTGCTATTTAAAATCGTCCAAATCGGTCGATTAGGGCCCGAGATTTGAATGAAGAACTAAAAAAAGTCTTGAAAAAATATAATTTTCTATGTTGTTCTTGTCACGATCACGCCCTCAATAGGATAGCTAGGGTGATAATTTTTAGTGAGAATGATTCACCGAATTCATGGGAAGATTTCTACTTCAAAAATCATTAAAATCGGTGGAACAGGTCCAGGTAAATCTATGAAAAATTAAAAAAAAAATGAAAAACATGATGTTTCCATATTGTTCCTGTTGTTATTCTAAATGTTGCATTGTTGTCATAGCTGGACTTGTTGTTTTTGTGGTCGTTGTGGTAATAATATAATAAAAACAAACCCTTTGTACATTTTTTTGTGAACTCTGGTAGAAAATTTTAAAAGTTTCCATTGTTTTGGCATCACTAAAAAAATTTGTTAGATCATTTCTGTCATTGCCACGAGCCTGCATGCAAAATTTCAGATCGATTGGCTCACGGGAAAGGGGCTAAAAATCGATCCAAAATTTTGTCGACAAGCAGACACTACCAGTTAATATAAAGGCAGTAAATAAAGGGAGTAAAAGTTCACCAATAATTTAAAAAACAAATTTTTATGTGTTAATTTATTTAAAGAAAAAAATAATTAAATGAAATAGTAATAATAAAAAAAAATAATATACAATACAAAAAAAAGAATATATAAATAAAATAAAATAAAGATAAATGCATTCATAGCATTATAATACATATAAAAGGTCAATGTTTTCTAACCGTAACCGTAACGAGTCAGTTGTTTTTTTTTACATGAAAATCATTTAAAACAGTTACCGAACGTAACCGGAACGTCCCAATACTTTTCATGTGAAAAAAAGGCTGACACGTTACGTAACAGTTACATGTCGCTAACTTGTTCTTTACACAGGCTACTGCTTTTGCAGCCAACTTCAAGTCTATTTATATAGTTTCGTAAGCATAACTGATAAAATTGTTTCTATTATTTTTTGCTGTAAGTAATAAATTATAAATATACTGAATTTGCAAACTAAAATGGATACATATATTGGAGGTGCTTTAATACAAAAGAGTTAACGAAACAAAATCAAAAAAAAAACAACTCTACAACATCAACAATGGCAGTCATATGTTCTTCAAATAGAAAAAAAAAACTGCAAGTGTGTTTTGTTGCCTACAAAACAAAAATAGTGTTGACAATATAACAAAATATGTAAAAGAAGTTAGTGCTATGAAATATTTTATTTTGTTTAAAAAAAAAATCGCAAAATGAAAGGCTATAATTCCATTAATAATCAAAAGGCGTTAAACTAATTTATTTATTTTTACGTTGTACTAATGCATTTTAAATAAGTAAAAGTAATTGTATATTTAAATAAAAATGCATTTGTATTATATGTTGCTGTCGTATTCAGAAAAATCAAGTAGCTGACTATACGACTACAAATGCTGCTGCCAGCAGTCGTCTATGTGTTTCATTCATGATGTTGCATTTTTTTGCGAGCAATACTTACATATATTCTAAATAAAGAAATAATAGTTCTTTTCATACTGCGAAATCTATACAAATATATGTACAAATACTATATGTCAAATTTCAAATTTGCAATAATTGATACATTTTTGAAAGAAAATTGTATAATATGAAATGTCTTTAATTTATTTCATAGAAAACAATTTTTTGAGGTGCGTGGATTTTCTATATTTACTGTTTTACTATTTTCGTAATGAGGTTAAATGAGTTAAAAAGAATTTAAAATATTTGAAAATATTAGGTGAGGATCCTCAAGATGTAATATACGATCGGTCTAAAACTTTTCACTTAGAGCCACAGTTAAATTCGAAACAACAAAAACCCATATATTTTGTGCATAAAGTTTAACATTAAATGTGCTTTTCTAAAATGTCTATATATTTTTTCTCATTCATTTCTGACCATCTTCAATGTAAATTTACCAAAGTTTTTTTTATTGCAATATGTATATAAAACTTAAAAATTTAATATTTTTTATTGTGTATTAACTTATTATTCTGCGATTTTCATTACATCACAAAATGTTACAAATTGGCACTACTGTTTCAAAAACAGAAAACTTCTAAATCAGTTGAAAACAGTTGATCTGTAAAACTGTGTGTGAAATTGTGTCAAATAAAATTACAAATATTAATAAATATAATAATACATATATATATATATATATATATATTATTAATTTTGTTAAGAATTAGCACAAAATTGATTTTCCATTTTGCATTTCATTTATAAAGAATTCTGCCATATTTTGTTAAAGGGAAAATCCATTTTTGTTATATTAAAAAAAACAGACTTGCATTTAATTTTTCCGTGACTGCCTCAATAATTGCGTAGATGCCACCACAATATTTTTTCTAATTAAAACAGTTGATCTGTAAAACTGTGTGTGAAATTGTGTCAAATAAAATTACAAATATTAATAAATATAATAATACATATATATATTTTATTAATTTTGTTAAGAATTAGCACAAAATTGATTTTCCATTTTGCATTTCATTTATAAAGAATTCTGCCATATTTTGTTAAAGGGAAAATCCATTTTTGTTATATTAAAAAAAACAGACTTGCATTTAATTTTTCCGTGACTGCCTCAATAATTGCGTAGATGCCACCACAATATTTTTTCTAATTAAATATTAACCAATATCTAACTAGAATTATGATTTATTCCGACTAAAAAGTTCCAATTAAAAGTTATTCATCCCAATTATGAATATTCTCAAGGAATTTCTTTCTCACGGAAAATACATTTCTCGAGAAAAAAATTCCTCCAATTATAAATTCCGCGTGAACAAAAAATGATTAACTGGCATCATCGAATTTCGAAGCCACTTGCTTTGCTTAAGGTGCTATTACATGATGTGTTTTTTACATATGTACTGTCAAATTTTCCCACAACAAAAGTTGTACACATCGTGTGATACATATGAAACATTGTTTATGTACAATACATGAGGAAAGGCACATGTACATTTTTCAATTAGACCAGGTTCTATTTTTGTATGACAATCATATGAGAATACAACACTGATTGTGGCGAAAGAAAAACAGAGTAAATTATGAAGATTAATATTGAAAGAAAAATAAATTGTTTAATATTAATTAACAATTAAAAAATATATAACTTTTTTTTAACAATAAATTTTTGTAAATTCACAAATTAAATCAGCTGTTGTTTACATTTAGAGCTTATGTCATACGTAAATACATATGCACGTGTGATAGCAAAAATTATGAATCGTATGTAAAAGACAATTTTGACAGACATGAGGAATTTCATATGGATAAAAAAAAGTGACAGTACATATGTAAAAAACACATCGTGTAATAGCACCTTTATTGACAATTTATTTTCTATTTTTTGTGTGTGTGCAAACGACCCTACAATAAATGTCCCAATAAACATTTTTGTTTGCTATCAACTTGAGGTGCATTTGAGATCAAATACATTTCTCAAATCTCCAACGTTAATTCTCAAATGCCCTCAATAGTTCGAATATAGTCTTCTCAACTTAAAAGGCACATTTTTTATATGGCGATTTTCATAGTTATCAAATTGAGAAATTTGTGATTCTCAACTTGATAGCAAAGAAATATTTCCAATCGGTATCAAATGGAAGGTACGGAATTGCCATATTAAAAAATATTATACTAATTTTAGAAATGAAAACAATGTACTTTTTTTAATGTTTCAATTTAATTTCATTATATATTTAACATTACTATGTACATATTTAACATTAAATGTACATATTATGTACATTTTTTAAAATCTAGAATTAAAAATAAATGAATTAATTAGTTGTACATTTTTTGAAAAATTCGACAAAAAGCAAAAATAATTAAAAATATATCAATGATTTATTTGTACTTTTTTGGCATTTTTATACCCTCCACTCCAGTGTGCAGAGGGTATATATAAGTTTGTCATTCCGTTTGTAATAATTAGAAAAAAAAATTTGGACCCCATAAAATATATATATTTGTGATCCTTATAACAACCGGAGTTGATATAGCGATGTCCGTCTGTCCGTCTGTCCGTCTGTGGAAATCACGATGACGGCATCAATCGGGCAGCTAGGGTGCTCGTTGGCATAAAAAATGATTCATTAACATCCTGAAAAGTTTGCTATTTAAAATCGTCCAAATCGGTCGATTAGGGCCCGAGATTTGAATGAAGAACTAAAAAAAGTCTTGAAAAAATATAATTTTCTATGTTGTTCTTGTCACGATCACGCCCTCAATAGGATAGCTAGGGTGATAATTTTTAGTGAGAATGATTCACCGAATTCATGGGAAGATTTCTACTTCAAAAATCATTAAAATCGGTGGAACAGGTCCAGGTAAATCTATGAAAAATTAAAAAAAAAATGAAAAACATGATGTTTCCATATTGTTCCTGTTGTTATTCTAAATGTTGCATTGTTGTCATAGCTGGACTTGTTGTTTTTGTGGTCGTTGTGGTAATAATATAATAAAAACAAACCCTTTGTACATTTTTTTGTGAACTCTGGTAGAAAATTTTAAAAGTTTCCATTGTTTTGGCATCACTAAAAAAATTTGTTAGATCATTTCTGTCATTGCCACGAGCCTGCATGCAAAATTTCAGATCGATTGGCTCACGGGAAAGGGGCTAAAAATCGATCCAAAATTTTGTCGACAAGCAGACACTACCAGTTAATATAAAGGCAGTAAATAAAGGGAGTAAAAGTTCACCAATAATTTAAAAAACAAATTTTTATGTGTTAATTTATTTAAAGAAAAAAATAATTAAATGAAATAGTAATAATAAAAAAAAATAATATACAATACAAAAAAAAAGAATATATAAATAAAATAAAATAAAGATAAATGCATTCATAGCATTATAATACATATAAAAGGTCAATGTTTTCTAACCGTAACCGTAACGAGTCAGTTGTTTTTTTTTACATGAAAATCATTTAAAACAGTTACCGAACGTAACCGGAACGTCCCAATACTTTTCATGTGAAAAAAAGGCTGACACGTTACGTAACAGTTACATGTCGCTAACTTGTTCTTTACACAGGCTACTGCTTTTGCAGCCAACTTCAAGTCTATTTATATAGTTTCGTAAGCATAACTGATAAAATTGTTTCTATTATTTTTTGCTGTAAGTAATAAATTATAAATATACTGAATTTGCAAACTAAAATGGATACATATATTGGAGGTGCTTTAATACAAAAGAGTTAACGAAACAAAATCAAAAAAAAAACAACTCTACAACATCAACAATGGCAGTCATATGTTCTTCAAATAGAAAAAAAAAACTGCAAGTGTGTTTTGTTGCCTACAAAACAAAAATAGTGTTGACAATATAACAAAATATGTAAAAGAAGTTAGTGCTATGAAATATTTTATTTTGTTTAAAAAAAAAATCGCAAAATGAAAGGCTATAATTCCATTAATAATCAAAAGGCGTTAAACTAATTTATTTATTTTTACGTTGTACTAATGCATTTTAAATAAGTAAAAGTAATTGTATATTTAAATAAAAATGCATTTGTATTATATGTTGCTGTCGTATTCAGAAAAATCAAGTAGCTGACTATACGACTACAAATGCTGCTGCCAGCAGTCGTCTATGTGTTTCATTCATGATGTTGCATTTTTTTGCGAGCAATACTTACATATATTCTAAATAAAGAAATAATAGTTCTTTTCATACTGCGAAATCTATACAAATATATGTACAAATACTATATGTCAAATTTCAAATTTGCAATAATTGATACATTTTTGAAAGAAAATTGTATAATATGAAATGTCTTTAATTTATTTCATAGAAAACAATTTTTTGAGGTGCGTGGATTTTCTATATTTACTGTTTTACTATTTTCGTAATGAGGTTAAATGAGTTAAAAAGAATTTAAAATATTTGAAAATATTAGGTGAGGATCCTCAAGATGTAATATACGATCGGTCTAAAACTTTTCACTTAGAGCCACAGTTAAATTCGAAACAACAAAAACCCATATATTTTGTGCATAAAGTTTAACATTAAATGTGCTTTTCTAAAATGTCTATATATTTTTTCTCATTCATTTCTGACCATCTTCAATGTAAATTTACCAAAGTTTTTTTTATTGCAATATGTATATAAAACTTAAAAATTTAATATTTTTTATTGTGTATTAACTTATTATTCTGCGATTTTCATTACATCACAAAATGTTACAAATTGGCACTACTGTTTCAAAAACAGAAAACTTCTAAATCAGTTGAAAACAGTTGATCTGTAAAACTGTGTGTGAAATTGTGTCAAATAAAATTACAAATATTAATAAATATAATAATACATATATATATATATATATATATTATTAATTTTGTTAAGAATTAGCACAAAATTGATTTTCCATTTTGCATTTCATTTATAAAGAATTCTGCCATATTTTGTTAAAGGGAAAATCCATTTTTGTTATATTAAAAAAAACAGACTTGCATTTAATTTTTCCGTGACTGCCTCAATAATTGCGTAGATGCCACCACAATATTTTTTCTAATTAAAACAGTTGATCTGTAAAACTGTGTGTGAAATTGTGTCAAATAAAATTACAAATATTAATAAATATAATAATACATATATATATTTTATTAATTTTGTTAAGAATTAGCACAAAATTGATTTTCCATTTTGCATTTCATTTATAAAGAATTCTGCCATATTTTGTTAAAGGGAAAATCCATTTTTGTTATATTAAAAAAAACAGACTTGCATTTAATTTTTCCGTGACTGCCTCAATAATTGCGTAGATGCCACCACAATATTTTTTCTAATTAAATATTAACCAATATCTAACTAGAATTATGATTTATTCCGACTAAAAAGTTCCAATTAAAAGTTATTCATCCCAATTATGAATATTCTCAAGGAATTTCTTTCTCACGGAAAATACATTTCTCGAGAAAAAAATTCCTCCAATTA
This sequence comes from Cordilura impudica, assembly GCA_963682025.1. Lineage (NCBI taxonomy): Eukaryota > Metazoa > Arthropoda > Insecta > Diptera > Scathophagidae > Cordilura > Cordilura impudica. The sequence goes on from OY821519.1 coordinate 181,682,545, forward strand.
TAAATTCCGCGTGAACAAAAAATGATTAACTGGCATCATCGAATTTCGAAGCCACTTGCTTTGCTTAAGGTGCTATTACATGATGTGTTTTTTACATATGTACTGTCAAATTTTCCCACAACAAAAGTTGTACACATCGTGTGATACATATGAAACATTGTTTATGTACAATACATGAGGAAAGGCACATGTACATTTTTCAATTAGACCAGGTTCTATTTTTGTATGACAATCATATGAGAATACAACACTGATTGTGGCGAAAGAAAAACAGAGTAAATTATGAAGATTAATATTGAAAGAAAAATAAATTGTTTAATATTAATTAACAATTAAAAAATATATAACTTTTTTTTAACAATAAATTTTTGTAAATTCACAAATTAAATCAGCTGTTGTTTACATTTAGAGCTTATGTCATACGTAAATACATATGCACGTGTGATAGCAAAAATTATGAATCGTATGTAAAAGACAATTTTGACAGACATGAGGAATTTCATATGGATAAAAAAAAGTGACAGTACATATGTAAAAAACACATCGTGTAATAGCACCTTTATTGACAATTTATTTTCTATTTTTTGTGTGTGTGCAAACGACCCTACAATAAATGTCCCAATAAACATTTTTGTTTGCTATCAACTTGAGGTGCATTTGAGATCAAATACATTTCTCAAATCTCCAACGTTAATTCTCAAATGCCCTCAATAGTTCGAATATAGTCTTCTCAACTTAAAAGGCACATTTTTTATATGGCGATTTTCATAGTTATCAAATTGAGAAATTTGTGATTCTCAACTTGATAGCAAAGAAATATTTCCAATCGGTATCAAATGGAAGGTACGGAATTGCCATATTAAAAAATATTATACTAATTTTAGAAATGAAAACAATGTACTTTTTTTAATGTTTCAATTTAATTTCATTATATATTTAACATTACTATGTACATATTTAACATTAAATGTACATATTATGTACATTTTTTAAAATCTAGAATTAAAAATAAATGAATTAATTAGTTGTACATTTTTTGAAAAATTCGACAAAAAGCAAAAATAATTAAAAATATATCAATGATTTATTTGTACTTTTTTGGCATTTTTATACCCTCCACTCCAGTGTGCAGAGGGTATATATAAGTTTGTCATTCCGTTTGTAATAATTAGAAAAAAAAATTTGGACCCCATAAAATATATATATTTGTGATCCTTATAACAACCGGAGTTGATATAGCGATGTCCGTCTGTCCGTCTGTCCGTCTGTGGAAATCACGATGACGGCATCAATCGGGCAGCTAGGGTGCTCGTTGGCATAAAAAATGATTCATTAACATCCTGAAAAGTTTGCTATTTAAAATCGTCCAAATCGGTCGATTAGGGCCCGAGATTTGAATGAAGAACTAAAAAAAGTCTTGAAAAAATATAATTTTCTATGTTGTTCTTGTCACGATCACGCCCTCAATAGGATAGCTAGGGTGATAATTTTTAGTGAGAATGATTCACCGAATTCATGGGAAGATTTCTACTTCAAAAATCATTAAAATCGGTGGAACAGGTCCAGGTAAATCTATGAAAAATTAAAAAAAAAATGAAAAACATGATGTTTCCATATTGTTCCTGTTGTTATTCTAAATGTTGCATTGTTGTCATAGCTGGACTTGTTGTTTTTGTGGTCGTTGTGGTAATAATATAATAAAAACAAACCCTTTGTACATTTTTTTGTGAACTCTGGTAGAAAATTTTAAAAGTTTCCATTGTTTTGGCATCACTAAAAAAATTTGTTAGATCATTTCTGTCATTGCCACGAGCCTGCATGCAAAATTTCAGATCGATTGGCTCACGGGAAAGGGGCTAAAAATCGATCCAAAATTTTGTCGACAAGCAGACACTACCAGTTAATATAAAGGCAGTAAATAAAGGGAGTAAAAGTTCACCAATAATTTAAAAAACAAATTTTTATGTGTTAATTTATTTAAAGAAAAAAATAATTAAATGAAATAGTAATAATAAAAAAAAATAATATACAATACAAAAAAAAAGAATATATAAATAAAATAAAATAAAGATAAATGCATTCATAGCATTATAATACATATAAAAGGTCAATGTTTTCTAACCGTAACCGTAACGAGTCAGTTGTTTTTTTTTACATGAAAATCATTTAAAACAGTTACCGAACGTAACCGGAACGTCCCAATACTTTTCATGTGAAAAAAAGGCTGACACGTTACGTAACAGTTACATGTCGCTAACTTGTTCTTTACACAGGCTACTGCTTTTGCAGCCAACTTCAAGTCTATTTATATAGTTTCGTAAGCATAACTGATAAAATTGTTTCTATTATTTTTTGCTGTAAGTAATAAATTATAAATATACTGAATTTGCAAACTAAAATGGATACATATATTGGAGGTGCTTTAATACAAAAGAGTTAACGAAACAAAATCAAAAAAAAAACAACTCTACAACATCAACAATGGCAGTCATATGTTCTTCAAATAGAAAAAAAAAACTGCAAGTGTGTTTTGTTGCCTACAAAACAAAAATAGTGTTGACAATATAACAAAATATGTAAAAGAAGTTAGTGCTATGAAATATTTTATTTTGTTTAAAAAAAAAATCGCAAAATGAAAGGCTATAATTCCATTAATAATCAAAAGGCGTTAAACTAATTTATTTATTTTTACGTTGTACTAATGCATTTTAAATAAGTAAAAGTAATTGTATATTTAAATAAAAATGCATTTGTATTATATGTTGCTGTCGTATTCAGAAAAATCAAGTAGCTGACTATACGACTACAAATGCTGCTGCCAGCAGTCGTCTATGTGTTTCATTCATGATGTTGCATTTTTTTGCGAGCAATACTTACATATATTCTAAATAAAGAAATAATAGTTCTTTTCATACTGCGAAATCTATACAAATATATGTACAAATACTATATGTCAAATTTCAAATTTGCAATAATTGATACATTTTTGAAAGAAAATTGTATAATATGAAATGTCTTTAATTTATTTCATAGAAAACAATTTTTTGAGGTGCGTGGATTTTCTATATTTACTGTTTTACTATTTTCGTAATGAGGTTAAATGAGTTAAAAAGAATTTAAAATATTTGAAAATATTAGGTGAGGATCCTCAAGATGTAATATACGATCGGTCTAAAACTTTTCACTTAGAGCCACAGTTAAATTCGAAACAACAAAAACCCATATATTTTGTGCATAAAGTTTAACATTAAATGTGCTTTTCTAAAATGTCTATATATTTTTTCTCATTCATTTCTGACCATCTTCAATGTAAATTTACCAAAGTTTTTTTTATTGCAATATGTATATAAAACTTAAAAATTTAATATTTTTTATTGTGTATTAACTTATTATTCTGCGATTTTCATTACATCACAAAATGTTACAAATTGGCACTACTGTTTCAAAAACAGAAAACTTCTAAATCAGTTGAAAACAGTTGATCTGTAAAACTGTGTGTGAAATTGTGTCAAATAAAATTACAAATATTAATAAATATAATAATACATATATATATATATATATATATATTATTAATTTTGTTAAGAATTAGCACAAAATTGATTTTCCATTTTGCATTTCATTTATAAAGAATTCTGCCATATTTTGTTAAAGGGAAAATCCATTTTTGTTATATTAAAAAAAACAGACTTGCATTTAATTTTTCCGTGACTGCCTCAATAATTGCGTAGATGCCACCACAATATTTTTTCTAATTAAAACAGTTGATCTGTAAAACTGTGTGTGAAATTGTGTCAAATAAAATTACAAATATTAATAAATATAATAATACATATATATATTTTATTAATTTTGTTAAGAATTAGCACAAAATTGATTTTCCATTTTGCATTTCATTTATAAAGAATTCTGCCATATTTTGTTAAAGGGAAAATCCATTTTTGTTATATTAAAAAAAACAGACTTGCATTTAATTTTTCCGTGACTGCCTCAATAATTGCGTAGATGCCACCACAATATTTTTTCTAATTAAATATTAACCAATATCTAACTAGAATTATGATTTATTCCGACTAAAAAGTTCCAATTAAAAGTTATTCATCCCAATTATGAATATTCTCAAGGAATTTCTTTCTCACGGAAAATACATTTCTCGAGAAAAAAATTCCTCCAATTATAAATTCCGCGTGAACAAAAAATGATTAACTGGCATCATCGAATTTCGAAGCCACTTGCTTTGCTTAAGGTGCTATTACATGATGTGTTTTTTACATATGTACTGTCAAATTTTCCCACAACAAAAGTTGTACACATCGTGTGATACATATGAAACATTGTTTATGTACAATACATGAGGAAAGGCACATGTACATTTTTCAATTAGACCAGGTTCTATTTTTGTATGACAATCATATGAGAATACAACACTGATTGTGGCGAAAGAAAAACAGAGTAAATTATGAAGATTAATATTGAAAGAAAAATAAATTGTTTAATATTAATTAACAATTAAAAAATATATAACTTTTTTTTAACAATAAATTTTTGTAAATTCACAAATTAAATCAGCTGTTGTTTACATTTAGAGCTTATGTCATACGTAAATACATATGCACGTGTGATAGCAAAAATTATGAATCGTATGTAAAAGACAATTTTGACAGACATGAGGAATTTCATATGGATAAAAAAAAGTGACAGTACATATGTAAAAAACACATCGTGTAATAGCACCTTTATTGACAATTTATTTTCTATTTTTTGTATGTGTGCAAACGACCCTACAATAAATGTCCCAATAAACATTTTTGTTTGCTATCAACTTGAGGTGCATTTGAGATCAAATACATTTCTCAAATCTCCAACGTTAATTCTCAAATGCCCTCAATAGTTCGAATATAGTCTTCTCAACTTAAAAGGCACATTTTTTATATGGCGATTTTCATAGTTATCAAATTGAGAAATTTGTGATTCTCAACTTGATAGCAAAGAAATATTTCCAATCGGTATCAAATGGAAGGTACGGAATTGCCATATTAAAAAATATTATACTAATTTTAGAAATGAAAACAATGTACTTTTTTTAATGTTTCAATTTAATTTCATTATATATTTAACATTACTATGTACATATTTAACATTAAATGTACATATTATGTACATTTTTTAAAATCTAGAATTAAAAATAAATGAATTAATTAGTTGTACATTTTTTGAAAAATTCGACAAAAAGCAAAAATAATTAAAAATATATCAATGATTTATTTGTACTTTTTTGGCATTTTTTAATTTAATTTATTATTTATGACATATTTAAATAATATCTCAGACTTAACACAAATCGTATTCAAGTTGAAAAAATGTTTGTCTCAAGTGGAGAAAAGTGTTGGATATCCAATTGAGAGTAAAAATGTTTCTCAAAGATTGGAAAAAATGTTAAATCTCAACTTGATGTCAAGTTGAAAGCAAACAAGGAGAAAAATTGTTCAACCCAAGTTGAGAATTACATTTGACATCAATTTAAGAACTTAACTTTTCTCCAACATTGGAGAAATAATATTTCAATGCATACTGGGGAATGACCGAAACTAACACATAAACGGTTTTTTCCTATTTGAAAAACATATGACTGTCATTGTTGCTGTTGTAGAGTTGTTATACCCTCCACTCCAGTGTGCAGAGGGTATATATAAGTTTGTCATTCCGTTTGTAATAATTAGAAAAAAAATTTTGGACCCCATAAAATTTATATATTTGTGATCCTTATAACAACCGGAGTTGATATAGCGATGTCCGTCTGTCCGTCTGTGGAAATCACGATGACGGCATCAATCCGGCAGCTAGGGTACTCGTTGACATAAGAATGATTCACTAACATCCTGAGAAGTTTGCTATTTAAAATCGTCCAAATCGGTCGATTAGGGCCCGAGATTTGAATGAAGAACTAAAAAAGTCTTGAAAAAAAAATAATTTTCTATGTTGTTCTTGTCACGATCACGCCCTCAATAGTGCAGCTACAGTGATCATTTTTAGTGAGAATGATTCACCAAATTCATGGAAAGATTTCTACTTCAAAAATCATTAAAATCGGCGGAACAGGTCCAGGGAAATCTCTGAAAAAGTAAAAAAAAAAGATGAAAAACATGATATTTCTATATTGTTCTTGTTGTTATTCTAAATGTTGCATTGTTTTCATAGCTGGACTTGTTGTTTTTGTGGTCGTTATGGTAATAATATAACAAAAACAAACCCTTTGTACATTTTTTTATCAACTCTGGTAGAAAAATTTTAAAGTTTCCATTGTTTTGGCATCGCTAAAAAAATATGTTAGATCATTTCTGTCATTGCCACAAGCCTGCCTGCAAAATTTCAGATCGATTGGGTCACGGGAAAGTGGTTAAAATCGATCCAAAATTTTTTCGACAAGCAGACACTACGAGTTAATATAAAGGGAGTAAAAATTCACCAACATCTAAAGCAAATAATGCTAAAATACCTAGTTGTTAATAAAAAAAAACAATTGGGCAATTCACAATGGGTAATGTATCGTTTTTTCTCCTGTATCGTGTATCACTTTACAATAGTGTAAAACTGTTGTTGATAATTTTCACTGAAAAATCTGATACACGATCCAACTTCATTTGCTATGTTTAGTAAATGTTGTATATTGTATCATAACATATCAGTTCCAAGTGAATGCCAGTTTTTATGAAAAAGAAAAAACAAATACATAGAATATTATCAGCATAAATAATTATAAAATAAAATATGGCAAATAATGCAAATAACGCAAATACATCGATAAGTTTATTTATATAAAAATTAATGTTTATATTTTTAGTATGTATTTTCTCTTTCAGTACCAACCAAAACATTTAACATTTTTTTTTTCATTATAAATTAAAATGCAAGAGGTACGTAACTAAAACTCCAGGGTATATCTCACGACCAAAAAGCAAACACTGACAAGTGTTTTCTCTTATACAAAATAGCAGAAGCGACGAAGCGATCTTTCCTCGTTGGATCGAAAATTACTAAAGAAAGCGTTTTACAATATGAAAATACAACTGAGTGTTCACAACAAATGATTGTATTGTGTATTTCAATACAACATACAATGTACAACACCTGTTGTGAATTGCCCAAATGTAAATTTAGCAAAAAATTTATGTATTAATTTATTTAAAGAGAAAAACACAAAAATAACGTTTGATGTTGTATTTTTTGTGTGTAATATTTAAATATACATACATACACATATTAAATAATACAAATAATGTACATATATTATATATATGTATGTATGTATATTCATAGTAACTGCATGTTAGAAATAAATCGGTTATTTTATTTACATAAAATTCTGCAGTATTTTGTTGTGGGTAAAATACATTTCTTTTGTATTAACAGAGTGTCACTTCATTTTGCTCAGCGTGACTATGCCACAGTAGATGCCGGCATAATTTTTGTTTGTTCTAATTAGCTTTGCAATAGTTTTTTCTATTTTAACATGAATGTTAATATTTTCAACTAGATATCATACAGAACAATGTTAAGAGTATACACGGGTTGGTCTTTTATTTCATACGTTTTTTCATTATTCTTTTACAAATATGAACATAAGTTTTGCATATTACCCACCAATCTCACATCACACTGCAAGTTCGAAAAACTCAATACACTCACATTTTTTTTTACTAATACACACACATTTTCCGCAGTGGTCACACTAATGGCACCAAATTTTTCGTGCGAATAGTGGCAGACACTAACGATGATTAATGTTACCCTGTTATAAATTTAATGCAAATTTACTGGATTCTGTAAAATTGTAATTAAAGTTTTAACTTGTTAAATCTATTATAATGATTTATTTTTTGAAATGCGCATACAAAAACGCAAGTTTGTTAATTATAGAGCATAAATATTATTAACTATTATTAAAATAATACTAATAATAATAAATGTAAACATTTTCCCTCAAACATGTGCCTGTATAATAAACTTGGTAACTCTACTTAAAATAAAATAAGAGAGAGAAGTATACAAATTTTTTCAAGTTTACGCTTCGACAACATTTTAAAAATGAGATTGCAGTCAGATGTTTGAGCATAAAATTTAATGGCGATGGATTCGACTAATTCGAACAATTTTTCGTTGATAATACGTACACAACGATTTTACAATTTCAGTGTGATGTGAGATTGGGGGGTTAACTTTTTGTTGTCTTTACAAAATAGAGTTACCGAGTTCGTCAATGAGTTTTTTGCTTACAAAACAGTTCTACATAGTTATATAGAATTATTATTCTGCTTTACCTATAAAATATCTGATTGCGATTACATCTAATTTTTAAAAATTGTTTATAATTAATAAAGCATTATTATTCACATAAATACAAAATTTCACTTTTTAAACTGAAAATAAAATTTCCAATTATAAATTAGAAAATATTAATTGTGTTTCAGAAAATCATATCAAAACGTCGGAAATAATAATTTTAAATTTAGAAATATCTTTACATATAAAAATGTTTACATTTAAAAAAAATATTGCCATTCAGGAGATATTAATAACTTTTCAGTACCGCGATTCAGTAACTTCTTTTAACGATAGTCGAATTGTAAAAAAAAAAGAAAATTGCAAAATTATCAGTAAAATTTTGAAACGATATTCGCTATTGTTAAAGTCAGCTGTTGTTGTTATCTAAACGACAACCATATTTGTGTTGTTTATCCAATCGATAAAAACTTAAATTTTTAGGTTGAAATGTCGTCATACATAAATAAAAATCATGAAATAGTGAAGATATTTTGCTTTAATTAAAAAACTTTTTTATATAAATAAAAAAATTAAATAGCATATTCAATTCATTATTTCATTTTCAAATAAATAAACAGAAATATTAGTAAAAAAAATAAAGATATTAAACATAAACATAAAATCATCCTGTCAAACACGAAGTAATTTGTTTTTTTCTATTCTTTGTGTTTTTCGCTTATTTTGACAGAGATGCCACTCCTTTACAATTTAAATAAATAGAAAAACAGATTTGTCGATATTAATTTAAATTCAATGAATTTAAGAAAACCTCAAATGATATTTAAGAATTGCTAACATAAAAATTGTTACATAAGTAAACGTAATTTTATGAGAATGTTATTTTTTATATATAAATTTTCAAAATTTTTTTTGGATGAAAATTTGAAGTTTTTCAGAAAATAAAGATAACATTAAATTATTTTATTTAAAATGTTTGGGACTTTTCGTTTTTTGCGTTTTTCATCCCTAATTTGATTATTTATTATTATAAATTTATTCTCTATGTTTTCAAAATATGGCAATATTTTAAAAAAAAGTTGAGAGAGCTTTTTTTTGGTTATTATTTTGTTACTCCATCCAACCTATATGGCCACAATGAAGAAATATTTGGCCAGTTAAAAGAAACTATACAGCCATCTCCAATTAGCACGATTTAATGCATATAGCCACTCTACACAACCATTACCTTTGCAATGGAGGTTAGGGCGAGCTATTTAATTAGCAAAAACTAAATTAAACGAGAAGTTATGTCATATAACCGGAAACGCATGCATATAGGTATATAACCAAAATGCATGCCGATCAGCAACCACGATGACCAAAAAGCAAACACCGAAATAAATCCGAAATAATAGAAAAGAAGAAAACCAACCCAAAGAATTTGCTGAAATAATTTGGTATCAAGTTTAACAAACCGAGGTGGAGGGTATCAAAGATTCGGCACAGCCGAATTTAACACTCTTACTTGTTTTTTCTTTTTGTTGTATTATTTTTTTAACATTTTGATGAAGATTCATTTTATAAATAATCAGGAGACAATGTTATTACACTTTTAGATTCTTTAAGATAAGTCACATTCAAAGGTGACATTAAAAACTCATGTTAATCGCTATTGAAAATGGTGAAAATCGGCCCTAACCTCCATACAAATGACTCTTATGAAATCTACTTAAATTGCCGTAAGATCCAGGGGGTTAATCGCCACATTTGAAATCGAGTAAAATCAATAGAAATTTCATATTTTGGTTTATTATTTAATGTAGACATAATTCCACAATTCGTTAACTCTGTCAAATTATTTTTACATTGGAAAATAAAAAAATAATTTCTATCGAATAATATCGATAACGAATGCGACTATTAGACCCCAGATTATCGTGTAGATGTTATGTGTATTAATTACACCCTGTAGAAAGTAACCCAGAAATAAAACCTGTTAGGCCATTTTTAGTCATAGTCTCGATATATAGCTTCTTCCTGATTTTCACTTAATCTATCAAAAATTTTAAAATATTGTATAGATTTTTCTCAAATTTGCTTTGCGCATGAGAAAAATAAGTGATTTTTCCAAATATGGTTAAGATCGGCCCATTTTTTTTTTACCTTGTTCTTAATATAACTTTTTTGTCAGGAAATAATTACTTGAAAAGCAGTTTTTTAATAAATGTTCATTAAGCTCTTTTATCTTTTAAAATCAAAAAAATTTAATCGTTATATTCCGATTATATAATACGCTACACAGTGAGAAATGTGGTATAGGTGATTTGTGATTTGATAAAAAGAATTAAAAACAAGTAAGGGTGTTAAATTCGGCTGTACTGAATCTTTGATACCCTCCACCTGCGTCTTAAACTCAATACTACAACCAATGTTGTAGATACTGAAACTTTAATTTTGAATACCAATTAAACTTTAAGTTAATTGCTTTTTGGCCATGATATAATTTCTTTTTATAAAAAAACAATGAAATAATTAATTACTATTAAAAATTTGCAATAGTTTTCTTTTGCTATAGTACAAAACATATAAGTTCCTAAGTGCTTTAAAGAAATTCATTATTTAACGCAGTCAGCGTTATAATACCCAAAGTTTCGTCCCTATCAGAAAACTTGAAACCTTAGAGCTAATACGATAACTCAAAAAAATTTAAAATGATTCTTGGGTAAAAATGTCTACATATTAATATTAATAAAAAAAAATTTTTAATTTTTTAAGGACACATTTAATACAAAAAACAAAAACAATAATAACTGTAAGAAATTAAAGTCGCTCTATACAGACAAAAAATATACACGACAAAAGCTTATATATAGCTTTATATAGTTTGCGTACCAGATTAAGAAAGTTATTTAGAGTCGATCGGTATTAGAGGTGTGCCTGTGTAAAGTATTAATGATAGTAACAAACATCAACACAAACTTATTAAATATTTTTTTTTTCATTTTCTTCTTAAATTTTGTAAAAAATTACAAAAAAAACATAAATTCGTAGCAGAAATAAATATCGAAACAATTAAAGGAAAATAGTGATGTATGTAAAATTGAAATCAAAAATTAAAAAGTAATTTTTTTTTTACAAAGGTATTTTTCTAACAAAAGACAATTATAAGAAACTGTATTTCTTAAAGAAAAATAATTTTCAAAAAAAATGGTACCTTATTAAGAAAAAATACTTTTTAATTAAAGGTACTTTCTTAAGAAAATTTACTTTTTACGAGACTTACTTTCCTAAGATAATTTACTTTTTTAAAAAAGGAACTTTTTTGAGCAAGCTATCTTTTTTATAAAAGATACTTTTTAAGAAATGTAACGTTTTTAAAAATGGTACTTTTTTAAAAAATTGTTTTTTTTAGAATAACGGGAACTTTAATATAGTGTAATTTTTTAAAGTGTATTTTTTAAAAAATGGTTATTTTTTAAATATCTTTAAATTTCTTTTATATTGGCGATAGTCTTTATTATATCGTGAAGACGATAAAAACAAGTAAGATAATTATAGTCGGTCTAGACCGACTATACGATACCCTATACCATGGTTTAGAGACCCTATCTCTACGGTCCAACTAATTGGATATTGAAAATAAACATAAACCAAATTTTAGTGGCATTGTTGTTAAGTTTTTTGGCTGCAGATATGAAAAAGTTCATATCGGAAGCTATGTTCATATGGAGACTAGGTCGAAAAATGGACCGATCCTGACCATATCCTGACCAAATTTGAAAAAAAATCTGTGCAATATTTTTGTTTTTTGATAGATTTAATTGAAAATCGGGAAGCAGCTCTATATGGGGCCTATGAATAAGAATTGTCCTATAGGGATTATTTTTGGACTAGTGATTAGTGGATATAATTAACATATACAAACCCAAACACACAGACGGACAGACTGACGGACGGACTGACATCGCTAAATCGACTCAGAAAGTGGTTCTGAGAAAGTGGAAAGTGGTTCTGAGAAAGTGGTTCTCAGAAAGGGTTCTGAGTCGATCGGTATAATAAAAGATGGGTTTATGTCAATTTTTTTTGGTAGTTACAAACAGCAGCACAAAGTCATTATACTCAAACCACATAGTGGTACAGGGTATAAAAAGTAGGTGCTTAAGTTAATGTGACACGTGCAGAATAACCATACACAGACCCTCAGGAAGCAAATGACACAACTACAATGACCACAACAACAAGAAGAATTACAACATATACATACTATACATATCTTAAGAAAAACAAGAAACACATTGAACATTTTTATTTTTTAAAGAGTTTTTTTCACATTTTCATTAATATCTCGTGGCCTTTTAGACCGATTTTGTTGATTTTAAATAGCAGCTCTTTTGGGATTTTAATAAAGGATTTTATGATCGTGACCGTGATTTCCATATACAGACGGTCCGTCAATTTCCTTGTTATAAGTATTAAGTAAATATATAGTTTTGGGGTCTCTAGAATTTATTTCTATGCGTTACAAACGTAATGACAAACTTATATATACCCTCTGCAGTGGTGTAGAGGGTATAAAGAAATACACCAAAATACAGCTTACGTTAGGCAAACTCTGCTCATATGATTGATATAATGCCCGTTAATCAAATATTAGCCAGGTTATATTATTTGTGGCTAAAATAATAATTAAGGCATCCGTTAGATGGAAATTGTCCTTTGGAAGGCTATTCCTTAACCTTTTCTATTATTCTATGGAAGGCTATTTCTTAACCTGAAACATTTCTCACAAAATTCAAATGAACCTTTAAGAAATTCACCTAAATAACTTAAAAGTAATGGCATGTAGTTTGATAACAAAGCTAACAAGGCATCCCAGAAAGATAGCCCGCTATGTAGGGTATAAATAATTATTTATACTTATTATATTTTCATTATTTATAATTATTTATATTTTCATTCCAGTCGGATGCTCCAGCACTGTGCTATTGTTTCATATAAATGCCGATTGACTTGATCAAAGTCGGAAACAAGACCCAATCTCGTGCTTCAGAAAAAAGTTTCTCATATAATCTCAAAAAAAAAGTTTTAAAACACTTTCTTCGTCGATCTATCTTAATGCAAATAGTTAACGTAGATAGACAGACTTATATATCTGAGTGATTGTATTTTTTTCATTGTTTCAGTAACCTACATACGTTGGTTTTCCGCAAATAGTAAACACGTTTAACAGGTTACATTATTTCACATATCCATAATATTCAAGTCGGATGCTTTTATAGGAAGACATAAAGAACGAATATTATTATTAAAATAATAAACAACATTTATAAGTTGTAAACAAATTGTAGACACCACATGTTCAAAGTGAAAACGTTTGGAATGTTGTATTTATAAATGTCATCGGTAAAGTATAGAATTATACATTATTATGTAGGGGGTTTAAATTATTTTTTGTTTTAATAGCAATAGCTAATATTTTTTTGCAAACCTTTTTGGGAGAATCCTGCGATAAACTCAAAAATTGACTCCGAAGCACTTTTCTTACAGAAAAGTGTATAAATTCCCACAAAATTTGCTCAATTTTGTCCACAATTTTATTGTTTTGTATATTAGATTATTAACATTTTAAAATAATGAAAATTTAACAGTCCTGGTTCGTAATGACTTCTTTTGCTTTTAAATAACTTTAGAGTTTATTTAGTATTATGAGTGCTTTGGTATTTCCACAATTACTCAATATTAAGAACAAGTTTTCTCTGTGATGAGTAAGTAATTGGATTCATGATACCAAAAGCATTAAAAGGCGCTAAGTTAGAATGAAACTAAAAGCGCTAATTATATGTTTGTAAAAAAAAAAATATTTTTATTAATTTTCAAAAAAACTAAAATATATTATTTGTAAATTGTAATTTGAAGTATATATCATAATAAAAAAATAAAATTCGTTAAAAATTTTACTTATACCTGTTCAGGGCATAGTATTGTTTTAATATAAGATTTTGATTTTTTTATATGTTTGAAGTGAATTAATTTTAATAGAAACATTTGATGCAATTTTTAAATTAGGAGAACATGCATTTTTGAAGAATTTACGGTATTTGAAGACATTCAATTCCTAATATAGTTTTGAAAAAAATCATCGATCTAATCACTGTTCCGATTTCAGGGTTTGAGTTCGAAAAGGAAAATATATGTACAACGGGAATTCATTGACTGAGTTTTTGAAGTCAAGTACTTCTTCAATTTGTTTTTTATCTTTTCCAAATTCTTTTATAAAATTTATAACATCTTCACGCTGAGTTAAGAATTTGTTATAGTGTTTTATAATTAGATGATAAATAAGAGATTTTGTGAACTCAATTAGCTTTTGTTTGTTTTAAAAGTTTGTCCGAATATCCAATATTATTATCAAACGAGGTGTTTTCAAAACTATAACCTAAATAGCAAATTTCATTAAGTATACAATTAAAATCAACGCATCATTAAAAGAGTGTGTGGTCCGCATATTAGTCTTCGAATGCCAAGTCTACTTTTTGTACTTCTGATAAAATTGAGACAAGTACGTTATATTGTACATATTCTTTAACAGCATCGTTTCAACCGATTTTTCATTAACAACGTTAAAATGAGTTTTCAACTCAAGCCGCGTATCAGAAATTGCTTTAACGGCACTTTCAAGAGAAACCCATCTGGTTGGTGCTACCATCAGAAGTTTTCTTGGTATTTCGGAATCTTCGTTATATATAATTATTGCCTTATTAACGAATAAGAGAGCCTGTCTGACTGAACTATTGTATTTAAAAGGCGTTAAAAGCATGCGTTTAGAAACCCTATCTCTTAGGCCCAACTAACTGGACATTGAAAATAAGCAAAAACCAAATTTGAGTGGGATTTTTATTAATTTTTTTGGCTGCAGATATGAAAAAGTTCATATCGGATGCTATATCTATAAAGGGACTAGGTCCAAAAATGGACCGATCCTGATCATGTTTGGTAAAGTCTCCTGTATTTTGCAAAAATATGTACAAACAAAATTTGAGAAGAATCAGTGCAATATTTTTGTTTTTTAATAGATTTAAGTGAAGATCGGGAAGCAGCTCTATATGGGGTCAAAGGCATCATTTTTGGACTACTCATTAGTGGATGTAATGAACACATACAAACCCAATTTGAGTAAGATCTATATGACAATTTGGATCTTATGGCAATGTATGTCGATTTCATATGGGTAATTTGTATGGGGGCTAGGTCTGAACATGGACCGATTCTCACCAATTTCAATAGCGTTCATCCCATGGCCGATAAAAGCTTATATACCAAATTTCATCAAAATATATTCATATTTGCGACCTGCAGTTTGATTACAAGCTTTACATGGACACACAGACGGACGGACGGACGGACGGACATTGTTAAATCAACTCAGAAAGTGATTCTGATTCGATCGGTATAATTAAAGATGGGTCTAGGTCAAATATTTTTGGTTGTTACAAACAGCAGCACAAAGTCATTATACCCAAACCACATAGTGGTATAGGGTATAATAAAAATGAAAGCGCCAATTTTGCCTTTTTTTAAGGCGCTAAATTGAAAAATGCATTGTTTTTGAGTAGCTTAAAGTCACTAATCTGGCACAAAAAATTCTAAATTGGCATTATAGTTATGAATTTATTGCTTGCATATAAGTAAATAGTGTATTCGTTCGTAAGTCAGCTATAGAAATATGTCATCAGCTAATAATAAGATAAATTTAAATATCAGCAAAAAGAAAATAGTTAATTAACGTATTCAATTATATCGTGCTTTACTTTCAATACATTTCAATTAAAATCAACGAAATTGTGTAACACATTATAATCATGGCAGATTCTACGGAAAGGATAACAATTGGCATAATCAGTGCTAAAACAGTCCAAATAAAGCGGTTAGAATGTCTTGTGAACCCACAAAGTATTTTAAAATTTAAATTTGATAAAATAAACTCCGAGTCAATATCACCATTCGCAAGGTTGAATACAAAGGTAACACCCAGCATGGTCCTCCAACTCTCAAGAGTTGGGATTCTAATAAACCTTAGCCTATTAGTATATTATGGTAAGTCATCATAACTCCAACCTAAACCAAGTTGACAAAATAGCAAAAACCTTTTCTGCTCAGACTCAATTACATTGGTGGATTCCATATTATCGATGCATATTCCAAAATAGGTATTATAGACCCGTATATAGATGTTAAGTAACATATGGATCAGAAACTCCTTAGCCCATCTTTTAACGAACCCAATAGTAGGTCTTGCCTTATTAATAATCATACTAATATGATCAATGAAGTCAAGTTTCCTATCTAGAAGAACACCAAGACCTCGAAATGTTAGAACGGTGTACAAAACTATTCCATTAATACAATACAATCTTATTTCTAAGTCTTCGATTAGTTGTGATCATAAACAGACGTGAATTGTGTACAATAAATTCTTAAATAAAAGAACAATAAAAACATAAAAATAATTTTTGTTCAAAACAAACGGATTAGTTAATCCCTATACTAACATAAAAAAAATTAAACGTTTACGTGTTGAAGATGTTAATGCTTCAAGCAAAAAGTACAAACAACAAAACAATTGAAGAAGATAATAACAGTGAAATAATAGTGAATAAATCAATTAAAACTAATATTCCTCCTATTACTGATTAAAATGTAAAACAACAAGATAAATGATCTTTGCAAAACTTTAAAAATTTCTATTGGTATCAAACTATTTTGTACTTTGACATAGTCAGGCATGTCACAGAACAAAATCGAAATCGATTTGATTCCGTATTGCCAAATCGATCGGTTTCGTTTTAGCTTCTTCAGAAATTTGTCGCTTTCATTAAATCGAAAAAAAAATGAAAAAGATATTTTTGTGTATTAAATATGGCAACGTAACGAAAAATACACAGCTGATTGTTGGAAAGAAAAAGAATATAAAGCGAAATTTTAAGATTGTGTTGTGTTAAATAAATAAAATAAATAAATAAAAATATAAAAATGCCCGGCATATCCATTGTTGCAGTAGTAGAGGAACGAAACCAACATTCCGTTGAAAAATCTTTAGATGGTGGGCCAAAAGAATTTAATTTTCCTGTCAGGTCTTCCCAATGACTCTCCACAACAGCCTGATATCCCTTCACAAACCCCCTAGCTATATAATGATGGCACTCCATATATTCAAGGAAAATTTTCTCTTGTGCCGAACTGCGATGTTTTCCCCTTTAATAATAAAAAAAATTAAAAAAATTTAAAAATAAATTTTCTAATACTTACATGTTTACTCAGTAGTTTTTCTTTTTCGTTTGTTTTGCTTCGCCATTTTGCTGTCAGCGTTGTATTTTGTTAGAAAAAACAAATATTTTGCACTAAACAAAAAGTGGTTTGTATGAAATAAAAAGGTGGCAATAATTAGTTTACGACGTTTTGTATTTTTCGTCATCTAAAAATCATTTTCTTTTAAATTGGTAATAAAATTCATTTTAAAGATTGAAATGTCTATATTTTGCTAAAATTAATAAACCAATAGTTTTTTTTTATTAATTTTAAGTTGTTCTGGATAGTTTTTTGGTATCTATGCTACTTAAAATATCAATTCCACTTAAGAAATTAAAAGTGGTTTCATATCGATAACATTTGTCGGTTTACGTTTTCTGAAGAAGCCAAATACGGTTTCAATTCCAGTTCCGATCGGAATTTGTTTCTGTGACATGCCTGAATGTGCCTGAATCTGGAAACAAAATTTGAATACTTCATATATGGAGCAAAAATTAAAAGCCGTACAAAGCAATATTGCTTGCACCCGACAAGTTTGACCTTCTTATAATAAAACAAAAGCTAAATGATATGAAGCTATCATGTTTGTTAAAATAGTTACTAAATCTTATGGTCCCCATAACGAACATGGTTTTTAAACTTTTTCTTTTAACTCATACTCTGTACGTCTGTCCGTCTGTCTGCCATAGGGCAACCCCATTCCCCCTCATCCATTCCCCCTCAGCCAATCTTAAACTTGGTCCACAGACTTGTTGTCACCAAATATTAACTTAAAGATAGTTACGCATAGTCACGCGCAGTCACGGAGTGATTTAAAACCCATTTCCCCTCATCCAATCAATCTGACATTTGGTCCATAGACTTGTTGTGACCAAAGATTAATTTTAAAATTGTCACGCAAAGTCACGCACAGTCATGGAGAGATACAAAACTCATATGCATAAGAAAGAAAGAGTTTTAATAAAAACTTTGTTTTTATGGGTTAGATTATTATATTGTTAACTTTCAAAGAAAGTCAATAACTATCAAGGAGTTAAGGCAAAACTACTCCGTAATTGATTATACTAAAGTTAAATGGAATTTCCTAAGAAACCAGTTAACCCAGTGTCACAATTGTCAAATGCTAGGCCATGGTTCTAGTCGTTGCAAAGTAAAAACGTTTTGTGTAAATTGTGGTGGTACCCACAAAACTTCAGAATGTAATACTGAACTGTTAAGTGTGCAAACTGTAATGGTATAAGACCGCGTTATCAACCAAGATCATTAGATCAAGACAACCACTTCCTAATAAGAACGTTCGATTTACTAACAGTAATGAGAATTACAATACAAATTTTCCAAATAACCTTAACCAAGACGCTAATAATACTCATCGTGAATGGATTCATCCACACAACAATAATACCAGCAGCTCCAGCAACATATTTACTGCTGAAGAAATACAAAATATTACGCTTGAACTAATCTTTAACTTAACAATGAAAAATTTATTATTGGTGGTTTCAATAGCAGGCATAATTTATGGGAATGTCAACGATCAAATTGCTGGGGAAGTCTTCTCTATGAAAGATTAGATTCTGAACATCTGCAATTTCTGTATCCAAGTGATCATATATATATATGGGGTTTCATGTCATTTTTTTTTTTCAAAAAGGGCATTTTTTTTTCTCATAAGAAAGCTTAGGATTTTTCCTTTAAGAGCTTTTTGGCAGCTTAGTGGGATGCGAGTGGGATATCTATCGAAATAAATGTTTTGTAACTCAAGACAACGGTTTTTCAATTTTTCACAAATGCACTATTTTGAATTTTTTCCTATTTGTGTAAAACCTTACAAATAAAACATATACTGAGAAACTAGACAAATTAACCTTTCCGAAGGTATGTAACATACCTAACTAAAATTTCATACCCTCGAATATGTAACACCCAGAATATGTTAAACCCCCTTTCATTGCGGCTTTTTTTTGTCAATCCTATAGGTGGTTTTGAACGCACGTAATATTGAATGTGATTTTTATTGTCAAAATAGCACGTGCCCAAGATACAAGTTTTTGTATCAGGTGGAAATATATTATGGCCATTCTCCGAAATACCAGTTTATTTATTATTTTATGACACTTGACTTTAAAAAGTGGGTGGAGAGGTAGAAGTTAAAAGGTAGTTTATTTTAATATGTTGAAAAGGTAAAAAATAACAGATAGTTTATTTTTATTATCATTGGCAACATTTGGTTAAAATATGTACTTCATTATTATTTTTATTATGTAACATGCGGTTAACCGACACTAAGCCCTTCTTGACCGTAATAAAAGATTTTAGACTGATTCATTAAAATCTACTACCTATATGATCTTAAAAAACTATTTATTGACATCCTGAAGACATTCGAAAATCAGTTTTTCAGAAACAGCCTTAAAGTTTAGACGTGTGTTATTTATATAATTTATTACATAATTAATCTTCACAATGGGTACGGCACCTAAAAAGGCTAAACTTGAAAAAAAAAATTGGTTCTTTTTGTTTTAATCCCTTTAGCAAAATGAATCACAGATCATCAGATGTGCGAAATATTTCCGCCGACATATTAAAAAAATTCCCTACGCTGTCAAAACGGTTCCTAATTTGTGGATCATGCAGAAAAGAACTCGGAAAGTTGAAGGAATTACCGGATTTCAGTAGTAATGAGCCTTGCGTTGAAGAAATTCCAGATGAAGACAAACGTAATTCTGAGAATGATGACAGAACCGCTGATGATGATGGTGTCTCTAACTTTTCAGTAGAAGGTATGAGTTCAAAGAATGAGTGTCAAAACCAATACCATAAGGATGCAGTAGAAGTTTTTGAACAAATAAAAGAGAAATACAAAACGTCACAGAGCAGAGCTGAAAGAATTCAGCTTCTCACGCTTGCTCCATCGACATGGAGTTGTGCAAAAATAATGACTGAGTTTGGAACATCTCAGCGATAAGCAAGAATTGCTAAAAAATTGGTTGCTGAGCATGGGATTCTCACACTCCCAAACAAAAAGAAGGGAAAAACTTTAGAGTGCAAAACTGAAACTCTAGTAACCCAGTTTTATCAGCGAGATGATATGAGTCGCCTGATGCCAGGGTTAAAAGACTATGTGTCTGTAGGTATCGATGGCAAGAAAGTTCAAATGCAGAAGAGAATGGTTCTCTGTAACCTGAAAGAGTTATTTCCAACATTTCAATCTGAACACGAGGATGTCAAAATTGGCTTCACAAAATTTACCCAAATAAGGCCAAAATATTGCGTTTTGGCAGGAAGCAGCGGAACTCACACAGTATGAGTTTGCATTTACCATGAAAATGTTAAATTGATGTTGAAGGAAATCAACTTAAAGCCAGAAGATTTACACGATTACCTTAAATTGACTGTGTCCTAATGCAACAACTTCTTGCCACTTAGGTGAATGTACCAATTGCCCGGAAACCACATTCATCAAAGAAAATTTAATCAACTCTTTAGATCGAGAATATATAGAGGAGGTCAAATTTGATTCTTGGATTCAGACTGACAGATGCACATTGAAAACAATCATTTTAAATGTGGATGATTTTGTGGAAGAAATGTGTACAGGATTGCTAAACTTGAGAACCCATGACTTTTTAGTCAAAGAGCAATGGTCATTCTTCAAGGATTTAAAGATACATTTGAAGTCTGGTGAATTCGTTATTTCATATGATTTCGCAGAAAACTATAAGTATGTTCTTCAGGATGCCATACAAGCATTCCACTTCAATAACGACCAAGCAACTATACAGTAGTTATTTACTACATGAAAGATGAAAAACTGGAACACAAAATTATGGTAATCATATCCGACGATTTAAAATATGATACCCTTGCAGTTTATGAGTACCAGAAGATAATACTAAAATACCTAAAATCTAAATTTACAGTAAAGATGGTATACTACGTTTCGGACGGAGCTCGTCAACATTTTAAAAACAAAAGTAGCTTCGCAAATCTTATGGCTCATGAAAAAGAGTTTGGAATGCCCGCTGAGTGCCATTATATATTAATTTAATTATTATTATAAAATAATAATTTTTCTACATTTCTATAGAAAAAGTGTTTTTTTTTCCTCAGGTTAACATATTCTGAGTATTACAGTATCGAGGGTATGAAATTTTAGTTAGGTATGTTACATACCTTCGGAAAGGTTAATTTGTCTAGTTTCTCAGTATGTTTTATTTGTAAGGTTTCACACACAAATAGGAAAAAAATTCAAAATAGTGCATTTGTGAAAAATTTAAAAACCGTTGTCTTGAGTTACAAAACATTTATTTTGATAGATATCCCTTCGCATCCTACTAAGCGACCAAAAAGCTCTTAAAGGAAAAATCCTAAGCTTTCTTATGAGCAAAAAACAAATACCTTTTTTGAAAAAAAGGCAAAAAATGCTTTGATTTAGCAAAGAAAAAAAAGTCTAAAAAATTTTTTTTTTAAAGTATTTTTTTCCGAAATATTGAAGAAATAGCTATCTAAACTATTTGGGAGAAAATTTTCTAAGAACAATAGGTAATAAGTTACATTGATGAGAAAAACCTCTGTTTGGCCAAAATGTCAAATTTTGATCCCCTCTAACTCAGAGAGATCTTGACCGATCTTGTTGAAAAATTGTGTCTAAACTACTATCCAATAGGACTAACCTTGGTGCAAATTTCATCCCGATCGGAAGACATCGGTTTCAAAAGTTGGTGCACTTGACATGAAACCCCCCATATACCTGTGGAAGAAGACGAGCTACAACACTGGATTTCTTTTCAACAAATTTAAATAGTGGCATTACATAATGCAGCGTTATAAATAACCTTGGTTCTGACCATCTTCCTTTAAAACTCTTTCTTTCCTTATGCATATGAGTCTTAAATCTCTCCGTGACTTGCGTGACTATTTTAAAATTAATCTTTGGTCACAACAAGTCTATGGACAAAGTTTGAGATCCATCGGATGATGGGAAGTGAGGTTTTAATCTCTCCATGACTGTGCGTGACTATGATTGACTGTGCGTGACTATCTTAAAATTAATCTTTGACCATAACAAGTCTATGGACAAAGTTTCAGATCCATCGGATGATGGGAAGTGAGGTTTTAATCTCTCCATGACTGTGCGTGACTATGCGTGACTGTGCGTGACTATGTCAAAGTTAATCTTTCTTTACAGCAGTATATCCACCAAGTTTCAGATTGATTAGACGAGGGGAAATCCGTTTTAAATCTCTTCGTGACTGTCAGCAAGTATATGGACCATGTTTCAGATCGATGGGATGAGGGGAAATGACATTTAGATCACTCCGTGACTGTCCGTGACTGTGCGTGACTACCCCAAAATTAATCTATAGTCACAACAACGGACGGACATTGTTAAATCAACTCAGAAAGTGATTCTGATTCGATCGGTATAATTAAAGATGGGTCTAGGTCAAATATTTTTGGTTGTTACAAACAGCAGCACAAAGTCATTATAACAATGTCCGACCGTCCGTCCGTCCGCCCGTCCGTCTGTGTGTCCATGTAAAGCTTGTAATCAAACTGCAGGTCGCAAATATGAATATATTTTGATGAAATTTGGTATATAAGCTTTTATCGGCCATGGGATGAACGCTATTGGTGAGAATCGGTCCATGTTCAGACCTAGCCCCCATACAAATTACCCCTATGAAATCGACATAAATTGCCATAAGATCCAAATTGTCATATAGATCTTACTCAAATTGGGTTTATATGCGTTCATTACACCCATTAATGAGTAGTCCAAAAATGATCCCTTTGGCCCCATATAGGGCTGCTTCCCGATCTTCACTTAAATCTATTAAAAAACAAAAATATTGCTCTGATTCTTCTCAGATTTGGTTTGTATATATTTTTGCAAAATACAAGAGACTTTTCCAAACATGATCAGGATCGGTCCATTTTTGGACCTAGTCCCCATATAGATATAGCATCCGATATGAACTTTTTCATATCTGCAGCCAAAAAAATTAATAAAAATCCCACTCAAATTTGGTTTTTGCTTATTTTCTATGTCCAGTTAGTTGGGCCTAAGAGATAGGGTTTCTAAACGCATGGTATAGGGTATCGTATAGTCGGTCTAGACCGACTATAATTTTCTTACTTGTTTTTAATACATACATAAGTACGCCATCTTTGTAGATCTCTTCGATTATATTAAAGGTGCTATTACATGATGTGTTTTTTACATATGTACTGTCAAATTTTCCCACAACAAAAGTTGTACACATCGTGTGATACATATGAAACATTGCTTATGTACAATACATGAAGAAAGTCACATGTACATTATTCAATTAGAACAGGTTCTATTTTTGAATGACAAACATGAAAATACAACACTGCTTGTGGCGAAAGAAAAACAGAGTAAATTTTAAAGATTAATATTGAAAGAAAAATAAATTGTTTAGTATTAATAATTAAAAAATATATAACCTTTTTTTAACAATATATTTTTGTAAATTCACAAATTAAATCAGCTGTTGTTTACACTTAGAGGTTATGTCATACGGAAATACATATGCACGTGTGATAGCAAAAATTATGAATCGTATGTAAAAGACAATTTTGACAGACATGAGGAATTTCATATGGATAAAAAAAAGTGACAGTACATATGTAAAAAACACTTCGTGTAATAGCACCTTAAGTAAGTTTGTAAATAAAAAGAATATTAAAATATTATAAATGTAAACATAATTGATTTTAGAAAATGTCCGATTCGTTTTTCGATGATGCTGAAAACACATCAAAGAAATACAGAAAACAAAGGTTTTACTCAAGTTAGTTGAGAGACGAGAAGCTAATGTGATAGAACAGCTCAAAGATGACGACTTTAAATACAGATGCAAGGCTTGTGAAAAAAATATTAAATTGCGATAAATCAGATCTAAGTATACATGCTAATAACCAATGTCTTAAAAAAATATCTTTTAAAACAAACAACCAAAATTCTGTTTACTTTATAAGATCCCATTTGCAAGCCATTTTAATTAATTGTGTAAATTTTAAATGCACATGAATTATACAGAATAGTAAAAATATTTTTTTTATAATATCTGTTGAATTTTTATATTGTTTTTATGTAATTCTAATGATATTCTTATCTTATTTTTTACGATATTTTTTTCGTTTTTATGTTATTTTTGCATTATTGAAATTGAAAATTAACAAATTAAAAATAATTTTTTTTTTGAAAAATTGAAAAAAGTAGTGTAGGGAAAAATGTAGAGAGAAAAAAAGTGGGTGTAGGGAAAAAAAGGGATTTTTTTTCATTAGCGTAGAGATTTCTGTAAAAATCTCCTGGCATCACTGGTACCTATTAAAAAACAATGTAAGATTTCACAAAACAATGCGACGTATATCTCCTTTGTTCAAAAGCTTTCATAAGACTAAATGAAATTGTTACTTATGCATGAAACACATAGACGACAGAGGCTACACAAACACACGGATACAAATGCTGCTGGCTACAATTGTAGTCGTGTAGTCAACTACTTAATTTTTTTGAAAACGACAGCAACAACAATATAAACAATATAAACAGCTGTTTTTATACAAAATCATTTTTATTTCAGTAGTGCCAATTATATTTTTTTTAACTTTATTAAAATAGAAAACATGTATGATTCTATATAAAATTGTCTTAAATATATTACTTATTTATAATGCATTATTATAACGTAAAAATAAATAAAGAAATTTACTTATTAATAGAATTATTATAGCATTTCATTTTGCGATTAATTTTTTCAACTAAATAAAATATTTCATAGCACTAATATCTTTTACATATTTTGTTATGTTGTCAACACTATTTTTATTTTGTAGCCAACAAAAACAGAAATTAGCCTATGTTGACTACAGCAGCAAAAGTGGTCATGTAGTCGTGTAGCTGTGTTGGTGTCAAAATAATCGTTTTCATATAAACGTGTGTATATTATTTTTGACAGGTTGTGTAGCCGCTGTCGTCCATGTGTTTCATGAGAGAGTTCGGCTAACTGGTGCCATTATGTATATGTGTGTGTAAACAAAAATATACGATATCCCAGTAATCATTTCGAAGATTGTTTTAACAAAAATCATCTTACTGTGTCTTCTTCGAGCACTTTTGATGATTAAAAACTGATTAATCACATGCGGTATTAGAAAAAGATTAAGAAATGATTTTTGCTTACGCTTAAAAAGTGATTTATAGAAAAATGACATTAAATATGACTCAAAAATAAGTCGAAATTAATCAGAAAATTGGATTAAAAAAGGTTCTCAAGATGAGTCGGGGGTAAGGTAATATTTCCTCCCAACAAAAGAATATTTTGTGATCAGCAAAAGAGCGCATTTATGACTGTTTTAATAGTACAGAGCAGTCAAAAAAGACTCCACATGATCACTTATTGTTTACTAGCTAGTAGAAAAATAAGAAAATAGTATTATAATACAGCGTAATGATGAATTGTACTTCTCAATTAGTTTATTTTTAATGTGACATAAGAAGTTCGGTTTGTGCTAAGAAATTAATGAATATATGCTTCCCAGGGCGAAGCTTAATCATTGCACTTTGATTGAGTTGAGCCCGCGACTATTCCTGATGTGGATAGCTCGTGCCTACAATTTTTGGTAGTTGGGAATGGCGTTTGTGCAAAGCATGAACACTTGTTTCCCAGAGCGAGGCTTAATCATTGCACTTTGATTGAGCTGAGCTCCGCGATTATTCCTAATGCGGAATAAATCGTGCATTAAATTTTCGGTAGTCCGGGAATGGCGTTTGCCTGCGCCAAACATTAAATAATAAATTCTAAAAATGTATTATAATTAAATATTATTGACATTATATTATTATCATCTGAGAAAAAAATTTTTTTTTAAACACCAATTTTTAACAGGGTAGAATTTTATGGTTTCAATACTACTTTGAATGCAAGTATGTACTAAAAGTAGAACCCTTAAAATCATACTATTTTTTGCAACACTAAAAATTGCAATATTTTGTATAAATAAAATAATTTATATTTTATTATTTTTAATATGCGCTTATTATCGAAATACATATACAGAATATATGAATGTTATTTATAGTATTTTGATATTTGCAACAGTAGTCTGTCTGTATGTATCAATTTGTAATATTTTGTGATCTTATAAAAATCGCAGAATATTGATATTGATTTTATATAGTTACATATAGTTATTACACCATAAAATGTTGATATTGATGAATTTTTATATTATTACCACAACGACCATAAAAACAACAAGTACAGCTGTGACAAAATACAAAATTTAGAATGACAATATAGGAAAACATCATATTTTTTTACCTTTTCAGTGATTTCTCGGCACCTATGAAACCTATTGTCACGATTTAAAAAACAGAAACCTTCTCGTGATGTTGGTGTATCATTCTCACTAACAACAAGCGCCCTAGCTGTCCTATTGAGAACGTTATCGTGACAAGAGCAACATAGTCAAATCATATTTTTTCAAGACTTTTTTTACTCCATCGTTCAATTCTCGGGACCAGATAAACCGATTTGGACGATTTTAAATAGCAAACTTTTCAGGATGTTACTGAATCATTTTTTGTACCAACGAGCAACCTAGTTGCCCGATTGAAGCCGTCATCGTGATTTCCACAGACGGACAGATGGACAGCCGGACAGACGGACATCGCTATATCAACTCCGCTTGTTATAAGGATCACAAATATATATATTTTATGGGGTCCAGATTTTTTTTTCTAATTATTACAAACGGAATGACAAACTTATATATATCCTCTGCACACTGGAGTGGAGGTTATAACAAACTGGTTTTGATATGCTTCGTTCATTAAAAGAAATTTAACAACTACAAGTGATAAAACCGATATTAATCCAGAACTAATTGACTTGAAGATTATGACATAAAACAACAGAATTCAATCTGCTGTAAATTAGTGTCCCAAAAAGTATACTCAGTAAATATCCAAACTTTGCCACAGCACATAAGGATATCTGATTCAAATTAGAAATGTTTACAGAAGAAATTTGTTGAACAAAAGAGTATAATCATATTTAAAATATCAGTTGGAAAACTCTCAACATTGGAAAAATGCTCTGCTCCTTTTGGGAACCACTCAAAAATTTTAAAGAAGAGGTCTACAAAAATTCCAATATTAAAATATAACAATATACAGCACCCAAGAACAAAAATGTGAGATATTGGCCCCAATATTTAGTTTAAACCATTCAATCACGTCAGATCTTAGTGATCTAATAACAACAGTATAAGTAAACAACAATATTTCGCTACAAACCCTCATAGCAATATACCCATCTCTACTGATAAAATAACGACCATTATAAAATATCCGAAGACTAAGAAATCGCCTGGAACAGACGATATTACAAACATATGTATAAAAGCGTTACCAAATAATGATTAATGTTCATTACTTATATTATCAACTTTTGTCTACAAATTTCTTATTTTCTTTTATTGAAATATTCAAAAATCGTGCCGATAAAGAAACCTTATAAGCCGCCCTACTGACCACTCTCCTACAGGCCTATAAGTCTCTTATCATCATTAAGTAAGATATTAGAAAAAGTTATTAATGAAAAAGTTATCGACTTTATTGACACAGAAAATATACTTTCGACCCAACAATTTGGCTTCTGCAAGGAACACAATACGCTTCAGCCACTTGTCAGAATATGAAACTTAGTTAATTCAAATTTTATAAATGGAAAGTCAACGGAAATCATACTATTAGACATCAAAGCAGCATTCGATTCTATCTGGCATAACGGCCTTATATATAAAATGATGAGATTTAACTTCATAATTGAGCTTACCTTCTTGAAGGTTGTGTTACCTCCATTTTTTACAGATGATACGCCAATTCTTAATTCAGTAATACTATCGGCTGATGTTCTATCCAATCTATAAAAAGCGATATCTGATGTTCATAGTTATTTTAAAAAATGGAATTTTCTTGTTAATTCACAAAAGACCCAAGCAATGTATTTCATCAGGAGGCGTAAATCGTGTTTCCTACCCCCAACCACCATTTCCTTCAACAGTAGTTCAGTACCCTGGTTGAACACAGTAAAGTATTTGGGCGTTATTCTGGATCCCATATATCATATATTATTGATAAAGTTAATAAGCTAACAAGGCTTTTGTATTCATTAATAAACAGGAACTTCAACCTCAACATTAAAAACAAAAGTCTAATATTAAAATCTACATTTCACGCTGTAATATATTACGCTGCACCAGTTTGGTCTACTGCTGCGCAGTGCCATATTAAAAATGTACAGATTGCTCAAAACAAATTACTAAAAATGATATACAATTTACCCTGGCATTAATAAACACAACGACTACACACCTTAGCCAACGTTGATCTCGTAGCAAACAAGATTAAACGGCTCACAATAAACTTCAGTTCAAGATGTGTAAATTCGGGATTTATCCACATTAATGAGCTCACCTCATCATAATTTTATCCTTAACCCATAAACTTTTTATCTAAAATATGAAACCCAAAAAAAAAATTAACAAGGTTTTTTGAGAATTTTCATTACTTTATAATATTTATTATGTAAATTCGATACATTATATATTATTGTTAAATATATTTAAGCTGAAAAGGAATTTGTATCCTAAACTCTTTAAGAAAAATTGTTAAATTGAAATTGAACTATTTGTGTTCTAAATGTAAACGTTCCAATTCACAAAACAATAGATTCTGGTATGCCAATGAGTCCAACTTCGAGAAGTAAAATATATGATCCACCCTATCAAAAGCTTTTCTGAAATCAGTGTATATCACATCTATCTGCTCCCCATGGACAAACCTTTGAAAACATGAGTCGTA
Organism: Cordilura impudica; assembly: GCA_963682025.1. Classification (NCBI taxonomy): domain Eukaryota; kingdom Metazoa; phylum Arthropoda; class Insecta; order Diptera; family Scathophagidae; genus Cordilura; species Cordilura impudica. The sequence continues at coordinate 181,712,015 of OY821519.1, forward strand.
AATTCTAGAAGATTAGTAAGTCCGAGTTCACACTAGGCAACTTTTGTTGCGCAATTCTTGAGTTTGTAGGAGAGAGGGGAAAGAAGAGTGGTAATTGGTACGGAGTTGCTTGTACTCGGCAACTCGTTATGTTCTGCAATTCGTAATTATAAACACGAAGTTATTATTTGACATTTCTTTTTATTCTTTTCTTCGCTGTGAAAAATTATTATTATTATTTCATTTATTTTATTATTTTTTTTATTATTTCATTTTTCTTTGACTTCCATTTTTTCAAACAAAAATGATTTTTCACATTGAACCAATAATAAATTCTTTTTACACAAACTAAATAAAAGAAACTGTCAAAAATGTAAGAATTTGAAAGCAAAAGAAAACAAAAAGTTGCGGCAACAAATTTCTCTGTGTGAACATTAAGGCAACTTTAAAAGAGAATGGCAAAAAATTGCCGCAACAAAAATTGCCTTGTCTGAACCCAGACTAACTGTTGACCTTGATTCCATATAAGATTCTATATTAAATGGGACTACATTAAAAAATGTTCAAACCGGTTTGAACACATACAGATTTTCATCAACTTTATAAGAGATCGTCCTTAAGCCGATCAAAATTTTTTCAAATAAAATTCCACTTCCTACCTGTAGTTTTCTTAAAAGTTTATATGGACACACACAGATGACAGGCATCGTTAAATCGAAATTATTAACTAGATTGCTATTATTATTCAAAAACAAAATGTTCCAAATTGCTTTGCAAGAGTCTTAAGTCATTGAAGTCTATTTGTGTTCCAAAACATATACAAATCAAATTTCAGTATACTACTTTATGTGGGGACTACGACTAACGATTCAATAATTTTGGAGTGATGATTTATGGATATAAAACATGCACATACCAAATTTCGTCACGATATAAATAAATATATATAGATATATATCAGGGCATTTTAAGTCAATCTCATAGGGTATATTTAAGTTGGGACTTGGGCTGAACATGAGCCGATTTTCACCGAATCATTATATATGTATGTACCATGTAGCATATAAGCTTATGTACCAAATTCCATCAAAATATATTATCATTTGCGACTTGTAGTTTCCGTAAAAGGTTTACGTGCATACGCAGACAGACGGACGGAAAGACGGATATCGTTAAATCGAATCAGGAAGTAATGGTAATCGATCGGTTTAATAAAATGTGGGTCTAGGTCAACAATTTTTGGTAATTACAAACATCAGTGCAAACTCATTAACTCTCACCACATAGTGATATAGTGTATAAACATCAATTATCAAAATTAAGTTTTGTTGGAGGGCTTAAATAAATTTGCCCTCACCACATTACCATAATACCACTGATAATATTTCGAAACTAATGACTAAAGTAATAAAAAGTTATATAATATTATTATTATAACAATGAAAAAAGAACTAGCAGAATAAGCAAAATATATTTATATCTATAATCTGCATATCTACATATGAATGTATGTTAATAGTTATAAGTCAACCTTAAAGAAGAAATTTAAAGTACTTCTGGAAAAATTCAAGGTACTCGTATGTACATAAGCATATTGATTTTGGCATTCTGTTGTAAACACATACGCATATATATACTATTTGGTTAGCTAAATCTATTTATATATGTATATAGCGCTAAAATATGCTTATAAATAGATTAGTAAAACTTTCAAATAATGTTTACTAAAAAAATATACTCGAATTTTTAAATTTTATTTATGAAAATTATTCAGTTTGTTAGGGTTATGTATTGTTGAGATCATGTATATATTTTCTAATGATAAAAAAGATAATAATTTTGTAATATAAGAGAAATACGGAAAAATTTGAAGTCAGCGCTAGATGGAGTAGCAATTTTCGAAAAACACGACTTGTTCATCTTCAGCATCCTTCTGCCTATAACTTCAACTTATGCTTAATCAACAATTTAACTCAAACATTTGAAAGAAAAGAACAGGAGGATGGTTTTTTCTTTATACGAGAGTTAGTATGAACAACTTTAGCTTTCTCAACATAAACATAGCAATATTAATTACAAGTCTAGCATTTGTAAAAAGCTTTTTTAACAGATTACCTCCAATTGCATTGTACCTTATGTTTTATATGTTAGTGGTATGCTTCTTCATACTAACGCATCGAAATAAATTCCGGAGACCCCAAAACCATATATTTTCTTGATCATTACAGCAAGGGAAGTTTAGCGATCACTGTTTGTCCGTCTGTCTGTGAAAACCACGATCATATCGTTTATAAACTTCCCAAAGGAGCCGCTATTTAAAATCGTCAAAATCGGTTAAAGGGGTCACCAGTTATGAATGAAACTTTGAAAAAACTCTTGAAAAAATAAAATTTTTCAGTGTGTTTGTTGGTTTTCTTAAGATGTGTTGTATATGTTGTAATTCTTCTAATTGATGAAGTCATTACAGTTGTGTGTATATTAATACTGCACGTGTCCATTGACCTACGCAAGTATTACCACATATTTTTTTATCGCTAAAATTAACAAGTAAGAAAATTATAGTCGGTCTAGACCGACTATACGATACCCTATACCATGCGTTTAGAAACCCTATCTCTTAGGCCCAACTAACTGGACATTGAAGATATGCAAAAACCAAATTTGAGTGGGATTTTTATTAATTTTTTTGGCTGCAGATATGAAAAAGTTCATATCGGATGCTATATCTATAAAACGACTAGGTCCAAAAATGGACCGATCCTGATCATGTTTGGTAAAGTCTCTTGTATTTTGCAAAAATATGTACAAACAAAATTTGAGAAGAATCAGTGCAATATTTTTGTTTTTTAATAGATTTAAGTGAAGATCGGGAAGCAGCTCTATATGGGGTCAAAGGGATCATTTTTGGACTACTCATTAGTGGATGTAATGAACGCATACAAACCCAATTTGAGTAAGATCTATATGACAATTTGGATCTTATGGCAATTTATGTCGATTTCATATGGGTAATTTGTATGGGGGCTAGGTCTGAACATGGACCGATTCTCACCAATTTCAATAGCGTTCATCCCATGGCCGATAAAAGCTTATATACCAAATTTCATCAAAATATATTCATATTTGCGACCTGCAGTTTGATTACAAGCTTTACATGGACACACAGACGGACGGACGGACGGACGGACGGACGGACATTGTTAAATCAACTCAGAAAGTGATTCTGATTCGATCGGTATAATTAAAGATGGGTCTAGGTCAAATATTTTTGGTTGTTACAAACAGCAGCACAAAGTCATTATACCCAAACCACAAAGTGGTATAGGGTATAAAAATCAAATATTATAAATTAAAAATCAATAAAAAATAAAAAAATAAAAATAAAGTTAAATATTAGAAATTAAAATTAAAAATTAAAATTTACAAAATTAAAAATTAAAAATTAAAAATTAAAAATTAAAAATTAAAAATTAAAAATTAAAAATTTAAAATTTAAAATTTAAAATTAAGAATTAAAAATTTAAAATTTAAAATTAGAAATAAAAAATACAAAATTAAAAATTACTAGTTAATTCAGATAAAAATATTTTAAAATTAGCTTTTTTTTTAAATTTTTAGCCAAGACTCAACTCAGTTGATTTTTTTTTTTTAATTATGATGAATTATCTCAAAACTTTCTTATAGGGATCAAACTTTAAGTGTAATGACGCTGGCTGCGTTATACATATGTATAATGAATTTCATTAGGGGTTTTTACCTCTAGTAAAAGAAAAATAATGTAATTTTTCAAATAGTAACGAATTCCTTCAATAGAAGACACGATCATTGTTTTTTATAACAAGGAATTGTAATAGAAACTGGCCAACAAGAAAAGCAATTAACTTTAAATTTAATTGGTATTCGAAATTTAAATTTCAGTACTGACAACAGTTTTAAATTCGTAGCCGTACCCAATATTGTTTGTAATATTGAGTTTAAGAAGCACTCTTAAACTCTTACTTGCTTGTGTCTAACTTCCAGTTCCGATACACAATTCGTGTCTTTAGTTGTTTATATAAAGTTTCACGTTTTTTGAAATCTGAATCTAATTCATAAAAAATTTTTAGTTTTTAAAAGCTTGTCGCCAATACACTAAGTATTTTATTATACGTATTATTATATTATTATTGCTATTATATGATTTCTGCGAACTAGTTTAAGTTACAAAATTTGTACATGTTTGTTCCAAAAGCAATTTCAGAAGACGGCACTAAAATTTATATGGGGACTAGGTCGGAACATATACTATTGTAATTTAACATTTGCGATATCGTAGTTTGCATACAAGTTTATGGACACCGAGGCGGACATAGCTTAGTAGACTCAGAAAATAATTCTGACAAGGATCGGATGCATCTATCAAATATTAATATAAGAAAAAGTATCGTTCCATTATGACTTACCTAATTCAGCATAGCATAAAGCTCCCACCATACTCAATATACCACAAAGAACCCAAACGATAAGGGATTGGCCAATTGAGCCGGAGTTAAGCAAAACCCCTTTAGGACTAACGAAAATACCGGCACCAACAATAACACCAACTATAATGGCTACGCCATCCAGGAGACCAATACGTTTTTTAAGTTTGACACCGGAACCCTGGCTGGAACTATCACAATTTTGCATGTCTCTACTCTCGTTAGCAGTAGTACCGAGCATTTCGAATACTTGACGTGGTACTAAATTATCACCGGCTTGTACACGAGCCATAACTTAAATCCTTCAAAATCTTTTAGCGTGTTTTCTTAAAATAAAATTAAGTTGTTTGATTTGGCGGTTTGATTATTTTTGTTTTTTTGTTTGGTTTTATTGGTTTATTTAGTTTTTCTTCTTCAGTTTGAGGTTTTTGGTTATAAAAATTCGCAAGTGTGTTTAATGATTGCATCAGCTTTTCTCTTCATTCATACTATATTCAGTGATTGGAGTGAGAGTGATTTTTAATGGTGAGTGAGACTATATATTTGTTATTAATACACCTTAAAATGTGAATGGATGTCTTTTATATACAGTGGTTTTCACATAAAATGAAAACAAAATCGAAAATATTTTAAGTATGTGGAACAGTAACAAAAACAGTTGGCTGGCCTTTTTACTAACGCACACAAACATTTGTTCTATAGAAACCACATGTTTTATTGTTTTTTTTTTCTTTTTTTTTTTTTGTTATACGAGTATTATTTTTTGTTTGTTGTATGACAAAAGTGTTTTATATAAAGATATGTGTATATTTTTTAAATTATTCAAGCTTGTTGTTTAGGCAGTTAAATTCAAAAAGATAACACGTGTTTAGTATGATTAATTTTTCTTAAATTATATTTTTAATAGTTAAAGAAAATAATTTTTAACTGAAATGAAGAGAATATTTAATAATTTATTTAACTCCATTTATTAAGCACACGAATTATTGTACTTCTTTTTTGTTTTTCCATTTAAAATGCTCCTGATTTTAACATTTATTAACAACCGCTCATTTTGCTTGCGAATATCAAACTAATTCAGCCTTAGCAAACTTCGTCGAAGCAATACTCAATTAAAGTCGTGCAGCTGCGGATGTTAAATTTACAAATACCACGACAAACAGCTAGCTACAACACATTTTTATCCACCATATAAGTGAAGTTAAATGGTTTCATACCATCACACAACCGCAATGAGAGTATAATAATTCCATTGTTCTCAAAATGAACAAAACGCCTTTTATAATTAAACTCAACTACAGTTGTGACGATAGGCGATGACAACAGATAAACAAAATCTAAAGTTAAACTCCTCAGAGGCTCCAGCTATATAACAATTTTATAACCAAAGAACTTGAGGTGGACAATTACAAATTAGTTGCATTACCAGTTAACATTTTACCATAATAGTAAATTGTTAGCTTCTATTAAATTTCTGCTGATACAATCGATAATACAGTTGTTCAACTATAATTCTTTTTTCTTTTGTATTGTTAGAACAATTTTTATCAATTCAAATGAAAAATCCCATTTTTTGTCATTTGGTTAACAAATGTATTTTCAAACTAAAAATTAAACTTAACAATCAATTAATTGTATTGTAGAGCAAATACAGTTTGAAATAATTGTACAACTATTTATACGTTATATGAAAACTTGCGTTCGAGGTATCATTATGGGAAGTCACAAATGCGCTGAAACATGGACATGTGGTGGTAGAAGAGACAATCCTGTTTTATTTTTTTTATCGATATTATTTTTACATGTTTGCTCCCTAGTAAGCATAGTTGAATTTGATATCAAATTAAAAGGGGTTAATGATAAATATGTATGACATGTACAAAACTTCATTACTTTTTTTATTATTCCCCTTTTTTGAAAAGTCCAGCTAGTATATGTTTAAGCTGATATTTCCAGAGCAACCTCTACTTTGTTATTGTGTCAACTCTGCATCTGTAACATAAGCAATATGAATATCAAAATTTTACATTTTATGAGTACAAAAACAATATGTAATGAAAAGTAAGATTTCACTATTATAGGCATGCTCGTGTACCAAAGTCTAAAAAAATAAGTTTTTCGTATCGCATATTTCGTTTATGCTAAAAGAGATATTTTTTTTTCAGATTTTATTCCATAACATTCCATAACAAAATTTAAGAAACTATCCCAGGGACTATTCATCCGATTTAACTACTTTACATCTTAATTTATAGAGAAAAGTTGTGGCTTTTATTATTTAATCCATTTAAAAACTTTCATATAGTTCCTTATATATAAAAAATTTTGTTGATTATATTTTTCATTCCAAGCTTACTCTATTAATTTTCTTTCTCTTTTGTAATTTTTGTATTATTGTTGTTGCCTGTCGCCACAATTTTAAACATGCAGTGGTTCTCTTAATAACTTTTGTATGTTGTTCTCAATTACGCTACACGTGTTATGTTAATTTTTATTTTTATTATTTGCTTACAATTATTAGCTCCCTCTCTCCCACAGATGTTAATGCACACCTATGGTTACACTACACCTGGGATGAAACAGTTCGTACAATTGTACTTGTCAAACCTAAATATAAGGAACGTTTTTATCGAAAGAACATGTGGAAAGCCATTTTCAATTTAAGGTGCTATTACACGAAATGTTTTTTACATATGTACTGTCACTTTTTTTATCCATATGAAATTCCTCATGTCTGTCAAAATTGTCTTTTACATACGATTCATAATTTTTGCTATCACACGTGCATATGTTTTTCCGTATGACATAACCTCTAAATGTAAACAACAGCTGATATAATTTGTGAATTTACAAAAATTTATTGTTAAAAAAAAAGTTATATATTTTTTAATTGTTAATTAATACTACACAATTTATTTTTCTTTCAATATGAATCTTTAAAATTTACTCTGTTTTTCTTTCGCCACAAGCAGTGTTGTATTTTCATATGTTTGTCATGCAAAAATAGAACCTGTTCTAATTGAAAAATGTACTTGTGACTTTCCTCATGTATTGTACATAAACAATGTTTCATATGTATCACACGATGTGTACAACTTTTGTTGTGGGAAAATTTGACAGTACATATGTAAAAAACACATCATGTAATAGCACCTTTAGTTAGTTGTTAAGCGCCAAAATATTACGTTTTTAAATCTAGCAACACTTAAAATAGTTACCGTCCAATTTATATTGATTGTTATATCTAGGGAGAAAATGTTAACCAAATTTTTCTACACGATGATAACAATTCTATTGCCTTAACAGTAAATATTTTATCATAATAGAAAATTTGCAGATGATATTAAATTTTTGTTGATATAATCGAAAATACAGTTGTTTCTGTGTGCACGTCGTTTTCAAGACATAAATGATTATGTGCCCCACCAAAATTAATACTTAGACGTGTGAGTGATAATTATATGATTAAATCATATATTCATCGAATCAGCCAGCGAGTCAGTGATGAGCGTAGCTATATATTAAGATATTTTCGTCTGAGTATAATTACAATCTCAGCGATTGAGGTGCGATTTCTTTTATGTAGGTTGAGACGTACGTCAGCTAAAGTGTTTTAGAAATGATAATGATTGTAGTGGAAAAACTGAGATTTAATAAAACAAAATTTTAATCTATATTAAAAATAAATTTACGGAAAATGTATGCCGTTTTCTTTTCTGACAAGAAATGTCACATTTTATTTGCACTTTTTTCGAAAAGCATATTATTTTATATATTCTGAATTTAGAGCAACCTTATCTTATACATCAATCGAAAGGTCTGAATGTCGAGCCTTCGTCAATCGCAAAAAATTGCACCCATTGACTTCTTTCGGGTCATCGTGTAATAATATTTCCCCATTGTTCCCCATTTTTAAATATTTCCACCCTTTGTGTTTTTTATGAACTTTCGATTGATGTATAAGATAAGGTTGCTCTTAATTCAGAATAAATAAAAAAACAGATTTTTCGAAAAAATTGCAAATAAAATGCGACATTTTTTTCCGAAAAGAATACGGCATTAAACAAATGAAATCGCACTTTTAGAAAAATTTTTTTAAATTTCATATCAACAAAAATTAAAAAGAAATATATTTAGGATTTTTTTTTTGTAAAAGTTTAAAAATTATGCAATGATGATTTTATAAAAAATATGGCCCTATTTCGACTTAATATTCAATGGGGTTAGTGATATCCTAAATATATCATTTTTGTATATTTGTCATCAAGTAGAAAGCAAAAAGTAAATGTGCCCGAATTTTAGTGGCTACGGGGAATCGGAAAATGAATATCGATCAACCTCACATACAGTAATCTTACATCCATTTTCACATATGTAGAGTTGGCAATATTATTTTTCAAAAACCGATGTTTTCCGTCGAATTATTCGATATTTTCGAATACTTAAATATGATTTAACCGTATTGAAGTAGCTGGAATTCTAGGTCGTTGTGTAGAAATGGAACGAATTATTCTCTGAGCACAAATAAAATCGATCGAAGTATTTTATTTGCTCAGAAATAGGAAACAAAATATCCCAGTTTACCATGAAACGAATGAAATAAACAAAGGCATAAAGAATTAGGAATATGGAATATTTTATTATAAGTACAAGTTTTTGGAGATATTATAAGTACAAATTTTGGAGATCTTACCCTTATGAAGGTTGGAAAAAACATGAAGGCACTTAATTTAACGGAAATATTATCCATGTCATGGCTTCTTTTGACATTTGATCAATAAAGATAATTAAGATAATTAAGCAAAGTGTTTCAATACTTTCATAACATTGAGCTTTTAGTTATGCTTAAATTTTGGGAGTTATGGGATTGCAATGACGATTGAGAAGAAAAATCAGTTAGAACTTCTGACATAAATTTATATAAGTAAATAGCAAATATTTGTTATTGACACACACCAGCTACACATACTATGGTGCTTAAAAAAAATTTTTTTGCTCTTACCCCCTCAAATGTTTTTATTTAATATAAAAAAGTCCTCACCAAAGATGGACGTTCCAACTCAAATCTGAGAGGTCGCTATTTTAATTTTTGATTCCCATTTAATTAACATGGGAAAAATTACTTTTTAACCAAAATGGGATTTACTTATAATTAACGCAATTTTTTATAAGAAACCATTTATATGTTCTTAAAGTGTGATTATCATAAAAAAATGTTTAATAGCATTATTTTGGGGTTTAATAATATAAAAAAAAAAATCTCTTTTGGGTTGGAGATGTTATAATTAAAGGGGGGCCAATCTAAAAGAGATTTATTTATAATTACTCGATTATGATTAATTATAATTAGGGTTATGGGAAATAAAATAAAAAAAGAGTATTAGTTTCTTTTATTTAAATGTAAATCTGTGGGATTAGGGACGCTCACATTTTATTGGAGTTGCAATTTTTAAAAGGAAATTGGTGTTTAGTATTTTAAATTCTTTTATTTAAACAAATTCAAATTTAAGGGATGTGTATGGTTACAAATCAAAACGGTAAGTAAAGAAATTTTCGCTCAATTTTATTATATTTACTTCGGTTTAACAAAATTGAAACGGCTGAATGTAAATATCGAAATTTATTGCAACGATTGCTAAATTTACATGTTGGTAACTAACAATTCAAATATGTGTTTTCAAGTTTTTAGCGATTTTCTTCAACTAATATTACGACTAATATTAAATATAATAAAGATTCTAAATTAATTTTTTTTGTTTTATTATTTTTGGTGTCCAAAGTTGTTTGAACATAGCATTTGTAACAATGAGAGGTTCTGTTTATTATTGTTTTTTTTTTACTAATACTATGTTTTTCGTACTTATAACTATTATTCATGCAATTATAATTAATATTCATTTGATTCAAATATAAATATATAGCAAATATTCCATATTTTTCTGTGTAATTTCTGTTCCTTAGTAGTTTTTTGACTTCTTCATCTAAATCCCGATGTTCCACTTTCCATTGATTTCGAATACTGGAGATGAACGGATCTGACGTTGCTAATAATATATTAAAAAGATCTTCATTTGTGGAATTCGTGAAATTTTTCTAGTATTGTGCTCTCTATAAAATCTGTAATCCTTATTCCTTTTTTTCCTGAGCCTCCTCTGATAGATCTCCAAGTGGCACCAAAAGATATTTAATGACATCTTCTGCATGATAAATAA
>OY821519.1:181730365-181760365 GCA_963682025.1 Cordilura impudica
CCATTTTTCGTTTTTCATTTTTCATTTTTCATTTTTCATTTTTCATTCTTATTTCACAATTTTTATTTTTCATTTTTTAAATTTTCATTTTTCATTTTGCATTAATTTTTCATTTTTAATGTTTAATTTTAATTTTTAATTTTTAATATTTCATTTTTCATTTTTCATTTTTAATTTTCAACTTTTAATTTTCTATTTTTAATTTTTCATTTTTCAATTTTCAGTTTTCATTTTCCGTTTTTCATTTTCAATTTTCATTTTCCAATTTTCATTTTTCATTTTCCATTTTTCATTTTCCATTATTCATTTTCCATTTTCCATCTTCCATTTTTCATTTTTAATTTTTATTTTTCAATTTTTAATTTTTCAATTTTTCATTTTTCGTTTTTCATTTTTCATTCTGCATTTTCCATTTTTCGTTTTTCATTTTTCATTTTTCATTTTTCATTTTTCATTCTTATTTCACAATTTTTATTTTTCATTTTTTAAATTTTCATTTTTCATTTTGCATTAATTTTTCATTTTTAATGTTTAATTTTTCATTTTTAATTTTTAATATTTCATTTTTCATTTTTCATTTTTAATTTTCAACTTTTAATTTTCTATTTTTAATTTTTCATTTTTCAATTTTCAGTTTTCATTTTCCGTTTTTCATTTTCAATTTTCATTTTCCATTTTTCATTTTTCGGTTTTCATTTTTAGTTTTTCATTTTTCGTTTTCCATTTACCATTTTTAATTTATAAATTTTAATTTTCCATTTTTCATTTTTCTTTTTTAGTTTTTAGTTTTTAATATTTAATTTTTATTTTTAATTTCTATTAATTTTTAATTGCTTAGGCATTGTGACATGTGCAGTATTACACACAACTGTAATGACTTCAACAATACGACTAATTACAACGTATACAACATATCTTAAGAAAAACAACAAACACACTGAAAAATTTTATTTTTTTATGAGTTTTTTTCAAAGTTTTATTCATCACTCTTGACCCCTTTGACCGACTTTGACGATTTTAAAAAGCAACTCATTTGGGATGTTAATAAACGATTTTATACAAAAACGAACGGTCTAGCTTAAATATTGACGGCGTGATTTCCACAGACAGACGGACAGATGGACAGACGGTCATCGCTAAATCAGCTTCCCTTGTTTTAATGATCAAGAAAATATATGGTTTCGAGGTCTCCAGAATTTATTTCGATGCGTTACAAACGGAATGACAAACATATATATACCCTCTGCCACTGAGGTGTGGAGGGTATAATAAATATTTCAGAACACCCTTAATATTAAACGGTAGGATTGTGACCACTTACAACATCTAAAGACTGCAATCCTACCAACCTTGTAAAGAACACCGCAGGTCATTATAGACGATAACTTGCGAGTAGTAACCATTTATTTTTCATAAAAAAAAACAAAAAAAAATAACGTTTTTCTGAAATTAAAAAAACAGTTAGGTTTGACAGCATGCCACGCCCACAGTTAGCAATAGTTTAACCCAATTTTATGGCTACATTAATTTGGATATATTAGCTATAAAACGGCGTTAAAATTTTAAAAATCGATGGGAAAAAAAATTTGACTTTTGGCCAATGAAATCAAAATTTCAGCCACAGTGAGGCGTCCCGAGAGCTGACATTTGTAGGATACAATGTTCAGAAAATACACACATGAAACACACAATGTTCTGTTCAAAAGCAGCCAACACATATCGTTATTTTCATATCAATTATGTGAGTTTCTAAATTTTCTACGGTGCCCAACACAACCATGACTGTGTTCGTTTTAATATTTCGTTATTTACACCAACATTTTTGTATCACGTACTTTTTGTTTCAATCACACATAAAGCACACATATTTGAGTGTTGCTTTATTTGAAGTTCATGTTCTGGTACGTGTACTGAAAAAAAAAAAACAGAACATGTACAATAAACAGGTTCGAGTTCAGTTATATTTTAAGTCGTGTTGTGGCTCGTGTAGTAAGAAAAAACAGAACATGTACAATAAACAGGTTCGAGTTCAGTTATATTTGAAACACGACTTAAAATAACATTCACAGGAGAATAAAGACTTACAACTTATTATTGAAAAATACCTTGAAATTGAAAAATCTAGTTCCTGGGAAAAAATATAAGATAATTAGCGGAGTCAAAATTACATACCTAACATCCTGCACCCAACAAGAATCGCAAGTTTTCTCAAGACTAAGGCTTGGTCATACCAAAATCAACCATCAATATTTGTTAAACAAGAAAAGTGCACCCTACTGTAACAGCTGCAATACACCACAATATTTACCCCATATATTAGATCAATGTCAAAATTACACAGCAGAAAGAATAGCTACATTTGGACAAACTCTACCAAGCTCATTGCTAATAAATCCAACGCATATCAATATCACTAGCTGTAGAGGCGCTTGTAGCATTATTTTTCTTTTTTATTTTTTTATAAAAGAAAAGAAACATTTATTTAATGAAATTAAATAGAGGAAAACAAAGGTTTCCGTTAATATCGATAAAACTGGGCAAATGTCAATAATACGGTGCGTGTCAAAAGTCTTGACGTTTGGTTAGTTCGGTATTAGCGGAGTTATTCGTGTGTGTTGGTGATACCGCTGAACAAACGGTTTTTTCCGGAATTTCCAAAAGTTTTCCATTTTTTTTTATGATTTCCCTCTTTTGGAAGGTATATAAAGATTTTCGGGATGAAAAATCGTTCCTTTTTGTCGAATACTACCATCAAGTACGTTTCAATTCAACACCACTTTATATAAATAAAACCTAAAAGATCACAAGTAAGTTTCTTAATAAAATTCTTTTTTATACCCTCCACTCCAGTGTGCAGAGGGTATATATAAGTTTGTCATTCCGTTTGTAATAATTAGAAAAAAAAATTTGGACCCCATAAAATATATATATTTGTGATCCTTATAACAACCGGAGTTGATATAGCGATGTCCGTCTGTCCGTCTGTCCGTCTGTCCGTCTGTGGAAATCACGATGACGGCATCAATCGGGCAGCTAGGGTGCTCGTTGGCATAAAAAATGATTCACTAACATCCTGAAAAGTTTGCTATTTAAAATCGTCCAAATTGGTCAATTAGGGCCCGAGATTTGAATGAAGAACTAAAAAAAGTCTTGAAAAAATATAATTTTCTATGTTGTTCTTGTCACGATCACGCCCTCAATAGGATAGCTAGGGTGATAATTTTTAGTGAGAATGATTCACCAAATTCATGGGAAGATTTCTACTTCAAAAATCATTAAAATCGGTGGAACAGGTCCAGGTAAATCTATGAAAAATTAAAAAAAAAATTAAAAACATGATGTTTCCATATTGTTCCTGTTGTTATCCTAAATGTTCCATTGTTGTCATAGCTGGACTTGTTGTTTTTGTGGTCGTTGTGATAATAATATAATAAAAACGAACCCTTTGTACATTTTTTTGTGAACTCTGGTAGAAAATTTTAAAAGTTTCCATTGTTTTGGCATCACTAAAAAAATTTGTTAGATCATTTCTGTCATTGCCACGAGCCTGCATGCAAAATTTCAGATCGATTGGCTCACGGGAAAGGGGCTAAAAATCGATCCAAAATTTTGTCGACAAGCAGACACTACCAGTTAATATAAAGGCAGTAAATAAAGGGAGTAAAAGTTCACCAATAATTTAAAAAACAAATTTTTATGTATTAATTTATTTAAAGAAAAAAATAATTAAATGAGATAGTAATAATAATAAAAAAAAATAATATACAATACAAAAAAAAAAGAATATATAAATAAAATAAAATAAAGATAAATGCATTCATAGCATTATAATACATATAAAAGGTCAATGTTTTCTAACCGTAACCGTAACGAGTCAGTTGTTTTTTTTTACATGAAAATCATTTAAAACAGTTACCGAACGTAACCGGAACGTCCCAATACTTTTCATGTGAAAAAAAGGCTGACACGTTACGTAACAGTTACATGTCGCTAACTTGTTCTTTACACAGGCTACTGCTTTTGCCCAACTTCAAGTCTATTTATATAGTTTCGTAAGCATGACTGATAAAATTGTTTCTATTATTTTTTGCTGTAAGTAATAAATTATAAATATACTGAATTTGCAAACTAAAATGGATATATATATTGGAGGTGCTTTAATACAAAAGAGTTAACGAAACAAAATCAAAAAAAAAAAACAACTCTACAACATCAACAATGGCAGTCATATGTTCTTCAAATAGAAAAAAAAACTGCAAGTGTGTTTTGTTGGCTACAAAACAAAAATAGTGTTGACAATATAACAAAATATGTAAAAGAAGTTAGTGCTATGAAATATTTTATTTTGTTTAAAAAAAAAATCGCAAAATGAAAGGCTATAATTCCATTAATAATCAAAAGGCGTTAAACTAATTTATTTATTTTTACGTTGTACTAATGCATTTTAAATAAGTAAAAGTAATTGTATATTTAAATAAAAATTCATTTGTATTATATGTTGCTGTCGTATTCAGAAAAATCAAGTAGCTGACTATGCGACTACAAATGCTGCTGCCAGCAGTCGTCTATGTGTTTCATTCATGATGTTGCATTTTTTTGCGAGCAATACTTACATATATTCTAAATAAAGAAATAATAGTTCTTTTCATACTGCGAAATCTATACAAATATATGTACAAATACTATATGTCAAATTTCAAATTTGCAATAATTGATACATTTTTGAAAGAAAATTGTATAATATGAAATGTCTTTAATTTATTTCATAGAAAACAATTTTTTGAGGTGCGTGGATTTTCCATATTTACTGTTTTACTATTTTCGTAACGAGGTTAAATGAGTTAAAAAGAATTTAAAATATTTGAAAATATTAGGTGAGGATCCTCAAGATGTAATATACGATCGGTCTCAAACTTTTCACTTAGAGCCACAGTTAAATTCGAAACAACAAAAACCCATATATTTTGTGCATAAAGTTTAACATTAAATGTGCTTTTCTAAAATGTCTATATATTTTTTCTCATTCATATCTGACCATCTTCAATGTAAATTTACCAAAGTTTTTTTTATTGCAATATTTATATAAAACTTAAAAATTTAATATTTTTTATTGTGTATTAACTTATTATTCTGCGATTTTCATTACATCACAAAATGTTACAAATTGGCACTACTGTTTCAAAAACAGAAAACTTCTAAATCAGTTGAAAACAGTTGATCTGTAAAACTGTGTGTGAAATTGTGTCAAATAAAATTACAAATATTAATAAATATAATAATACATATATATATATATTATTAATTTTGTTAAGAATTAGCACAAAATTGATTTTCCATTTTGCATTTCATTTATAAAGAATTCTGCCATATATTGTTAAAGGGAAAATCCATTTTTGTTATATTAAAAAAAACAGACTTGCATTTAATTTTTCCGTGACTGCCTCAATAATTGCGTAGATGCCACCACAATATTTTTTCTAATTAAAACAGTTGATCTGTAAAACTGTGTGTGAAATTGTGTCAAATAAAATTACAAATATTAATAAATATAATAATACATATATATATTTTATTAATTTTGTTAAGAATTAGCACAAAATTGATTTTCCATTTTCCATTTCATTTATAAAGAATTCTGCCATATTTTGTTAAAGGGAAAATCCATTTTTGTTATATTTAAAAAAAACAGACTTGCATTTAATTTTTCCGTGACTGCCTCAATAATTGCGTAGATGCCACCACAATATTTTTTCTAATTAAATATTAACCAATATCTAACTAGAATTATGATTTATTCTGACTAAAAAGTTCCAATTAAAAGTTATTCATCCCAATTATGAATATTCTCAAGGAATTTCTTTCTCACGGAAAATACATTTCTCGAGAAAAAAATTCCTCCAATTATAAATTCCGCGTGAACAAAAAATGATTAACTGGCATCATCGAATTTCGAAGCCACTTGCTTTGCTTATTGACAATTTATTTTCTATTTTTTGTGTGTGTGCAAACGACCCTACAATAAATGTCCCAATAAACATTTTTGTTTCCTATCAACTTGAGGTGCATTTGAGATCAAATACATTTCTCAAATCTCCAACGTTAATTCTCAAATGCCCTCAATAGTTCGAATATAGTCTTCTCAACTTAAAAGGCACATTTTTTATATGGCGATTTTCATAGTTATCAAATTGAGAAATTTGTGATTCTCAACTTGATAGCAAAGAAATATTTCCAATCGGTATCAAATGGAAGGTACGGAATTGCCATATTAAAAAATATTATACTAATTTTAGAAATGAAAACAATGTACTTTTTTTAATGTTTCAATTTAATTTCATTATATATTTAACATTACTATGTACATATTTAACATTAAATGTACATATTATGTACATTTTTTAAAATCTAGAATTAAAAATAAATGAATTAATTAGTTGTACATTTTTTGAAAAATTCGACAAAAAGCAAAAATAATTAAAAATATATCAATGATTTATTTGTACTTTTTTGGCATTTTTTAATTTAATTTATTATTTATGACATATTTAAATAATATCTCAGACTTAACACAAATCGTATTCAAGTTGAAAAAATGTTTGGTCTCAAGTGGAGAAAAGTGTTGGATATCCAATTGAGAGTAAAAATGTTTCTCAAAGATTGAAAAAAATGTTAAATCTCAACTTGATGTCAAGTTGAAAGCAAACAAGGAGAAAAATTGTTCAACCCAAGTTGAGAATTACATTTGACATCAATTTAAGAACTTAACTTTTCTCCAACATTGGAGAAATAATATTTCAATGCATACTGGGGAATGACCGAAACTAACACATAAACAGTTTTTTCCTATTTGAAAAACATATGACTGTCATTGTTGCTGTTGTAGAGTTGTTATACCCTCCACTCCAGTGTGCAGAGGGTATAATTAGAAAAAAAATTTTGGACCCCATAAAATTTATATATTTGTGATCCTTATAACAACCGAAGTTGATATAGCGATGTCCGTCTGTCCGTCTGTCCGTCTGTGGAAATCACGATGACGGCATCAATCCGGCAGCTAGGGTACTCGTTGACATAAAAATGATTCACTAACATCCTGAGAAGTTTGCTATTTAAAATCGTCCAAATCGGTCGATTAGGGCCCGAGATTTGAATGAAGAACTAAAAAGTCTTGAAAAAAAAATAATTTTCTATGTTGTTCTTGTCACGATCACGCCCTCAATAGTGCAGCTACAGTGATAATTTTTAGTGAGAATGATTCACCAAATTCATGGAAAGATTTCTACTTCAAAAATCATTAAAATCGGTGGAACAGGTCCAGGGAAATCTCTGAAAAATAAAAAAAAAATGAAAAACATGATATTTCTATATTGTTCTTGTTGTTATTCTAAATGTTGCATTGTTTTCATAGCTGGACTTGTTGTTTTTGTGGTCGTTATGGTAATAATATAAGAAAAACAAACCCTTTGTACATTTTTTTATCAACTCTGGTAGAAAAATTTAAAAGTTTCCATTGTTTTAGCATCATTTCTGTCATTGCCACAAGCCTGCCTGCAAAATTTCAGATCGATTGGGTCACGGGAAAGTGGTTAAAATCGATCCAAAATTTTTTCGACAAGCAGACACTACGAGTTAATATAAAGGGAGTAAAAATTCACCAACATCTAAAGCAAATAATGCTAAAATACCTAGTTGTTAATAAAAAAAAACAATTGGGCAATTCACAATGGGTAATGTATCGTTGTATCTCTTGTATCGTGTATCACTTTACAATAGTGTAAAATTGTTGTTGGTAATTTTCACTGAAAAATCTGATACACGATCCAACTTCATTTGCTATGTTTAGTAAATGTTGTATATTGTATCATAACATATCAGTTCCAAGTGAATGCCAGTTTTTATGAAAAAGAAAAAACAAATACATAGAATATTATCAGCATAAATAATTATAAAATAAAATATGGCAAATAATGCAAATAACGCAAATACATCGATAAGTTTATTTATATAAAAATTAATGTTTATATTTTTAGTATGTATTTTCTCTTTCAGTACCAACCAAAACATTTAACATTTTTTTTTTTTTCATTATAAATTAAAATGCAAGAGGTACGTAACTAAAACTCCAGGGTATATCTCACGACCAAAAAGCAAACACTGACAAGTGTTTTCTCTTATACAAAATAGCAGAAGCGACGAAGCGATCTTTCCTCGTTGGATCGAAAATTACTAAAGAAAGCGTTTTACAATATGAAAATACAACTGAGTGTTCACAACAAATGATTGTATTGTGTATTTCAATACAACATACAATATACAACACCTGTTGTGAATTGCCCAAATGTAAATTTAGCAAAAAAATTTATGTATTAATTTATTTAAAGAGAAAAACACAAAAATAACGTTTGATGTTGTATTTTTTGTGTGTAATATTTAAATATACATACATACACATAATAAATAATACAAATAATGTACATATATTATATATATGTATGTATGTATATTCATAGTAACTGCATGTTAGAAATAAATCGGTTATTTTATTTACATAAAATTCTGCAGTATTTTGTTGTGGGGAAAATACATTTCTTTTGTATAACAGAGTGTCACTTCATTTTGCTCAGCGTGACTATGCCACAGTAGATGCCGCCATAATTTTTGTTTGTTCTAATTAGCTTTGCAATAGTTATTTCTACTTTAACATGAATGTTAATATTTTCAACTAGATATCATACAGAACAATGTTAAGAGTATACACGGGTTGGTCTTTTATTTCATACGTTTTTTCATTATTCTTTTACAAATATGAACATAAGTTTGGCATATTACCCACCAATCTCACATCACACTGCAAGTTCGAAAAACTCAATACACTCACATTTTTTTTACTAATACACACACATTTTCCGAAGTGGTCACACTAATGGCACCAAATTTTTCGTGCGAATAGTGGCAGACACTAACGATGATTAATGTTACCCTGTTATAAATTTAATGCAAATTTACTGGATTCTGTAAAATTATAATTAAAGTTTTAACTTGTTAAATCTATTATAATGATTTATTTTTTGAAATGCGCATACAAAAACGAAAGTTTGTTAATTATAGAGCATAAATATTATTAACTATTATTAAAATAATACTAATAATAATAAATGTAAACATTTTCCCTCAAACATGTGCCTGTATAATAAACTTGGTAACTCTACTTAAAATAAAATAAGAGAGAGAAGTACACAAATTTTTTCAAGTTTACACTTCGACAACATTTTAAAAATGAGATTGCAGTCAGATGTTTGAGCATAAAATTTAATGGCGATGGATTCGACTAATTCGAACAATTTTTCGTTGATAATACGTACACAACGATTTTACAATTTCAGTGTGATGTGAGATTGGGGGGTTAACTTTTTGTTGTCTTTACAAAATAGAGTTACCGAGTTCGTCAATGAGTTTTTTGCTTACAAAACAGTTCTACACAGTTATATAGAATTATTATTCTGCTTTACCTATAAAATATCTGATTGCGATTACATCTAATTTTTAAAAATTGTTTATAATTAATAAAGCATTATTATTCACATAAATACAAAATTTCACTTTTTAAATTTTCCATTCAAATTTAAGAAAATATCAATTATAATAAAAACTGAAAATATAATTTCCAATTATAAATTAGAAAATATTAATTGAGTTTCAGAAAATCATATCAAAACGTCGTAAATAATAATTTTAAATTTAGAAATATCTTTACAATTAAAAATGTTTACATTTAAAAAAAATATTGCCATTCAGGAGATATTAATAACTTTTCAGTACCGCGATTCAGTAACTTCTTTTAACGATAGTCGAATTGTAAAAAAAAAGAAAATTGCAAAATTATCAGTAAAATTTTGAAACGATATTCGCTATTGTTAAAGTCAGCTGTTGTTGTTATCTAAACGACAACCATTTTTGTGTTGTTTATCCAATCGATAAAAACTTAAATTTTTAGGTTGAAATGTCGTCATACATAAATAAAAATCATGAAATAGTGAAAATATTTTGCTTTAATTAAAAAACTTTTTTATATAAATAAAAAAATTAAATAGCATATTCAATTCATTATTTCATTTTCAAATAAATAAACAGAAATATTAGTAAAAAAAATAAAGTTATTAAACATAAACATAAAATCATCCTGTCAAACACGAAGTAATTTGTTTTTTTCTATTCTTTGTGTTTTTCGCTTATTTTGACAGAGATGCCACTCCTTTACAATTTAAATAAATAGAAAAACAGATTTGTCGATATTAATTTAAATTCAATGAATTTAAGAAAACCTCAAATGATATTTAAGAATTGCTAACATAAAAATTGTTACATAAGTAAACGTAATTTTATGAGAATGTTATTTTTTATATATAAATTTTCACAATTTTTTTTGGATGAAAATTTGAAGTTTTTCAGAAAATAAAGATAACATTAAATTATTTTATTTAAAATGTTTGGGACTTTTCGTTTTTTGCGTTTTTCATCCCTAATTTGATTATTTATTATTATAAATTTATTCTCTATGTTTTCAAAATATGGCAATATTTTAAAAAAAAGTTGAGAGAGCTTTTTTTTTTGGTTATTATTTTGTTACTCCATCCGACCTATATGGCCACAATGAAGAAATATTTGGCCAGTTAAAAGAAACTATACAGCCATCTCGAATTAGCACGATTTAATGCATATAGCCACTCTACACAACCATTACCTTTGCAATGGAGGTTAGGGCGAGCTATTTAATTAGCAAAAACTAAATTAAACGAGAAGTTATGTCATATAACCGGAAACGCATGCATATAGGTATATAACCAAAATGCATGCCGATCAGCAACCACGATGACCAAAAAGGAAACACCGAAATATATCCGAAATAATAGAAAAGAAGAAAACCAACCCAAAGAATTTGCTGAAATAATTTGGTATTAAGTTTAACAAATTGTTTACTTTTTCATTTACATTTATTATCAAGACTCAAACCGAGGTGGAGGGTATCAAAGATTCGGCACAGCCGAATTTAACACTCTTACTTGTTTTTTAATACCTTTTATCGGTATCTTAATTTAAATAAATTTTTTTTTAAAGCAAATTCTTCTTTCAAGACGTTATAAATTCTTTTATTTACTTGGAAAAAAAGGGAAAAAACCCGAGATGTGAGTTAAACTCTTTGTTGAATTGTTCAACCCTTTCTTTTTTTTTCCTCCACTTTAAACACCTCAATATAATTTTCTTTATCCAGATATAATATATTTTCCACCTATCAAGGGCTGGCCCTTCGGTAATTTGGCTGGATCATTAATTTCCCTTGGTTCTTGGTGCATGTCCAACGATATTAATTATGGTATTTTTGTTCCAACACACCACCAGCCTTGTTCGGAAGGCCAGCAAAGATTTTGCTTGGGAACGGGACCACCTCCAGTAAAATTTGCTCTTCAATTTTCATCACTATCATTATCATCATCATCACCAAAATCGACATCTGTAGGCTGAAAAGTGTCAGTGAAAAAGTGTAGATAGTGTGAAGTTTATTTGCAAAAGTAACAAGACAATTAAATTCAAATTTAAAAACCCAAGAAAAAAAAACATAAATCCGCCAGAAAAAGTAAAATTTTTGTTTAACCGCGTACTCCATAAAATCTTCCACAAAATACAAACAATCAAGTTAAAATCGGGTTTCTTTATTAAAAATACACTAATTCGCCAAGTCCAACGTCATAATTTTCCCAATAACACTAACAAATATAATTACATAGTTCACAAAGCACATTAAATCTGAAATAAAAAAAAAATAGATAAAAGAAATGGATAATTGAACAACAAAATAATATTAGCTAATTACAGTATGTTATAAGTGTTAGTTTACCTTTTTTTATGAAGTGAGAGTTTTTTTTACATCCATTGTCCTGCAAAAATCCATCCAAAATGTCACCATCGTTATTAGTGTCGGTTTATTAAAGAGTAACAGACGACAAAAGAGAAAAAAGTTAACATAATAAGAACCAAATCCAAACGAATTGAAAATTATTTAATTACTTACCATAGATAACCAAATTAAAGTTGTAATCACATAATCAACGTGTTAATAAAAAGATCAGGCATACATATGTCAAGATCAAGAGCAAAACAAAGGAAAAAAATTAAAAGCTCTAAAAGAAAGAGTTATATGATTACAACTTTCCGCTAGATCGCGCTATAATAATCAGAAAACCAAAGGTTTTAGTGTAGAGCATTAAAATTTCAGCGTTTTTTTTTCTCATCAACTGCATCTTCAGCACCATGTCGGCGTGAAAGATCTTTCATCGTTGGACTCAAAAGCTGTAAGTTAATTTCAAACACTATATTTTATTTACTCATAGATGAACCAGTGATCGTACACTGTTAAAACCCTTTAAAGCACTATTAAATTTTGGGAGCTCTGTTGCCAACAGAATGAAAGCTCTGGTAAGAGAATTCATTCTGTTAATATAACAGAGACTTCAACGGGTTCAGAAAGTGATCAATTGTTTTCTTCATTTAGGTATACCACATTATCATAAATCAAAACTAATTAAATTTGTTATCCAATACGTAAAATAAATTATCTTGGATTTCTGAAAAAATTAAATAAAGTTAGCTAAATAATTAAAATAAAGCAAAACTAGCGGAAAGGAAGAAGAAGAAGTTCTCTTCACTGGTAAATTGGTGTGGTGAGTTTCTTTACTAACCAAATCATTTGAATGAATGAATTCTTCCTTCGGTATGTGATCACTCTTTCAAACTCGTCCCAGTTTTTATTATTTATACGAAATACCGCGACTTTAATTTTTCTATCAAAGTAAATTCTATTTGGAGATTTTTTTTTTTAAACCTATATTCTTTTATCTTGGCAACCGAACTGGATGCAGACCTGTTACAAATTTCTTTTCTAACATTTTTATTTGGATTTTTGCAACCTTAAATTTAGTTTTGTCAATTTTTTTTTTATAATTTAGAGATAAATTTTGTTTATATAAATGAAAATTCCAATTTCTTGAAATATTTAATTTCTCTCTTTACTTTTATTATTAATTTTTTTTTATGTCAAATAAATTATTTTTCTATCCTCACTTCATATATTTTCTTATAAGCTGAAGTATTATTTTAATTATTAAGTTAGATCTTAATTTTTTTTTTTCTTTAAATAAATTACTCATTTCAAAAATGAAGAGATAATTTTTTTTGTTTTGATTTCCAGTTAACTGTTCGGATAGGGTCACCTTTTTTTGGGACCATATGAAATGTAAATAGCTTTCCGCTATATGGTCACATTGGGTTAAAGAAGTGGCACCCGTTTCCGGATTAAATAAATATTTGTTTTCCTTTTTTTTTTTAAATTCCAATCAATTTCAAGCACGTAAAAATAAAATTGTTCTCATAGCATAATTCTTCCAGTAACTCTCAGGCGAAGTAGTGAAGAATCCTCCCCGTTTGCCGACGAGATAGACGCCGGAATTTAATTACGTGCTGTCGCTACTATAACTTGAGAAAATATTGCAAATTGGTTAGACACCAGATTTGGTTACATGCTACAGAGATAAATTTTTGGCGCCCAACGTGGGGCCCACACACTAAGATTTTATTTAAATTGTCATCGTTTTGAATTTCTTCGGAAAAAACACCATTTTTTTTCAACTCAACGTATAACGATTTTTTTTTGTTATAGAATAAACAGTTGCAATTAATACGCACTTTTAACCAACATTAAAAGGAATTATATGCCTTCATTTCTAGTTTCTCCACCTTTCATCGACAACTGTTAATGTTACATACCGGAATTGCTTTTGTTTGGAAGTTACCTCTAGACAAAGACCGTATGTTTTATCATTATGTCGATAGAGTTCTCTTTCTTTTTTTTTAATTACCAACGAAACATTTCGAAATGCACCTATATTTTTTTTTCCTTTTCTTTTCATATGTTTATTTAATGGTTCCGGTTGTTTCAAGTATTTGCCCTAAAAATATTTTAATACCCTATCCGACAGTTACTCAAGGAAATCTGACATTTCACATTTCAACTTATTCTCGTAATTTTTTTTTGATCTGAATTTGAATCGGTTTTTTTTCTTATTGAATTATTACTTTTCGATTATTCTATTGTTTTTATCCTTCGTTTTGAAAAATAATAGTTTCATTAATTTTATTTTCTCTATTGAGATTTTTGTGAATTTTTTTTTATTCTACAGCTGTTTTCGCTCAGAAATAGCGTATAAGGTATTCCTTAAATTTTGTTTTATATAGGCGAGATCAATCGCAAAACATATTTGATTTTTTTTAGATTTTAGTTTTCTTATTTTTTTTCTTTCATAATGGGGGTACCTCTTTTAGAGGGACGTAGTTCAGTTTGTGCAATATGTAAATGGATAGTGAATGACAGTCAAGAATTACTTAAGATCAGAAAATGCAAACATATTTTTCATATTGATTGTATTGAATCTTATTATAAATTGTGCCCACAATGTCCCATATGTAAGATAAAATTAGGCCAGGAAGAAAACATATAATCAGTAACTTTCTAGATTTTTTTTATTTTTTTTTTTTGATTTTTTTTAAATAAATTTAGATAATAGTTTTACTCTGAACTATTAGTTATAAGTTGTTTCTTTTGCTTAATAAAAAGCTCTATTAATAAGAATTAATATATCTTTCTTATTACTGAATTAAATAAATGTTATTACCTGAATTTGAGAAAATATTAGTTGTAGGATTTTTGGAATTTTTGTTTTTTTTTTTTGGGAAAAACTAATAAATTTTGGTTTCCTTGATTTTACGTTTCTGCAAAATTTTTAAGTTCTATTTCAAAATGCCCCTAGATTGTGCTAATCCTCGAGCTGATAGCGGCAGTAATGACAGCGAGATATCACTGATCTGTGTTATATGCGCGACCGTTATTCCCGAAGCCAAATTTGATGACACAGCGCCATGTGGACACCAGTTTCACAAATCCTGTTTGGCTAAACACAAAAAGGCAAACAAAACATGTCCTAGTTGTTTACCGGTCACTCCAACCACAATTGTCACTCGTGCGCAAGTACAGCGAGCATCAAATTATGATGCAAATAGAATTCTTCGTTAACCTCAGATTTTTCCAGACCCGCTCCAAGGTCTAATATAGATAATTTACCTGGAAGTTCTACCCAGAATCAGAATGATCAATTAATCAATTTAGTGACCGCTGCAGTCAATGCACAACAAGCAGAAATGTTTACTAATCTCAGTCAACAAATCAGTAAAGTGATTGAAACAAATATTGAAGCCAGTTTTCGAAGACTAAATACTCCCGTTGAACTTCAAGGTCATAATACCCAAGAGATGCAGGGAACAGTTTCAAATCCACCCTCTGTTCATTTGCCAGGTGTAGAGCAGCAAACCATTGATCAGTTGTTAGGGTTACCTGCCACTTTAAATAACTAGCATGGAGTGATCAATCTAAATTGGAACAGATCTGGTGGAAATGTAACACCACGTTTAATCGATCCAGTTAGTTCGGAAAAAATTGGTCATATACTGCATAATTGGAGGATTAAATTTACAGGGGAACCTAGATGTATGTCGGTGGAAAATTTCCTTTATAGAGTAGAAGCATTGACTAGGCAAACCTTGAATAGCAATTTTGATTTAGTTTGTGATCATATATCTTCTTTATTTGAAGCCAAAGCAGCTGATTGGTTTTGGCGATACCACCAGTCTGTTAGAGTTATTAAATGGCCAGAATTGTGTAAAGCTCTACGCGAGCAATACAAGGATTCTCGCACAGACGTAGATTTTAGAGAAATGATCCGAGATAGGAAGCAACGGCAGAATGAAAACTTCGATACTTTCCATGAGGCGATCATAAACATAGCTGACAGATTAACTCAGCCTTTCGAAGAAAAAGTTTTAGTGGAAATATTACGTAGAAATCTTCTCGCAGAGATTCAACACGAGATATTAAATATTAAAATTAATTCTGTTTCTGAGTTACGTGATATATGCCGTAGAAGAGAGTTTTTCATGCAAGACGCTGGCAGAAAACAGCATATCCAAAAACTGTTTATTCAAAAAAATCAAGCTAGTGAGATTATTGAAGATGATGAAATACCCACTGCTGATGAGGAAGTTTTGGCTATTGCCCTTATTTGTTGGAACTGTAGCAAAGCAGGTCATAGATATCATGGTTGTTTAGAGGATAGGCGTGTATTTTGTTATGGATGCGGTACACCAAATGTTTATAAGCCAAAGTGCACTAAATGTGCACCGAAAAGTGCACGCAGACCAATGGATTCGAGCAGCATGGAAAACGATTAGGAAATACAAAAACTTCGACTCAAAACAATACATTACTAAATAAAAATTCGAATTTAAGGAAAAATAATTATTTTAATTTATCTAATACTTCCATAGAAGATTTAACATCTATAGACAATTATTCTAAAAGTTCAAAATCTACTATTGGCGAGGAAATTTTACAAAGTAAACGTTTAGAAATTTTACAAAATTCAAAACCAAGATATGATAGTATTTCATTTAATACGCCAGAGGATTTTTCAAAAGTACCAGATATGTCAAATAAAAATACAAGTTTTGTTAGTAACTCCATGAACGATACCTATACCTTTCAGTCTTCGAAAATAACAAATTTTAATTCAAACACTCACCCACCCACGTATTTTAAACCATTTCATATTCGGTTAGCAGAGTATAAGGCTAAAAGGGCGGAGATTTTTGATGAAAAACCAGCCACCAAGAAAAACATACGTTTAGCGGAGCGTATGAAAAATTATTGGCAAAATATTGTTTGTACGCGCCGTAACCTGCTTAGTTCGGTGTATGACAAGCCTAACGATATAAGACCATATGCGAAGGGTTTTGCTTTTTGGTAAACGCTTTAGCGGCTTATTAGACACAGGAGCATCTGTTAGTTGCTTGGGGTCCGAAGCTGCAAAAGAGTTTTTGGAATCAAATAGTGAATTTAAGAAACTAAGATCGATTGTTAAAACTGCAGATGGCAAGAATCAAGTTGTTTCAGGATTGGTTAAAACTAATATTATTTTTAGAGATGTTTCAAAACCTATAACCCTTTACATTGTTCCAAACTTAGCACAAAATTTATATCTTGGCATAGATTTTTGGCAATCTTTTAATTTGTTACCACCCGGTTTATTATCTGAATTCAATCGTGAATTATTCTCGGAAACTTTATCAGAAAGTTCTAACCAACGACCATTAACTGTTAGTGAAAAACAACGTTTACAGGTTGTAATTAATTTACTTCCATCATTTAAGAAAGAGGGTCTTGGTCGCACTAAAGTTATTTCTCATATTATTGATACAAGCAATTCTACACCTATTAAACAGCGTCATTTTCCGGTATCACCAGCGATAGAAAAGTTGATATATACTGAACTCGATAGGATGTTGGCAATGGATGTCATTGAAGAATCGGACAGTCCTTGGTCCTCGCCAATAGCCTTGGTACGTAAACCAGGAAAAGTTCGTCTTTGTTTAGATTCGCGGAAGGTGAATTCTGTGACTGTTAAAGATGCATATCCTCTTCCAAATATTGACGGAATTTTAAGTAGGTTGCCGAAAGCTGAATTCATAACAAGTTTGGATCTAAAAGACGCATTCTGGCAAATTCCACTAGATAAGTCTTCGAAAGATAAAACGGCATTTACTGTTCCAGGCCATCCTTTGTATCATTACAAGGTCATGCCTTTCGGCCTTTGTAATGCGCCTCAAACTATGACAAGGCTGATGGACAAGGTGGTACCGACAACTTTGCGAACAGAAGTGTTCGTTTATCTGGATGACTTATTAATCGTATCGGATACTTTTGATAGACATGTGGAAGTTTTACAGGAAATCTCTCAATGCATTCGTTCTTCAGGACTGACCATCAATGTCGAGAAATCAAAATTTTGCGTACGAGAAGTCCGTTATCTTGGGCATTTGGTGGGTAATGGGGTTATTCAGACAGACCCGGATAAAATATCAGCCATTATAGAATTCCCGACTCCAAGGTCTGTAAAGCAAGTAAGGAAGTGTATTGGTCCAAAAAACTGCGGAGGGTGAAGGGTTTCCAATCGCCTTTATGTCGAAAAAACTCAACCAAGCCCAACGTAATTATTCAGTGACCGAACAAGAGTGTTTAGCAGCAATGTTAAGCATAAAAAAATTTCGGGCATATGTTGAAGGGCATGAGTTTACCGTAATAACCGATCATGCCTCGTTAAAGTGGCTCATGTCCCAGACAGACATGAATTCGCGGTTAGCAAGATGGGCGTTAAAATTTCAAGGCTTTAATTTTAAAATAGAGCACAGGAAGGGTAGTCAAAATGTAGTTCCTGATGCACTCTCGCGTACCAACGTAGAAGATTTGTCTCTTTGGTGAAAAATTGTCCGCACTAGACGAGACTGGGCTTTTCGTGGATTTACAATCCGAAAATTTTAAGAGTACAGAATATAAACAATTGCTAGACAACGTACAGAAAACTATTGAGCAGACTCCTGATTTGAAAATTTTAGACGGTTACTTGTACCGACGAACCGAACACTGTACTGTGGAACAAGTGCAAGATGACCTGGCGTGGAAGCTTTGGTTACCCAAAGATATCATTCCGGAGGTGCTTCGGAAGGCACACGATAGTCCGCTAAGTGCTCATGGCGGAGTAAATAAGACAATTGAACGAATAAGAAAGTTTTATTTTTGGCCAAATTTAGTAGAGGATGTAAAACAATATGTTAATTCTTGCGAGATTTGTAAAGGTACGAAACATCCGAATTTTATTTAGCGCCCTCCAATGGGTAAAACATCCAATACATCAAGATTTTTCCAGAAACTATACGTAGACTTCTTAGGGCCTTATCCACGTTCTGGTAATGTAGGTATTTTCATTGTTCTGGATCATTTTTCTAAATTCTGTTTTCTGAAACCTGTAAGAAAATTTAAGGCAGATGGTGTGGTTAAATATATAGAGCAGGACCTTTTCCATACATATGGTACACCTGAAACTGTTGTTTCAGACAATGGTTCTCAGTTCAAATCTAACCAATTCAATAAATTATTGCTAAATTACGGAATCACAGTCAAATGCATCTGAACGTGTTAATCGTTCAGTTCTTTCGGCCATTCGTGCGTATATAAAACTTGACCAACGTAATTGGGATGAGCACCTCAGCAGCATCAGTTGTTCTTTGCGGTCATCTGTGCATGCTTCCATAGGTACTTCACCTTATTATATGGCTTTTGGACAGCATATGATTACTAACGGTAACACTTATGCATTGCTGCGGAATTTGGAGATGCTAGACGATAGGGCGATTCGTTTTAATAGAGAAGATAGTTTTGATATTATTAGAAAAAGAGCTTCTAAGAACATAGGAAAACAGCACGATCGTAATGAAAGATCATATAACCTAAGATCTCGGGCAATAAGTTTTGAAGTTGATCAGGAAGTTTTCCGGAGGAATTTTAAGCAAAGCAGTGTTGAAAAGGGATATAGTGCAAAGTTAGGACATCCTTTTGTGAAAGCCAGGATACGAAAGAAAACTGGTTACTGCTACTATGAACTCGAAGACTTAAACGGACGGTCGGTAGGCATATATCACGCGAAGGATATTCGGCAGTAATTTTTTTTAGTCATACATTTTGATTTTGTTTGGCTACAAGCGGTATCAGCTTTGTGCAGCTTGCAGACCCAAAGCTAATTTTGGCCGGGGGTTTTGTAGAGGCGCTTGTAGCATTTTTTTTTTTTTTTTTTTTTTTTTATAAAAGAAAAGAAACATTTATTTAATGAAATTAAATAGAGGAAAACAAAGATTTCCGTTAATATCGATAAAACTGGGCAAATGTCAATAAAGGGTAATACGGTGCGTGTCAAAAGTTTTGACGTTTGGTTAGTTCGGTGTTAGCGGAGTTTTCGTGTGTGTTGGTGATACCGCTGAACAAACGGTTTTTTTTTCCGAAATTCCAAAAGTTTTCCATTTTTTTTTATGATTTCCAATCTGTTTTGGAAGGTATATAAAGATTTTCGGGATGAAAAATCGTTCCTTTTTGTCGAATACTACCATCAAGTACGTTTCAATTCAACACCACTTTCTATAAATAAAACCTAAAAGATCACAAGTAAGTTTCTTAATAAAATTCTTTTTTTTAAATACCTTTTATCGGTATCTTAATTTAAATAAAATTTTTTTTAAAGCAAATTCTTCTTTCAAGACGCTATAAATTCTTTTATTTACTTGGAAAAAAAGGGAAAAAACCCGAGATGTGAGTTAAACTCTTTGTTGAATTGTTCAACCCTTTCTTTTTTTTTCCTCCACTTTAAACACCTCAATATAATTTTCTTTATCCAGATATAATATATTTTCCACCCATCAAGGGCTGGCCCTTCGGTAATTTGGCTGGATCATTAATTTCCCTTGGTTCTTGGTGCATGTCCAACCATATTAATTATGGTATTTTTGTTCCTACACACCACCAGCCTTGTTCGGAAGGCCAGCAAAAATTTTGCTTGGGAACGGGACCACCTCCAGTAAAATTTGCTCTTCAATTTTCATCACCATCATTATCATCATCATCAGCAAAATCGACATCTGTAGGCTGAAAAGTGTCAGTGAAAAAGTGTAGATAGTGTGAAGTTTATTTGCAAAAGTGACAAGACAATTAAATTCAAATTTAAAAACCCAAGAAAAAAACATAAATCCGCCAGAAAAAGTAAAATTTTTGTTTAACCGCGTACTCCATAAAATCTTCCACAAAATACAAACAATCAAGTTAAAATCGGGTTTCTTTATTAAAAATACACTAATTCGCCAAGTTCAACGTCATAATTTTCCCAATAACATTAACAAATATAATTACATAGTTCACGAAGCACACTGAATCTGAAATAAAAAAAAAATAGATAAAAGAAATGGATAATTGAACAACAAAATAATATTAGCTAATTACAGTATGTTATAAGTGTTAGTTTACCTTTTTTATGAAGTGAGAGTTTTTTTTACATCCATTGTCCTGCAAAAATCCATCCAAAATGTCACCATCGTTATTAGTGTCGGTTTATTAAAGAGTAACAGACGAGAAAAGAGAAAAAAGTTAACATAATAAGAACCAAATCCAAACGAATTGAAAATTAATTAATTACTTACCATAGATAACCAAATTAAAGTTGTAATCACATAATCAACGTGTTAATAAAAAGATCAGGCATACATATGTCAAGATCAAGAGCAAAACAAAGGAAAAAAATTAAAAGCTCAAAAAGAAAGAGTTACCAACTTTCCGCTAGATCGCGCTATAATAATCAGAAAACCAAAGGTTTTAGTGTAGTGCATTAAAATTTCAGCGTTTTTTTTTCTCATCAACTGCATCTTCAGCACCATGTCGGCGTGAAAGATCTTTCATCGTTGGACTCAAAAGCTGTAAGTTAATTTCAAACACTATATTTTATTTACTCATAGATGAACCAGTGATCGTACACTGTTAAAACCCTTTAAAGCACTATTAAATTTTGGGAGCTCTGTTGCTAACAGAATGAAAGCTCTGGTAAGAGAATTCATCCTGTTAATATAACAGAGACTTCAACGGGTTCTGAAAGTGATCAATTGTTTTCTTCATTTAAGTATACCACATTATCATAAATCAAAAATAATTAAATTTGTTATCCAATACGTTAAATAAATTATCTTGGATTTCTGAAAAAATTAAATAAAGTTAGCTAAATAATTAAAATAAAGCAAAACTAGCGGGAAGGAAGAAGAAGTTCTCTTCACTGGTAAATTGGTGTGGTGAGTTTCTTTACTAACCAAATCATTTGAATGAATGAATTCTTCCTTCGGTAAGTGATCACTCTTTCAAACTCGTACCAGTTTTTATTATTTATACGAAATACCGCGACTTTAATTTTTCTATCAAAGTAAATTCTATTCGGAGATTTTTTTTTAAAAACTATATTCTTTTTCCTTGGCAACCGAACTGGATGCAGACCTGTTACAAATTTCTTTTCTAGCATTTTTATTTGGATTTTTGCAACCTTAAATTTAGTTTTGTCAAATTTTTTTTTTCTAGTTTAGAGATAAATTTTGTATATATAAATGAAAATTCCAATTTCTTGAAATATTTAATTTCTCTCTTTACTTTTATTATTAATTTTTTTTTATGTTAAATAAATTATTTTTCTATCCTCACTTCATATATTTTCTTATAAGCTGAAGTATTATTTTAATTATTAAGTTAGATCTTAATTTTTTTTTTTTCTTTAAATAAATTACTCATTTGAAAAATGAAGAGATAATTTTTTTTGTTTTGATTTCCAGTTAACTGTTCGGATAGGGTCACCTTTTTTTGGGACCATATAAAATGTAAATAGCTTTCCGCTATATGGTCATTGGATGGGAGGGGTTTATGTGTTTTACACCAATACACATTGGGTTAAAGAAGTGGCATCCGTTCCCGGATTAAATAAATATTTGTTTTCCTTTTTTTTAAATTCCAATCAATTTCAAGCACGTAAAAATAAAATTGTTCTCATAGCATAATTCTTCCAGTAACTCTCAGGCGAAGTAGTGAAGAATCCTCCACGTTTGCGACGAGATAGAGGCCGGAATTTAATTACGTGCTGCCGCTACTATAACTTGAGAAAATATTGCAAATTGGTTAGACACCAGATTTGGTTACATGCTACATAGCCTTTATTATTTCATTAAAAAATATAAATTACTAAATATGATTTGAAATAATTATATATTGTATATTTGTAAATACTAGTATACTAGTGTACTAGTGTACACTATGTACATAAACAGAAAATAATTTAACATCGGAGTCGAAGGCCTTAGTTGCTAGTATTATGTAGTAACATTTATTGTATTATATAATGCTAATAAAAATATAAAAAAATAAAATAAATAAAAATATTTGTACTCCTATAACCTTTTTCTTATCTCTGTATTCCGACACTTTCTAAAGTATATCACAATGGGCCATATGGCCCTCGAGTGTACTCGTCTTCGGGCGGGTAACCTATCTAACCCACCCTATACCCTCAATGGAATGATTTACTCTTGGAAGTTGCCTGATCAAGAGCGTGAGGTAAATCAAGGGCAGAATGTTGTGTATCAATTAAGTGGGAAGATATGTGAATATAGGCAGCACAATTTATGCTGACAGTTGATGGGCGTATATTGATGCGCCAGAAATCTGCATTTGTTGGAACAGTATGCTCATTTGTAAAACATTTGTAAAACATGAGTTCCTGAAAATTCCTGCGCATCCAGTTTGCAACTCATTGTTTGGCGTCTACGAAGGCGATGTATCACTGTGCTCATATGTTCCGATAAAGAATAAAGCGGTAATTTTGCTGTCTACAAATCACTATACTTGCAATGTAGAGACAGCTGAAAAAATGAAGCCCATAGTTAGTCTGGATTACAATGGTAATAAATCCGACATGGATACAATGGATCTGATGCTTGGCATAATTCTTGCAAACGCTAAACAAACCGCTGGTCACTTGCAATCTTCTGCATTTATCATATATAATGAAATTAAGCCAGTAAAAAACTGATAAGCGACGTTCATTTTTGTAATTGCTCACGACACTAGAGAACGAGCAACTAATGGACGTATAACGAGCTATTCCAGGATTCGAAGCGCTATGGAGGCATACAATGTAAAGGTAAAATAAAATAATTTTGAATAACACAAAAGCGGAAAAACTATATATTTTTTGTCCTTGTAGGTAGTAGCAAGACTGACATCAGGAGCTGCAACTTCTATTGCGACTCGATCAAATCGGTCATCATGCCAGTTATGTCATGTGGAGCACGGATTCCAGCGTAAAACCGGAGCGTATTGCTTTGCTTGCAACAAATCAGCTTGTGCTGAGCATTCAACATTGCTGCATAGCTCTTTCTAAGATTTGCGACCTCTCGTTTGATTACAAAGTTCACATGGACATACAGGCGGACAGACGAATGGACGGACATCGCTAAATCGATTTTGATTCTGAGTCGATAAGTTAAGTATGGGTGGGTCTAGGTCAAATATTTTTGGTAGTTACAAACGTTAAACATATTTTATCATGTTTTTATGAATTTACAACTTGGTTAAAAAAACTTTAGGATTGAAAGAGAAAAAATATTTATGTATTTCTATTATTGTTTAATATTTGTCAGATTCTAATGTGTCCTATAAAATCACTGAAAATCTAACAAAGCTTAAGAAAACTTAATGAAACCTAACGATCAAAACTATTTCCCGAAGGCGACTTTATAGAAATAATTCACTAAGCTTGGTAATCCTTACTTTAAAGCAATCTATGAATGCAAGCATACTTTAATTTGGTAAAAGTGTGCTTAGATATTTATGAAATATTTATGTTACAAAAATTAGTTTACAGGATAAAAAATTTGATTTTTGTTACATCATTAATAACACTGTTCAAGTTGTAAAATGGTACCAACGTGAAAACCATATGGTTGTATTTGGATGAGCCCCCTGACTACTACTCCACCGATGAAAGTGCCAATTTGGCTCATTGGGAAATGTCGTTTTGTTTGAATTTCGGTCAATTTGTCAATTTTTGTCCATTTTCAGCCCATTTAAGTCGCTTTTCCTGTATTCAAAATTTCTTCTGTTATCTTTATACGGCTCGCAATTACTATTTCCGCCATTGGAACGCATATTTCAACTGAGAAAATCAACATTTTTAGCCTATTTTCATGATTTTTGACCATTTTCATCGATTTTTCTATTTTTTGCTGTTTATATGCGATTTTTTGTAGTTCTTGCGCAAACTTATCGACATAATTCTTACCGGTTTTGCTTTTTACAATATACTTTGCAATATTATTGCTATTTCAAGCAACTCAACCCTCTCCGTATTAATGTAATTAATTTCAAATTGGCAATTGAAATAAAGAATTATGCAATGGAATATCATTCGTTATCCTCCAATTCCATTAACAAATTCCAGCAAAGATCTGCCAAAAGTGAATCTAATTTTTTCCACATTTTCCACCATTGATATCATTACAGTTCGTAAATGAATTGTTTTCGTTGCGAGTGAAAAACGGTAGAAATTCATGCTGTCGACCACGCGAACCGAACATTTTAACTTCTGGTGCAAGGATGTTCACAGCTTTAAGATGTTGAGCAAGAATTATGGTTTTATTTTGTGACA
Source organism: Cordilura impudica (assembly GCA_963682025.1). Taxonomy (NCBI): domain Eukaryota; kingdom Metazoa; phylum Arthropoda; class Insecta; order Diptera; family Scathophagidae; genus Cordilura; species Cordilura impudica. The sequence continues at coordinate 181,755,577 of OY821519.1, forward strand.
ACTTTAGTTGTCGTGACATTATGTTCAAGCGCTGTTGTGTAACTTCGATGTGTTGGCATGGTGGCGTAATATTTGATGGCTGATACAAAGAGAAATTCGATTCAGGCTCCGTAAAAAAAGATGGTGGGATGTATTCTTCGGTTGGACAAAGTTTTCTCGGGATTGACACTGCCGGAGAATGGGGAAGAGTGGTTTGAGCTGACGAAACACTTTGGTAAAAATATTCCATCGCCTTTCTTCTGTTCATACCCACAACATAATTTTTACATACGTAGCACATGTTTTTTTCGTGGTCGAGTGGCTCTGACCAAATCAGCGGTATTCCATATGGCATGCTTTCCCGACGACCTGTTCGCCAACCATACAAACGTACTACACACGATGCACAAGCCATTTTAGGCACCTAGTCAACATTACGATTCACTGGAATATTGAAGTACTGCACGTACAATGTTGCAATTTCATCAGTATTTTTTTTTCTTAGACGACATAATGGTCCACTTTCCGCACAGATAACAGTAATGATTGAAGTTTTTCAGGCATTTATCCATTTTTTACCGTAAAAAGTAACCACTTCAAACTGGAAAACTCAATTTATTAACGAGAAATCAAAAAATTAAACAACGCAGTTTGTTTACTCAACAACCAGTGTTGCCAACAGTTCTTCTACAAAATATGCCAAATCACTGTTAAAATTGTGCCAAAATTATGCCAACTGCTTTAAAATAATGCCAAAAAGTTATGCTAAAATATTTCAGGATAACGAATGATATTCCATTGCATATTTCTTTATTTCAATTGCCAATTTAAAATTAATTAAATTAATACGGAGAACCACGCATTTCCATTCATTTTTATACCGAAAAAGCGTAAAAAAGGATGGTTTTTGTATTTTAAAAGTATGTTGAGTTGCTTGAAATGGCAATAATATTGCATAGTATATTTTAAAAAAGAAAAACGGGAAGAATTATGTCGATAAGTTTGCGCAAGAACTACAAAAAATCGCATAAAAACAGCAAAAAATAGAAAAATCGATGAAAATGGTCAAAAATCATGAAAATAGGCTAAAAATTTTTATTTTCTCAGTTGAAATATGCGTTCTAATGGTGGAAATAGTAATTGCGAGCCGTATAAAAATAACAGAAGAAATTTTGAATACAGGAAAAGCGACTTAAATGGGCTTAACTGGGCTGAAAATGATCAAAAATTGACAAATTGACCGAAATTCAAACAAAACGCCATTAATTTTTCCCAATGAGGCAAATTGCCACATTCATCGGTGGAGTAGTAGTCAGGCGGCTCATCCAAACACAACCATATGGTTTTCACGTTAGTACAAGAAATTTCGTTTTAAAAACTTGAACAGTGTAATGAAAGCTATTCTTCAAACTATACCTAGATAAGGGAAACAGAAATAATATCATAACTGAAAAAGGATGTTAAAAGTATTGTAGTATGTTAAAAGTTTTTTTTTGCTTTAACAATAGCTTATTGCAATTTTGATATAGTTGACACTACCAACCAAATGTATTACATCGACTTTTCAACTAGAAACATTATTCTCTATTCCCTATATTTATTTGGCGTTTTGAAATTGACAACACTGTTTTCATGTTATTGTTATGCCTGGTTTTCACTGTCATTTTCAATGTCAATTGTTGTTAATTATTGTCAGTTGATTAAAAACTGTTTTTATTGTCATGTCATTTGCAACCCCTGTCAACATTTGACATCTAAAATGAAATTGCCAACATGTTGGTAATTTGTTTTTTTTTTTTTTTTGACAGCAGAATATTTTGTTAGTTTAGAAAATTACGAAATGTCAGTAAAGGCAATTGTTTGTTGTCAGTTTATATGACATAATTTTACAGATAACTTGTGAATCGGATTTAATAAAATTTCAATAGTTTTTTTTTTATTCTTAAATTAACTGTTACTTGCTGATTCAGATAAAAATATTTTTAAATTAACTAATTTTAAATGTAAATATCTGGATATTTTAATGACATATGGCAAAACTAAAATTGAGAAAGATTTTTAGTCAAGACTCATATCAAACTTTGTTTGAATTAGCGCATGTCTTCTAAGCTCTCAAAACATTGTCACATGAAGTTGGAACATACCCAAGTCGAAATTTAGAACATACCCGATATTAAAAAAAAGTCACAAAGTTTCATTGCAAAAAATCTGAAGTAAGTAGATCGAATAATTGATTTAGACCGATAAATATGTAAAATTCTACAATTAAAATCATCACAGTGCATATTGTAGGACGCCAATTAAAAATTTCGGAGCAAGATGGCAAAACAATTATTAATGCGCTCAAAAAATAGTTCATTTGCAACATCAATTGGGTTTGAAAATTTGTTGATGAAAGTACAATCAGTAGAAAAGCAATTAAAATAGTTAGGAATTGTTGCATTTTTGTAGTAATTGAATAAATTTTAAATACAATTTTGATCAACTCACATGGTTTACGTACGCCTTCAAATTTCAGAAAGGAGGAAGTGGAATCAATATCTGGACTTACATAGCAACCAATTGATTTGGCCCTTTTCTTAGAATAAATTTATATGAGGATCATCTTAAGTATAAGAGATCCCAGAAAAACAAATGAGTCCACATGCAGAGTGGAATAGCCGTTTAGTTGGGTGTTTTAACATGATAACAATTCGAAACAAACTTTTAAGTTGGAAAAGGATTACCGTAAGGATTACCTACAGTGGGATTCAAGTTCTAGATTGACCGGATTAACAAAGTAATAATTTCATGGAATCCACGCCGATTAGATTTGATGTTTTTGTTTTGCACAATACTGTATACGCAGCTCGCTTTATTAAATGTTCATAAGTTTTGTGTGTAGTTCTTTTTCAAACGATGAGAAATTGTTGATCACGTTGGCATTATTACTAATAAGTAATTGAATTAACTAATAAATTATATACAGCTTTTGTAATGTCATTAAATACGTACATTGTTAGTTTCAATGAAATCTTTAAACTGCTAAAGATCTTGAATACATATTTAAGAAAATACAGTGATTCTTTTTAGAGATAGGAAACTAAATAATTTTTGCAGAAAATCTTAAAAAAATTAATGTTTTTGAATTAAATTAATGATAAAAGAAACTGACTTCTTCTGTATATGCAGCGCTTATGTGTTAGTAAATATTTTGGGCCACTTTAATACGAGTATGTATGCAAAATAGTTGGGTACGAACTTGCAAGTATAATTTGATTGAAAAAATTTTTATTAAATACAATGTTGTCAAACAATGCCACCATGTTTTTATGTTTTTTTTTTGTATTTATGTTCTAACATGCCGTGATAATTTAATTCAAACTGTCACAAATACGAATAGAATAGAAATATGTAACGTGCGCCTCCAGTTCAGCGTGTTTTTGTTTTGATTTAATATGTGTTTATGACAGAGCATTCAAATAAAACACTCAATAAATCGATTTAATTCAAAGATGTTCGTATTTAAATTAAAAAATACGATGGGAAAATAAATTCGAAATGTTTAAGATAAAATCATCAAGATATTGTATTAAACGAAACTCCTCCTAAATTGTTTGATTTTTCCACATTTTACAAAAAGAGTAAAAACAAGTAAGAGTGTTAAATTCGGCTGGGCCGAATCTTTGGAACACTCCACCTGCATCTTAAACTCAATATTACAATCGATATTGGGTACGGCTACCACTTTAAAACTGTTGTCGGCACTGAAATTTAAATTTCGAATACCAATTAAATTTAAAGTTAATTGCTTTTCTTGTTGGCCAGTTCCTATTGTAATTCCTTGTTATAAAAAAGAATGGCATTATTTTTCTTTTACTAGAGTAGAAAACCAATAATGAAATTCATTATATAAAGCAGCCAGCGTTATAACACCGAAAGTTATTCAAAAAAAAACTGATTCTGGGCTATAAACTTCCAGATATTAATATTAAAAAAACACCTTTTTATCTGAATTAGCTAGTAATTTTCAATTTTTAATTTTTAATTTTTAATTTTTATTTTTTAATTTTTAATTTTTAATTTTTAATTTTTAATTTTTAATTTTTAGCTTTTAACTTTTAACTTTTTAATTTTTAATTTTTAATTTTTAATTTTTAATTTTTAATTTTTAATTTTTAATTTTTAATTTTTAATTTTTAATTTTTAATTTTTAATTTTTAATTTTTAATTTTTAATTTTTAATTTTTAATTTTTAATTTTTAATTTTTAATTTTTAATTTTTAATTTTTAATTTTTAATTTTTAATTTTTAATTTTTAATTTTTAATTTTTAATTTTTAATTTTTAATTTTTAATTTTTAATTTTTAATTTTTAATTTTTAATTTTTAATTTTTAATTTTTAATTTTTAATTTTTAATTTTTAATTTTTAATTTTTAATTTTTAATTTTTAATTTTTAATTTTTAATTTTTAATTTTTAATTTTTAATTTTTAATTTTTAATTTTTAATTTTTAATTTTTAATTTTTAATTTTTAATTTTTAATTTTTAATTTTTAATTTTTAATTTTTAATTTTTAATTTTTAATTTTTAATTTTTAATTTTTAATTTTTAATTTTTAATTTTTAATTTTTAATTTTTAATTTTTAATTTTTAATTTTTAATTTTTAATTTTTAATTTTTAATTTTTAATTTTTAATTTTTAATTTTTAATTTTTAGATATTAATTTTTAATTTTTAATATTTAATTTTTAATTTTTAATTTTTAATTTTTAATTTTTAATTTTTAATTTTTAATTTTTAATTTTTAATTTTTAATTTTTAATTTTT
>OY821519.1:181764885-181814885 GCA_963682025.1 Cordilura impudica
ATTTTGAATTTCGAATTTTGAATTCTGAATTTTGAATTTTGAATTTTTTTAATTTTTAATTTTTAATTTTTAATTTTTAATTTTTAATTTTTAATTTTTAATTTTTAATTTTTAATTTTTAATTTTTAATTTTTAATTTTTAATTTTTAATTTTTAATTTTTAATTTTCAATTTTTAATTTTTAATTTTTAATTTTTAATTTTTAATTTTTAATTTTTAATTTTTAATTTTTAATTTTTAATTTTTATTTTTAATTTTTAATTTTTATTTTTATTTTTACTTTTTAATTTTTAATTTTTAATTTTTAATTTTTAATTTTTAATTTTTAATTTTTAATTTTTAATTTTTAATTTTTAATTTTTAATTTTTAATTTTTAATTTTTAATTTTTAATTTTTAATTTTTAATTTTTAATTTTTAATTTTTAATTTTTAATTTTTAATTTTTATTTTTAATTTTTAATTTTCAATTTTTAATTTTTAATTTTTAATTTTTAATTTTTAATTTTTAATTTTTAATTTTTAATTTTTAAGTTTCAATTTTTAATTTTTATTTGTTAATTTTAATTTTTAATTTTTAATGTTTAATTTTTAATTTTTAATTTTTAATTTTTTAATTTTTAATTTTTAATTTTTAATTTTTAATTTTTAATTTTTAATTTTTAATTTTTAGTTTTTAGTTTTTAGTTTTTAATTTTTAATTTTTAATTTTTAATATTTAATTTTTAATTTTTAATTTTTAATTTTTAATTTTTAATTTTTAATTTTTAATTTTTAATTTTTAATTTTTAATTTTTAATTTTTAATTTTTAATTTTTAATTTTTAATTTTTAATTTTTATTTATTAATTTTAAATTTTTAATTTTTAATTTTAAATATTAAATTTTTAATTTTTAATTTTTAATTTTTATTTTTTATTTTTAATTTTAAATTTTTAATTTATTAATTTTTAATTTTTAATTTTTAATTTTTAATTTTTAATTTTTAATTTTTAATTTTTAATTTTTAATTTTTAATTTTTAATTTTTAATTTTTAATTTTTAATTTTTAATTTTTAATTTTTAATTTTTAATTTTTAATTTTTAATTTTTAATTTTTAATTTTTAATTTTTAATTTTTAATTTTTAATTTTTAATTTTTAATTTTTAATTTTTAATTTTTAATTTTTAATTTTTAATTTTTAATTTTTAATTTTTAATTTTTAATTTTTAATTTTTAATTTTTAATTTTTAATTTTTAATTTTTAATTTTTAATTTTTAATTTTTAATTTTTAATTTTTAATTTTTAATTTTTAATTTTTAATTTTTAATTTTAAATTTTAAATTTTTAATTTTTAATTTTTAATTTTTAATTTTTAATTTTTAATTATTAATTTTTAATTTTTAAATTTTAACTTTTAACTTTTAATTTTTCATTTTTAATTTTTAATTTTTAATTTTTAATTTTTAATTTTTAATTTTTAATTTTTAATTTTTAATTTTTAATTTTTAATTTTTAATTTTTAATTTTTAATTTTTAATTTTTAATTTTTAATTTTTAATTTTTAATTTTTAATTTTTAATTTTTAATTTTTAATTTTTAATTTTTAATTTTTAATTTTTAATTTTTAATTTTTAATTTTTAATTTTTAATTTTTAATTTTTAATTTTTAATTTTTAATTTTTAATTTTTAATTTTTAATTTTTAATTTTTAATTTTTAATTTTTAATTTTTAATTTTTAATTTTTAATTTTTAATTTTTAATTTTTAATTTTTAATTTTTAATTTTTAATTTTTAATTTTTAATTTTTAATTTTTAATTTTTAATTTTTAATTTTTAATTTTTAATTTTTAATTTTTAATTTTTAATTTTTAATTTTTAATTTTTAATTTTTAATTTTTAATTTTTAATTTTTAATTTTTAATTTTTAAATTTTAATTTTTAATTTTTAATTTTTAATTTTTAATTTTTAATTTTTAATTTTTAATTTTTAATTTTTAATTTTTAATTTTTAATTTTTAATTTTTAATTTTTAATTTTTAATTTTTAATTTTTAATTTTTAATTTTTAAATTTTAATTTTTAATTTTTAATTTTAAATTTTTAATTTTTAATTTTTATTTTTTAATTTTTAATTTTTAATTTTTAGTTTTTAATTTTTAATTTTTAATTTTGAATTTTGAATTTTGAATTTTTTTAATTTTTAATTTTTAATTTTTAATTTTTAATTTTTAATTTTTAATTTTTAATTTTTAATTTTTAATTTTTAATTTTTAATTTTTAATTTTTAATTTTTAATTTTTAATTTTTAATTTTTAATTTTTAATTTTTAATTTTTAATTTTTAATTTTTAATTTTTAATTTTTAATTTTTAATTTTTAATTTTTAATTTTTAATTTTTAATTTTTAATTTTTAATTTTTAATTTTTAATTTTTAATTTTTAATTTTTAATTTTTAATTTTTAATTTTTAATTTTAATTTTTAATTTTTAATTTTTAATTTTTAATTTTTAATTTTTAATTTTTAATTTTTAATTTTTAATTTTTAATTTTTAATTTTTAATTTTTAATTTTTAATTTTTAATTTTTAATTTTTAATTTTTAATTTTTAATTTTTAATTTTTAATTTTTAATTTTTAATTTTTAATTTTTTATTTTTAATTTTTAATTTTTAATTTTCAATTTTTAATTTTTAATTTTTATTTTTTAATTTTAATTTTTAATGTTTATTTTTAATTTTTAATTTTTAATTTTTAATATTTAATTTTTAAATTTTAATTTTTAATTTTTAATTTTTAATTTTTAATTTTTAATTTTTAATTTTTAATTTTTAATTTTTAATTTTTATTTTTTAATTTTTAATTTTTAATTTTTAATTTTTAATTTTTAATTTTTAATTTTTAATTTTTAATTTTTAATTTTTAATTTTTAATTTTTAATTTTTAATTTTTAATTTTTAATTTTTAATTTTTAATTTTTAATTTTTAATTTTTAATTTTTAATTTTTAATTTTTAATTTTTAATTTTTAATTTTTAATTTTTAATTTTTAATTTTTAATTTTTAATTTTTAATTTTTAATTTTAAATTTTAAAATTTAAATTTTAAATTTTTAATTTTTAATTTTTAATTTTTAATTTTAATTTTTAACTTTTAACTTTTAACTTTTAACTTTTAATTTTTAATTTTTAATTTTTAATTTTTATTTTGTAATTTTTAATTTTTAATTTTTAATTATTAATTATTAATTTTTAATTTTTAATTTTTAACTTTTAATATTTAATTTTTAATTTTTAATTTTTAATTTTTAATTTTTAATTTTTAATTTTTAATTTTTAATTTTTAATTTTTAATTTTTAATTTTTAATTTTTAATTTTTAATTTTTAATTTTTAATTTTTAATTTTTAATTTTTAATTTTTAATTTTTAATTTTTAATTTTTAATTTTTAATTTTTAATTTTTAATTTTTAATTTTTAATTTTTAATTTTTAATTTTTAATTTTTAATTTTTAATTTTTAATTTTTAATTTTTAATTTTTAATTTTTAATTTTTAATTTTTAATTTTTAATTTTTAATTTTTAATTTTTAATTTTTAATTTTTAATTTTTAATTTTTAATTTTTAATTTTTAATTTTTAATTTTTAATTTTTAAATTTTAATTTTTAATTTTTAATTTTTAATTTTTAATTTTTAATTTTTAATTTTTAATTTTTAATTTTTAATTTTTAATTTTTAATTTTTAATTTTTAATTTTTAATTTTTAATTTTTAATTTTTAATTTTTAATTTTTAATTTTTAATTTTTAATTTTTAATTTTTAATTTTTAATTTTTAATTTTTAATTTTTAATTTTTAATTTTTAATTTTTAATTTTTAATTTTTAATTTTTAATTTTTAATTTTTAATTTTTAATTTTTAATTTTTAATTTTTAATATTTAATTTTTAATTTTTAATTTTTAATTTTTAATTTTTAATTATTAATTATTATTTTTAATTTTTAATTTTTAACTTTTAATTTTTAATTTTTAATTTTTAATTTTTAATTTTTAATTTTTAATTTTTAATTTTTAATTTTTAATTTTTAATTTTTAATTTTTAATTTTTAATTTTTAATTTTTAATTTTTAATTTTTAATTTTAAATTTTTAATTTTTAATTTTTAATTTTTAATTTTTAATTTTTAATTTTTAATTTTTAATTTTTAATTTTTAATTTTTAATTTTTAATTTTTAATTTTTAATTTTTAATTTTTAATTTTTAATTTTTAATTTTTAATTTTTAATTTTTAATTTTTAATTTTTAATTTTTAATTTTTAATTTTTAATTTTTAATTTTTAATTTTTAATTTTTAATTTTTAATTTTTAATTTTTAATTTTTAATTTTTAATTTTTAATTTTTAATTTTTAATTTTTAATTTTTAATTTTTAATTTTTAAATTTTAATTTTTAATTTTTAATTTTTAATTTTTAATTTTTAAATTTTAATTTTTAATTTTTAATTTTTAATTTTTAATTTTTAATTTTTAATTTTTAATTTTTAATTTTTAATTTTTAATTTTTAATTTTTAATTTTTAATTTTTAATTTTTAATTTTTAATTTTTAATTTTTAATTTTTAATTTTTAATTTTTAATTTTTAATTTTTAATTTTTAATTTTTAATTTTTAATTTTTAATTTTTAATTTTTAATTTTTAATTTTTAATATTTAATTTTTAATTTTTAATTTTTAATTTTTAATTTTTAATTTTTAATTTTTAATTTTTAATTTTTAATTTTTAATTTTTAATTTTTAATTTTTAATTTTTAATTTTTAATTTTTAATTTTTAATTTTTAATTTTTAATTTTTAATTTTTAATTTTTAATTTTTAATTTTTAATTTTTAATTTTTAATTTTTAATTTTTAATTTTTAATTTTTAATTTTTAATTTTTAATTTTTAATTTTTAATTTTTAATTTTTAATTTTTAATTTTTAATTTTTAATTTTTAATTTTTAATTTTTAATTTTTAATTTTTAATTTTTAATTTTTAATTTTTAATTTTTAATTTTTAATTTTTAATTTTTAATTTTTAATTTTTAATTTTTAATTTTTAATTTTTAATTTTTAATTTTTAATTTTTAATTTTTAATTTTTAATTTTTAATTTTTAATTTTAATTTTTAATTTTTAATTTTTAATTTTTAATTTTTAATTTTTAATTTTTAATTTTTTATTTTTAATTTTTAATTTTTATTTTTTAATTTTTAATTTTTAATTTTTAATTTTTAATTTTTAATTTTTAATTTTTAATTTTAAATATTAAATTTTTATTTTTTAATTTTTAATTTTTAATTTTTCATTTTTAATTTTTAATTTTTAATTTTTAATTTTTAATTTTTAATTTTTAATTTTTAATTTTTAATTTTTAATTTTTAATTTTTAATTTTTAATTTTTAATTTTTAATTTTTAATTTTTAATTTTTAATTTTTAATTTTTAATTTTTAATTTTTAATTTTTAATTTTTAATTTTTAATTTTTAATTTTTAATTTTTAATTTTTAATTTTTAATTTTTAATTTTGAATTTTTAATTTTTAATTTTTAATTTTTAACTTTTAATTTTTAATTTTTAATTTTTAATTTTTAATTTTTAATTTTTAATTTTTAATTTTTAATTTTTAATTTTTAATTTTTAATTTTTAAATTTTAATTTTTAATTTGTAATTTGTAATTTTTAATTTTTAATTTTTAATTTTTAATTTTTAATTTTTAATTTTTAATTTTTAATTTTTAATTTTTAATTTTTAATTTTTAATTTTTAATTTTTAATTTCTAATTTTTAATTTTTAATTTTTAATTTTTAATTTTTAATTTTTAATTTTTAATTTTTAATTTTTAATTTTTAATTTTTAATTTTTAATTTTTAATTTTTAATTTTTAATTTTTAATTTTTAATTTTTAATTTTTAATTTTTAATTTTTAATTTTTAATTTTTAATTTTTAATTTTTAATTTTTAATTTTTAATTTTTAATTTTTAATTTTTAATTTTTAATTTTTAATTTTTAATTTTTAATTTTTAATTTTTAATTTTTAATTTTTAATTTTTAATTTTTAATTTTTGATTTTTAATTTTTAATTTTTAATTTTTATTTTTTAATTTTTAATTTTTAATTTTGAATTTTTAATTTTTAATTTTTATTTTTTAATTTTTAATTTTTAATTTTATTTTTTAATTTTTAATTTTTAATTTTTAATTTTTAATGTTTAATTTTTAATTTTTATTTTTAATTTTTAATTTTTAAATTGTACAGATAATTTAATGAAATGTCGTACATAAGCTGTCTGCGTTACTCAAGAAAAAACACCACTGTGTGAAAAATATAATGAATTTATGCTGAAAATACTTCTCTTATTATCATACATCGATGTACGTCATGTAAACCTTGCTGTCAAATTATGTTATATAACACAGTGCAACACGAAAAAATATAACCATAACGAACACCACTATGTGATAAAAGATCAAAAAAGACCCGTGTCTCCCAGTTTTGCCCCAAGTCATGCACTTTGTTTAGGCGAAGAATGCATTCTTTATTCGTAAAAGCTCTCCCCTACATAGTTGGGAAGAGTTTAATATTTACAATGCATAACTAGTTTTAAGTTCCTATTTCTTGTTAGTTAAATGCAGTTGTTAAAACATCCTAAGAAAAGAAGGTAAATGCCCCGCACAACAAATTAACTATATTTTTTTAATATATATACTAATCCCCCTTGTATTTATTTTCTCCCCCGATTTTTCAATGCATAATATATTTTATCTGTGGAAAATTTTATTTCCAGATTTCGAGAGACAACTCAATTGAAAGAAAGGATATAAAATTTGAAATTGGAAAGCTGGAAATTGGATTAGAAATTTCACTCATCAAAAAAATATCATCAAAGTAAAATAATCACCAAAAACAAGGACAAAGCAAGTATTTCACAAAATATATACAGTGGTGGCCTTATAATTAGAAACGATGTTTTTAGAAAATAAAATCGCAGTGCAACTTCTTTTAAGACCTACACTGTAAATTTTATGAACCGTTATTCAACGAGTAGACACTCAATATTGTTGTCGATGCAAAACATATGGAGTTCAAAGTTTTATTATTAAAAAAATTAAGATTATTTTACAAGTAGTTGCTTTTGGCTGGTCATATAATTAGAAACGTGCAGTTTTTGTTTTAATTTCTGAACTTATTTTATTATTAGTGACAAAGTGAGTGTAATTTGAAAACCCGTAGATTAAATTCTAATAATTTTGACACGTTTTAGTTTCTAAAATGGGCAAGAACAAGTCATGTACTCCAAAAATGAGGGAGTTGATTGTGAAGTGTTATCTAAATGAAAAACAGTCAATGGCGGCAAAATGCTCCAAAAAAAATGGTAGTTGGTGCAATTCACTTGTACAATAAGACAAAGGAGTTTGAAACTCTAGCTAGGAAGCCTAGGGCACGAAAGACCACTCCAGCAGAAGACAGAACTATTTGTAGGGCCAGTAAGAGAAATCCATTCATGTCTTCGCGAGAAATAAAGGCTGAAATTGGACAGCAAATAAACGCAGAAATATCCACTCGGACAATAAGAAGGCGCTTACAAGATTCGGGACTTCGTGGATGCATTTCACAAAAAAACCGCATGTCTCGAAAAAAAAAATATTAAGAAGAGGCTGCGGTTTGCAAGGGAAATGCTTGCGAAAGATCCACGTTACTGGAATAGAGTTCTCTGGAGTGACGAATCGAAGTTTAACTTGTTTCAATCTGATGGAAAAACGTATGTGAGACGTCCTCCAAACAAAGCCTTTGACCCCAGGTACACTGTGAAAATGTTTAAACACGGTGGCGGGTCTATTATTGTCTAGGGTGCCTTTTCTTGGCGTGGTGTGGCTCCAATTGTACGGATTCAGGGAATAATGGATCAACATCAATATAAAAGTATTTTGAAAAATGTAACGGAACCATACTCCTTTGAGAATATGCCCGTACATTACATTTTCCAGCATGACAATGACCCAAAGCACACTTCAAGGTTAGTGAAGTGTTGGCTTTCGGATCAAAATATTGATGTTCTAGACTGGCCACCCCAAAGTCCTGATCTCAACCCAATTGAAAACTTATGGGCAATTGTAAAATGAGATTTCAAGGACAAAAATCCACGAAACAATGATGAATTGTTTCAAATGGTGCAGCAAAGCTGGGATTATATATCTCTGGAAACATGCCATCGTTTAATACAAAGTTTACCGAAAAGACTGGCGTATGTTGTCAAAAATAAGGGTTATCCAACAAAATATTAATATGTCTATTTTGTTAAACTTTACGAAGATAGTTTTAAGTTGTATATAAATATTTTTTGTTGTTTCTAATTATGTGACCAATTCTAATTATGTGACCAAATTTGTGTTTAGTTAATTTTCTTAAAAATGTTATTCATGCTGTGAATTTTTTGTCCTTTAAATCAATGCTGATTTGTTGCTTTACTATTTCTAGTTCATAGTTTTAATATGATAAACTAAGTTTTTAAAATATATTTCCAAACACATACATACATATATATGCTGCAAAGCCGTTTCTAATTATAAGGCCACCACTGTATGTATATCAAGGTAAGTATGCGTTAAATGGAATTTTATAAAAAAAAAAACTTAAAATAAAAGAAATATACGTGTATATAATACACACATTAAAATCTACACACAAAATATATACTTTGACGAACACACAGTGGTTCAAAACCAAAAAAAGGTGGTAATAAGTCTGGAACTTCTAAACTATTGGTTGGATTGGAATAGTATATTCTAGGCGATTGTAGTCAAGGATATAGGCTTTCAAAATATTTATTTTTGAGATACCCTGTTGTAGCACAGGCTGAGCTACAGGGTGCCAAAGTCGACCACCTCGAGGTGGAAAATGCTTGCAAAGCTTGTAACTTTTATAAATATGAAGTGATTTTTACGTTTTTTAAATTTTTCCAATAACCATTAAATTATTAACAATAAACATGCTTATACTACCTAGTTATCGCTTATGGTTTAAAAAATATTTGATTTTAAAAATCAACATTTGAACTTTTCACCAAATTCTTTCTTGGTTTTTCGCAAATTAAATAGATTAAAAAAAACCTAAAAATATGAGGCGATAGCCAGTACTTTTTAAAAAAATACATTGAAGTATTTTTTGAATTATTTCAAACCGTTTAGTGAGCATAAAATCTTAAATTTGACTTTTTGAATCAGGTTCTAAAAATTGCAAATTTTTGCCAAAAAATACCCTTCATTCTTTCACTTTTTTCTCACAACCTTGGTAAAACATGTATATATTTTTCTACATATTTTAAAAGAATATGCTTCAGGAATGGTTGTAAGCGAAATTTTTAATATTTTTGGACATGCACCCTACGTCCAGCATTGGACGAAATGGGGCAATTTAAAAAAAAAAACTAAGTTTTAAAAGTTAATACAAAATATCCGCTCGATTTCTTCAAATGTTTCACCGCAGTATTAAAGCTCCAAATATTTTTATTTATTTTCCGCAACAAAATTCACCGCCATTACATAAACGTGGTCAGGAGGGCTTAAATGGTGAAAAAAGTCAAATTTTCATACGAATTTTTTTTGTTAACATAAAAAACATATTAAGATTAGTTATTTTTATACCCTATACCACTATGTGGTTTGGGTATAATGACTTTGTGCTGCTGTTTGTAACAACCAAAAATATTTGACCTAGACCCATCTTTAATTATACCGATCGAATCAGAATCACTTTCTGAGTTGATTTAACAATGTCCGTCCGTCCGTCCGTCCGTCTGTGTGTCCATGTAAAGCTTGTAATCAAACTGCAGGTCGCAAATATGAATATATTTTGATGAAATTTGGTATATAAGCTTTTATCGGCCATGGGATGAACGCTATTGAAATTGGTGAGAATCGGTCCATGTTCAGACCTAGCCCCCATACAAATTACCAATATGAAATCGACATAAATTGCCATAAGATCCAAATTGTCATATAGATCTTACTCAAATTGGGTTTGTATGAGTTCATTACATCCACTAATGAGTAGTCCAAAAATGATCCCTTTGACCCCATATAGAGCTGCTTCCCGATCTTCACTTAAATCTATTAAAAAACAAAAATATTGCACTGATTCTTCTCAAATTTTGTTTGTACATATTTTTGCAAAATACAAGAGACTTTACCAAACATGATCAGGATCGGTCCATTTTTGGACCTAGTCGTTTTATAGATATAGCATCCGATATGAACTTTTTCATATCTGCAGCCAAAAAAATTAATAAAAATCCCACTAAAATTTGGTTTTTGCATATTTTCAATGTCCATTTAGTTGGGCCTAAGAGATAGGGTTTCTAAACGCATGGTATAGGGTATCGTATAGTCGGTCTAGACCGACTATAATTTTCTTACTTGTTATATTTTGGTTATTGATTCAGAACAGCATTTAAATTATCTAAAACACTTCAAAAAATCATTTTGATAACGTCAATAGTTTTTGAGATATTTATATTCAAATTTCAGAAAAAAATATAGAAAAACTATGGTTTTTCGTTTTTTTTTTGGTTTTTTGGGTAAAGTGTTCCCAAAATTTTTGAATTTTACTTATTATTATATATATTGTTAAAGAAGACATATTTATCTATTCAACGATATATAACATGTCTATCAAATAAATTGCAACATGCTGAAATAATGACCCCAAACCACAATCCACAAGCAAAAATTTTGCTATTTCTCTATTTGTTCATATAAATGGTCATTTGCATAGTGAATGACATATTTTTTATATTGTTTTTTGGTAAAGGGTTGCATACGTTTTTATTACTTCAAATAATTTTATATATCTTTTCAAAGAAGGTATAATTATAAGTTAATGGTGTATGAAATATTTACCTAATGAGTTTCAACTGATCATAAAATTGCCCGAAACTCTGATACCTATTGCAAAATATCTGTAATTCACAATACCTTTTTATGCAAAAAAACAGGTAAAAGCCAAATCCTTAGATTCACTAAAACAAAATGTAAGTATTGGTTGAAGTACCTGCCCGATATATTACCTTTCAAAAAGTATTTTCAGTATATAACCATGAGTTTATTGTTTATTAAGATCACTTACGTATAATCTATCATGGAGGTTACATTAAAGTATTATTCACTTTGCAAAGTTATTTTGGAAAATCCTTCCGATTCTACTATTCATTCATCACGTTCGGAAAAAGTCTCGAAATTATTTTATACAATTAACAACACTTACGGTTTAAATGTGAGACCTGAAGATGTTGAAAATTTTTACAAAGCTTACGAAAGAAGATTTAGCCAATCGGGTTTATCAAAATCAAAGTTTATGACTAAAAATGAAGAATGGTTGAAAACGGGCCTCACAGTACAAATTGAGAAAAAGGCATTTGGTCGACCTAAAAAGGACTACGAAAATGTTCAATCAAGGACCAAAAAGAAAAAACAAGAAGAAATCATTAGTAACCATTCGCCTAATGAAATTAAGGATTCTTTTAAATCAGCCTTGACACGCACGCAACCAAAGGAAGCTGCTAAAATTGTAGATGTGTTACCAACTGCATCTCCTAAGCGGTTGAAGCGTATGGTGCAAAGTATTTCAACGCCAAAATCGTCAACATCATTTACAGAAGAGGATGCGTTAGCTCTTATTTTAAATTTGGGATTGACAAGAAATAAATATGGTATTTTGAGAAAAGCTCTCAAAGAAAAAGGATTTGATATTTTTCCTACCAGCAGAGCCATAAAGGAAACAAAAAATAAAATTCTTCCATCTAATGTGAAATCCAATACTGAAAGTGCAAATGTTGGATTAGCGGAACTGCTTGAAAACACTGCATCTAGAATAATATCCACATTTAGCAAAGAAGAAATAGAAATATGCAACAATTCAGAAGTTACGTTAATATGTAAATGGGGATGCGATGGAACATCTGGATTTTCTGAGTATAGACAACCAAGTGGAAGCAACTCAGAAATAGATTTTTCAACAATTTTTATGACATCATTAGTACCATTAAAAATGAGGCTATATAATGAGACAAGTTTTTCTTCTAGTGAGAGAGAATATCAGGACATATGGAGTAATTTAACACCCGGATCTAAGTTTCTATGTCGGCCAATCCGATTTGAGTACACAAACGAAGACAAAATTACAACACAAAGCTTAGTGAGTTCAATAAATCAGGAAATTTCGAGAATGTCACCAGTTTTTGTGGAAATATCTGGAAGTGTCATTAAAGTGTTATTTCAACCACTTTTTACAATGATTGATGGGAAAGTAGCCAATGCCGTTACAGATATAACATCTACTTGGAAATGTAATATATGTGGAAAGAAAAGTTCAGAATTTCATAACAGTTGTGATGAAATTCCTATTAATGAAAATGCTTTAAAATTTGGAATATCACCACTTCATGCAAGAATACGATTTATGGAATATTGCTTGCAACTCGCATATGATCTAAAATACCGGCAAATTCCAGGACAAGAAAATATACCAGTTAAAAATAATACTGATCTACACGCCATACGAAAAACTGAGAAGAAAAGAATTCAGGATGAATTTAAAATGCAACTTGGCCTAATTATCGATAAGCCTCTTTGTGGCTATGGAAGTTCAAATGATGGTAATACAGCAAGACGTTTCTTTGAAGATCCCGAAACTACTTCTTTGATTACTGGCATTGACACGGCTTTAATCGCACCTGTTTTTATACCCTCCACTCCAGTGTGCAGAGGGTATATATAAGTTTGTCATTCCGTTTGTAATAATTAGAAAAAAAAATCTGGACCCCATAAAATATATATATTTGTGATCCTTATAACAAGCGGAGTTGATATAGCGATGTCCGTCTGTCCGTCTGTCCGTCTGTGGAAATCACGATGACGGCTTCAATCTGGCAACTAGGTTGATCGTTGGTATAAAAGATGATTCAGTAACATCCTGAAAATTTGCTATTTAAAATCGTCCAAAGCGGTTCATCTGCTCCCGAGAATTGAACGATGGAGTAAAAAAAGTCTTGAAAAAATATGATTTGACTATGTTGTTCTTGTCACGATAACGTTCTCAATAGGACAGCTAGGGCGCTTGTTGTTAGTGAGAATGATACACCAACATCACGAGAAGGTTTCTGTTTTTTAAATCGTGACAATAGGTTTCATAGGTGCCGAGAAATCACTGAAAAGTTAAAAAAAATATGATGTTTTCCTATATTGTTATTCTAAATTTTGTATTTTGTCACAGCTGTACTTGTTGTTTTTATGGTCGTTGTGGTAGTAATATAAAAATTCACCAATATCAACATTTTATGGTGTAATATTTAAGTTAATTAATTAATAAAAGAAACTATATAAAATCAATATCAATATTCTGCGATTTTTATAAGATCACAAAATATTACAAATTGATACAGATACATACAGACTACTGTTGCAAATATCAAAATACTATAAATAACATTCATATATTCTGTATATGTATTTCGATAATAAGCGCATATTAAAAATAATAATATATAAATTATTTTATTTATACAAAATATTGCAATTTTTAGGGTTGCAAAAAATAGTATGATTTTAAGGGTTCTACTTTTAGTACATACTTGCATTCAAAAGTAGTATTGAAACAATAAAATTCTACCCAGTTAAAAATTGGTGTTAAAAAAAAATTTTTTTTTCTCAGATGATAATAATATAATGTCAATAATATTTAATTATAATACATTTTTAAAATTTATTATTTAATGTTTGGCGCAGGCAAACGCCATTCCCGGACTACCGAGAATTTAATACACGATTTATTCCGCATTAGGAATAATCGCGGAGCTCAGCTCAATCAAAGTGCAATGATTAAGCCTCGCTCTGGGAAACAAGTGTTCATGCCTCCCTTTGCACAAACGCCATTCCCAACTACCAAAAATTGTAGGCACGAGCTATCCACATCAGGAATAGTCGCGGGCTCAACTCAATCAAAGTGCAATGATTAAGCTTCGCCCTGGGAAGCATATATTCATTCATTTCTTAGCACAAACCGAACTTCTTATGGCACATTAAAAATAAACTAATTGAGAAGTACAATTCATCATTACGCTGTATTATAATACTATTTTCTTATTTTACTACTAGCTAGTAAACAAAGTGATCGTATCATTGTAAACGAAATAGAATTGAAATTGTGTGCAGATTTGTTTTACTTAAAAAACTGTTTCTACAGATAGTGAATAAAATCCCAGTAAACAATTTATGCAATAAGTGATCATGTGGAGTCTTTTTTGACTGATCTGTACTATTAAAACAGTCATAAATGCGCTCTTTTGCTGATCACAAAATATTCTTTTGTTGGGAGGAAATATTACCTTACCCCCGACTCATCTTGAGAACCTTTTTTAATCCAATTTTCTGATTAATTTCGACTTATTTTTGAGTCATATTTAATGTCATTTTTCTATAAATCACTTTTTAAGCGTAAGCAAAAATCATTTCTTAATCTTTTTCTAATACCGCATGTGATTAATCAGTTTTTAATCATCAAAAGTGCTCGAAGAAGACACAGTAAGATGAATTTTGTTAAAACAATCTTCGAAATGATTACTGGGATATCGTATACTTTTGTTTACACACACATATACATAATGGCACCAGTTAGCCGAACTCTCTCATGAAACACATAGACGACAGCGGCTACACGACTACAGCCTGTCAAAAATAAAATACACACGTTTATATGAAAACGATTATTTTGACACCAACACAGCTACACGACTACATGAACACTTTTGCTGCTGTAGTCAACTTAGGCTAATTTTTGTTTTTGTTGACTACAAAATAAAAATAGTGTTGACAATATAACAAAATATGTAAAAGATATTAGTGCTATGAAATATTTTATTTTGTTGAAAAAATTAATCGCAAAATGAAATGCTATAATAATTCTATTAATAAGTAAATTTATTTATTTATTTTTACGTTATAATAATGCATTATAAATAAGTAATATATTTAAGACAATTTTATATAGAATCATACATGTTTTTCCATTTTAATAAAGTAAAAAAAAAATATAATTGGCACTACTGAAATAAAAATGATTTTGTATAAAAACAGCTGTTTATATTGTTGTTATATGTTGCTGTCGTTTTCAAAAAAATTAAGTAGTTGACTACACGACTACAATTGTAGCCAGTAGCATTTGTATCCGTGTGTTTGTGTAGCCTCTGTCGTCTATGTGTTTCATGCATAAGTAACAATTTCATTTAGTCTTATGAAAGCTTTTGAACAAAGCAGATATACGTCGCATTGTTTTGTGAAATCTTACATTGTTTTTTAATAGGTACCGGTGATGCCAGGAGATTTTTACAGAAATCTCTACGCTAATGAAAAAAATCCCTTTTTTTCCCTACACCCACTTTTTTCTCTCTACATTTTTCCCTACACTACTTTTTTCAATTTTTCAAAAAAAAAAAAATTATTTTTAATTTGTTAATTTTCAATTTCAATAATGCAAAAATAACATAAAAACGAAAAAAATATCATAAAAAATAAGATAAGAATATCATTAGAATTACATAAAAACAATATAAAAAATCAACAGATATTATAAAAAAAATATTTTTACTATTCTGTATAATTCATCTTTTATATGGCTAGATGTGCATTTAAAATTTACACAATTAATTAAAATGGCTTGCAAATGGGATCTTATAAAGTAAACAGAATTTTGGTTGTTGGTTTTAAAGACATTGGTTATTAGCATGTATACTTAGATCTGATTTATCGCAATTTAATATTTTTTTCACAAGCCTTGCATCTGTATTTAAAGTCGTCATCTTTGACCTGTTCTATCCCATTAGCTTCTCGTCTCTCAACTAACTTGAGTAAAACCTTTGTTTTCTGTATTTCTTTGATGTGTTTTCAGCATCATCGAAAAACGAATCGGACATTTTTCTAAAATCAATTATGTTTACATTTATAATATTTTAATATTCTTTTTATTTACAAACTTACTTAAGGTGCTACTACACGAAGTGTTTTTTACATATATACTGTCACTTTTTTTATCCATATGAAATTCCTCATGTCTGTCAAAATTGTCTTTTACCTACGATTCATAATTTTTGCTATCACACGTGCATATGTATTTCCGTATGACATAACCTCTAAGTGTAAACAACAGCTGATTTAATTTGTGAATTTACAAAAATTTATTGTTAAAAAAAAGGTTATATATTTTTTAATTGTTAATACTAAACAATTTATTTTTCTTTCAATATTAATCTTTAAAATTTACTCTGTTTTTCTTTCGTCACAAGCAGTGTTGTATTTTCATGTTTGTCATGCAAAAATAGAACCTGTTCTAGGCCTGTATGCAGGAATCAAAAACTTCATATAAAAAAACGCTTCAGAAATGCTTAAGGAATTTTTCTGTCAAAAAATTTCTGTTGATAGTCTGCAGCTTTTTAAAAAAGTAGTATTGTTTTTACTACTTTTTTTGACGTAAATTAAGTTAGGCAACCCAGGCTTTGAGCAGGAATATCAAATTTTTCGTTCTTTCTGAACGGAATTTTGACAGGAGAGGTAAGCATAAACAAAATGTAATATGCTAAAAAAAAAATAAAAGTTATTTTTTAGTTGCAAACATGGAAAAAAACGAACAAAATTCGGCAAAGAAAAACAAGAAGCGGATGGGTAATTTTGATACTGAGCTTAAAAAGCGTTTAGCAGGCCAAATAAAGCAGAACCGAAGAATTGATTTGTTTACAATTTCACAATTCTTAATAATTGACAAAAAACAGCTGATTGCTAGCGTTGCACTGAAAGGTACTTTTGTGCTTTTTTTCTTTAAGAAATATATGAAAATTTTCGGTTAAGATTCCTTAACAAGCTGCGTACAGCTCTTCTAATTGAAAAATGTACATGTGACTTTCTTCATGTATTGTACATAAACAATGTTTCATATGTATCACACGATGTGTACAACTTTTGTTGTGGGAAAATTTGACAGTACATATGTAAAAAACACATCATGTAATAGCACCTTTAATATAATCGAAGAGATCTACAAAGATGGCGTACTTATGTATGTATTAAAAAAAATGCACAAAACAAGTAAACTGCACAAAAGTGTTTTTTACTTGTCATTCTTATTAAAGAAGCCACGTATTTACTATCTCCATATTATAGAGTTATTACCAGATTTAAAAAAGATAGATATTTTTAATTTTAAAGTTTAAAATTGAAACGTATATAATAAGTTGTTAAAAAAAAAATTTTCAAAAATCCCTACAATTCGACAAAAGTAAGAAATCTTTTGCATTAAACACATAGACGCAAATCCATTTATCGATGCGTTACAAATGGAATGTCATAATAAGATCGAAAAAATAAAACTGATTAACGCTAGTGCTTTTAAAATATAAGACATGGTCAAGTATTCCGAAAAAGATCCGAAATTTAAAAATATATTTTGTTTAATATCTTCTATTGACTTTAAAATTGTTAAACGTAAATGCTGAAAATTCAGAGTATTTGTTGTAATAAATTACTAAATTGATCAAATTGTTTAAATTTTCAAATATTTTATCTAAATTTGTTACAAATAATGCAAGAAAACCTAGGTGGAGGGTATCAAAGATTCGGCATAGCCGAATTTTACACTCCTACTTGTTTTTGTATAAAATCAGCATCAGAGTTTCGGGCAATTTTATGATCAGTTGAAACTCATTAGGTAAATATTTCATACACCATTAACTTATAATTATACCTTCTTTGAAAAGATATATAAAATTATTTGAAGTAATAAAAACGTATGCAACCCTTTACCAAAAAACAATATAAACAAGTAAGAAATTTATAGTCGGTCTAGCCCAACTATACGATACCCTATACCATGTGTTTAGAAACCCTATCTCTTAGGCCCAACTAACTGGACATAGAAAATAAGCAAAAACCAAATTTGAGTGGGATTTTTATTAATTTTTTTGGCTGCAGATATGAAAAAGTTCATATCGGATACTATATCTATATAGGGACTAGGTCCAAAAATGAACCGATCCTGATCATGTTTGGTAAAGTCTCTTGTATTTTGCAAAAATATATACAAACAAAATTTGAGAAGAATCAGTGCAATATTTTTGTTTTTTAATAGATTTAAGTGAAGATCGGGAAGCAGCTCTATATGGGGTCAAAGGGACCATTTTTGGACTACTCATTAATGGATGTAATGAATGCATACAAACCCAATTTGAGTAAGATCTATATGACAATTTGGATGTTATGGCAATTTATGTCGATTTCATATGGGTAATTTGTATGGGGGCTAGGTCTGAACATGGACCGATTCTCACCAATTTCAATAGCGTTCATCCCATGGCCGATAAAGGCTTATATACCAAATTTCATCAAAATATATTCATAGTTGCGACCTGCAGTTTGATTACAAGGTTTACATGGACACACAGACGGACGGACATTGTTAAATCAACTCAGAAAGTGATTCTGATTCGATCGGTATAATTAAACATGGATCTAGGTCAAATATTTTTGGTTGTTACAAACAGCAGCACAAAGTCATTATACCCAAACCACATAGTGGTATAGGGTATAAAAATATGTCATTCACTATGTAAATGACCATTTATATGAACAAATAGAGAAATAGCAAAATTTTTGCCTGTGGATTGTGGTTTGGGGTCATTATTTCAGCATGTTGCAATTTATTTGATAGACATGTTATATATCGTTGAATAGATAAATATGTCTTCTTTAGCAATATATATAATAATAAGTAAAATTCAAAAATTTTGGGAACACTTTACCCTAAAAAACAAAAAAAAAACGAAAAACCATAGTTTTTCTATATTTTTTTCTGAAATTTGAATATAAATATCTCAAAAACTATTGCCGCTATCAAAATGATTTTTTGAAGTGTTTTAGATAATTTAAATGCTGTTCTGAGTCAATAAACAAAATATAAAAATAACTAATCTTAATATGTTTTTTATGTTAACAAAAAAAATTCGTATGAAAATTTGACTTTTTTCACCATTTAAGCCCTCCTGACCACGTTTATGTAACGGCGGTGAATTTTGTTGCGGAAAATAAATAAAAATATTTGGAGCTTTAATACTGCGGTGAAATATTTGAAGAAGTCGAGCGGATATTTTTGTATTAACTTTTAAAACTCAGTTTTTTTTTTTTAAATTGCCCAATTTCGTCCAATGCTGGACGTAGGGTGCATGTCCAAAAATATTAAAAATTTCGCTTACAACCATTTCTGAAGCATATTCTTTTAAAACAAGTAGAAAAATATATACATGTTTTACCAAGGTTGTGAGAAAAAAGTGAAAGAATGAAGGGTATTTTTTGGCAAAAATTTGCAATTTTTAGAACCTGATTCAAAAAGTCAACTTTAAGATTTTGTGCTGACTGAACGGTTTGAAATAATTCAAAAAATACTTCAACGTATTTTTTTAAATAAAAATGTTATTTGCGAAAAACCTAGAAAGAATTTGGTGAAAAGTTCAAATATTGAATTTTAAAATCAAATATTTTTTAAACCATAAGCGATAACTAGGTAGTATAAGTTAACACGCTTTGATTCTGATCTGCCTAATCGGCAACATTTAGTTCATACGTAGCTTAGTATTGGTGCTGCGTATAGTTGACACGCGCCGTTTTAGATTTGCATGATCAGCTACTTCGATTTTATATTTTACGTTTTTGCTAATTTAAGTTATATGTTTGCGTTGCACTTTGTAGCCAACGCAAACTTGGTGGTAGGAAATAAAATTTAGTTTAAGACCCTAACTCACAGAACACAGTCGTTTTACTTATTGGAAAGAGATATCCAACGAGAAGAAGTCTACCAGAATAAATACGATAGAGATTTCTTCACTGGCGCCCAACAGGATAAGGAACCGTACATTTCATCAGGAATATCAAACTATAACTTCAACAACAGCACCACCACCACCGCCACCAACACCAGCCAACACCACCACCAACACCAAGTCAAACGGAGAATTATATTAAGAAATAAAAAAGAATGTAAGTAAAGTTTCCAATTTTCATAAAGTGGCTTTAGAAGGAAAAAATAAAAAGAATATCAAAAGTGAAAATAGTGCTATCGTGCTAACGGTTTTAATTATCAGTGTTTTGACCTTTTCTATCCAGCTAAAGCGAAAGTGTGTTGACGGTTTTACGAAACTAAAACTATATTTTTTAATTTATGAGTGATTTGGAGGACTTGTTTGACAGTTTAAATATTACGGGAAATAGAGAAAGGATGTCACAGGAAGAAGTACAAGCTATGATTAACAGGGCCGTAGTTGCGGCAACACAACATCAGTCTAGATTGTTTACAGAAAAAATTAACGAACTAACTGAGAAAATAGCTAGTTTAGAAGTTGGTAGAGTGAACGTAGAAGAATTTAGGGAAACTGCCATAGACCCTTCAGTGGTATGCAACGAAACGCTTGACTTAGTAAAATCATTACCGGAGTTCGACGGTAAATTAGAACAATATGTCTCTTGGAGACAGGCAGCACATACTGCATATAAGGTTTATGAGAATTTTGATGGTAGTTCTAAACACTACCAAGCAGTGGCCATTCTGAGAAATAAGATAAGGGGAGCGGCAGATGCCGTTCTGGCTTCATTTAATACAGTGCTAAATTTTCGAGTTATTATTGCTCGCTTGGATTTTACATATGCGGATAAACGACCAATATATTTAATAGAACAGGAGTTAAGCACGCTTAGACAGGGTAATGGTTCTGTTTTGGATTTTTATGATAGCGTTGAACGAAAGCTTACATTATTGACGAATAAGACATTGATGACGTACGACAGTGACGTCGTACATGTGCTAAATGATAAGTATAGAAAGGATGCACTTCGCACCTTTATTTCAGGTTTAAGAAAACCTCTATGCGACATCTTATTCTCGTCACGACCTGTGGACCTACCAACAGCATTGGCACTCGCACAGGAACTTGAATCCAACCACGAGCGGTATGTTTTTGCAACCACATTTGCTAATAGAATCAACGAGAATAATAAAATTAATGCTAGGAAATTCCCCAATCAAAATCAACCTAACGAGAAAAACCCATACTATAATAGGGTCCAATCTCAAAGGCACCCGGGTCAAGTCAGAGGACAAGATATTCCAGAACCAATGGATATTGCCCCATCGTCTTCAAGGTTCAGACAGCACACGAGCGGTCGAAACCAAAATTTTCAACCTACGAAAAAACAACCTGGATCGGACAGACAAACGGGATCCAGGATTCAGAGGATCAACCATGTGACAAATGAGGTGGAACAATATTCCATCACAGCGGACGATGCGGTTCTAGATATCGAACAGCATGCTAACGATAATGATTTTGAAAGCATTAATTTTTTAGGGCATGCTCCTAGCTACCATTCATTGAACGGGTTCTTGCTGGGGAGACAATAAAAATATTAATAGACACCGGGGCATCGAAAAATTATATAAGACCATTTAAACAACTTAAAGGTATCAAGGATACCGATAATCCCTTTACAGTTCATTCGATTCACGGAAAAAATGACAAAAATAAAAAATGTGTCGTAAATTTGTTTGGGAAAAATTCAACTTTTTTTGTGCTAGAGAATCTTTCAACATTTGATGCAATTGTGGGGTTAGACCTTCTAAAACAGGTTAATGCCAACATTGACCTAAAAAAAGGGACAATTAATTACGCGGCAGGCTCGGAGAAAATTTGTTTCATGAAGTGCAAAGATGTGAATCATATTATAGTTGACGTGAAAAATGTACCAGAATCCGTTAGAACCAAATTTAAGAATATTATTAACAATAACAACGAAGTATTTTCAGACCCAAAAAAATCACTGCCGTATAACACAAATATAGTAGCGACGATCCGGACTCAAACCGATGAAGCAATATATTCGAAATCGTATCCATACCCAATAGGGGTATCGGACTTTGTAAACGAGGAAATTAGACAACTTCTGGCAGACCACATTATTCGACCATCTAGGTCACCCTATAATAACCCAATTTGGGTCGTAGACAAGACAAGCATGGACGAATTAGGAAACAGGAAGAAACGAATGGTGATAGATTTCCGAAAGCTTAATGAAATTACTATTAACGACAAATATCCTATCCCGAATATGTCGGTAATTCTATCAAACTTGGGAAATGCTAAATATTTTACTACCCTGGACCTTATATCTGGTTTTCATCAAATTGAACTCGCAGAAAGAGATAGGGAGAAAACTGCTTTCTCAGTTAACAACGGAAAGTACGAATTCTGCAGACTACCTTTTGGGTTAAAAAATGCTCCAAGTATCTTTCAGAGAGCTATCGACGACATTCTTAGGGAACAGACAGGAAAATCATGCCACGTTTATGTCGATGACGTGATTATTTTTTCGGAATCAGAAGATGACCACCTTATTCATGTCAACTGGGTCCTCACGAAGCTTCGGGAAGCACATATGTGCGTTTCCGTCGAAAAGTCAAAATTTTTTAGGACTAGTGTGGAATATCTTGGTTTCGTGGTGTCGACGGAAGGCATACGGAAGTCTTCAGACAAAATTGCGGCGATTCTTAGATTCGTTCCACCTTCTAACTTGTTTCAATTAAGATCTTTTTTAGGACTGGCGAGTCACTATAGATCATTCATTAAAGATTTTGCGAGAATCGCCAAACCATTAACAGACGAGCTAAAGGGCGAAAACGGGAAAGTTAGTGCAAGTCAGTCAAAAAAGGTTATAATAACACTTAACGAAAGTCAATTGCTTGTTTTCAGTAAACTAAAGGAAATACTGACTTCAGAAGACGTTATGCTTACGTATCCAGATTTTAGGAAACCATTCGACTTAACGACAGATGCTTCGGCATTGGGCCTAGGTGCAGTCTTATCCCAAGATGGTAAACCGATACAATTTATCTCTAGAACATTAAAAGACCCCGAAATGCATTATGCTATGAATGAGAGAGAGCTTTTGGCAATAGTTTGGGCTTTAAAAACCCTTCGAAATTACCTTTACGGCGCGAAAACTCTCAACATTTTTACGGACCACCAGCCGTTAACATTCGCGGTTTCAGACCGAAACCCAAATGCGAAAATCAAACGTTGGAGAGCTTTTGTTGATGAGCACAACGCAAATATTTTTTACAAACCTGGAAAGGAAAATGTAGTTGCGGATGCGTTATCCCGACAACAAATAAACGCTACGGACAACGACTCAAAATCAAACCCTGGATAATCACAACAGGGCTAGGACAGATAGAAAGTTCGAGGTAGGAGATAAAGTTTTTATAAAATCCAACAGGAGATTGGGAAATAAATTAAGCCCTTTGTATGGAGAAGGAACGGTCGAAGCTGATTTCGGCACGACAGTTCTAATAAAAGGAAGGGTAGTCCATAAGGACAATCTGAGATAGCATGGCTCTAAACAACTTTCTTTATTCTAGGTTTCTAAACATCTTACTTACGGTAATTTTACCGATAGCAGGCAAGATCATCGACTACTCTCATTCAAACTACATCCCGATATATGATGGCGATATAATTATTTGGGATGATTATGGTTACCTAAAACACTCTTCCAACTTGACTTTATACGACGGACTCATTAAGGAAACAACCGAATTGTCTGATCTCTTCCCACAGTCTCATATGAAAAAAATTTTGGAATCAGATATTAACCATATGGCTACATTGCTCTCAGCCCTATGAATCCACCACAGACATGCCAGAAGTTTAAACATCTTAGGAACTGCCCTGAAGGTAGTAGCAGGCACTCCTGACTTCGATGACTTTGAAGAGAGCAAGTTTAGACAAGAGCAGCTGGTGGAAGCAAACAACAGACAAATAGATATCAACACTAGAATCGACCAACAACTTCAGAAACTGACGGACACGGTAAACCAGGTAATCGCAGCTGAAAAAGATAGGATGAACACTGATAAATTGTACGAAACACTTTTAGCCAGAAATAGAATTTCGATTATAAATTTGCAGAATTTAATTTTATCTGTTAGTTTAGCGAAGGTAAACGTTATAGATCTCTCAATACTTGATAGCGAGGAAGTGAAGTCACTGGTGAAGAATGGAAGCTTTACAGACACTAGTGTGTCGGAAGTTATGAGTATCAGTAGCATTAAGATTTACCAAAATAATGATATTTTACAATTTGTTATTAAATTTCCTAGACCCAAGCAGCTACGCAAGAGAATAGATCTGTTCCCTGTCCCCCACCAGCAAAAAATAATTTCTTTCGAGGGAGGCAACAAGGTGGCAAAATGTGGCAATCAGGTACTCTCAGTCGAAAGCTGCAGGACAGCAATCTCGTCCACTTTTTGCAAATTTCAAAACGTTACCACTTGTGCTCAACAACTAGTATTTGGGACATCTGCCGAATGTAACACTCAGTTCGACGATCTTAAGAAAGTAATGGTAGTGGATGATGGCATTATCATTATCAACAATGCGATCGCAGAGGTGATTGAAAATCACGGTAACAGCCAACTTGTGAATGGCACTTACCTGGTTACTTTTGATAGTGAAGTTATCATCGATGGAATCACGTACGTGAATAGGGCTGGGGTCCCAGGGAATATTCCCGAATTGCCAAATCTTCCCATGATAAAGGTTACAGAGCATAAACAAGTTCCCAGTCTACCGTTTCTCCACGACATGCAAATTAGAAATCTTCAGCATCTCGATGAGTTAAAGAAAGAAATCACTGTGAAACCTATCTTGAGCACCTCTGTGATATTGTGTTGCATCGCCTTGATATATCTGGCTTACAGAATGATAAGGGGCTGGAGAAAGAGAAGATCGCTAGTCAACTTGAAAAATACGTTGGAAGAAATCTTGAAGAAGACCGAGGACGGCCTTCATTCAAAACGGGGAACAGTTAACACGCTTTGATTCTGATCTGCCTAATCGGCAACATTTAGTTCATACGTAGCTTAGTATTGGTGCTGCGTATAGTTGACACGCGCCGTTTTAGATTTGCATGATCAGCTACTTCGATTTTATATTTTACGTTTTTGCTAATTTAAGTTATGTATATGTTTGCGTTGCACTTTGTAGCCAACGCAAACTTGGTGGTAGGAAATAAAATTTAGTTTAAGACCCTAACTCATAGAACACAGTCGTTTTACTTATTGGAAAGAGATATCCAACGAGAAGAAGTCTACCAGAATAAATACGATAGAGATTTCTTCACTTATAAGCATGTTTTTTGTTAACAATTTAATGGTTATTGGAAAAATTTAAAAAACGTAAAAATCACTTCATATTTATAAAAGTTACAAGCTTTGAAAGCATTTTCCACCTCGAGGTGGTCGAATTTGGCATCCTGTAGCTCACCCTGTGTTACAACAGGGTATCTCAAAAATAAATATTTTGAAAGCCTATATCCTTGACTACAATCGCCTGAATATACTATTACAATCCAACCAATAGTTTAGAAGTTCCAGACTTATTACCACTTTTTTTTGGTTTTGAACCACTGTGGAACAGTTAGTTTGTTTCTCGTTCTGAAAAAATCCCTTTTTATTGAATTTTAACAATCTCAATTTAAAGCTAGTGCAACAATTAAGTACAAGTAATACTGTAAACATTTTTTTGTCTCACAACATTAAAGCCAAGGAGAGGTAAAGTGCTAAAACTCTAAAGTGAATCAAGTGTTAAAGTTAACTTCCTGTACACACTGTCCTACCTTTGTGTTGACAAAATAAAAAAGAGAGTTAGTTGTAAATGTTGAGCAACATACGTGTAAAGTGGCCTAGCATCGGCAACATTATTGTTAGTTTAATATTAAACTAAACACGCTAATATACATATGTACATAATATACATTTTCTTTATTTTTGAAAAATAAAAAATAGCTCTTCAAAACATTTGATACTTAATCCTTTTTTGTTTCGTGAATATTAACGTGGACATACAATCCAGCGAATCCACATAAATAATTCTTGATAATTTTTTTTTATAATAATTGAAAACCACAAAAAAAAAATAAAAAGAACTAATCATTTTTTAAAGTGTTTCATAAATTTATGCCCAAATAATAAAATCTCTTTTGTGAAATATATCATATCGTCACCTTAAAGACCAAACAACCTATCAGCAAAGATTTCAAAATTGAGTTTTTTTTATTTAATATTATTCCCTATATCATAACGCATATGTATGCAAAATTTTGAACGCCTAATATTACAAATAACCAAGCTATTACCAAATTAAGAATATATAATTTTCGTTTCAATATTGCAAATAGTTCCAATTTTATAACGTTTTTTCTCTCTCCTGTAAACTTTTGAAAACTGCTGATAGGTTGTTTGGTCTTTAAGGTGACGATATGAACCTGGAATAAATTGTTTCTGTTTATTTTTTCTAAATTAAACTTTTGAATGATCTTGTGTGAAGAAGTTAGTGCAAAAAATCAATGACAAAATTAACCCTCTACCGCATCCAACGCCAAATATGGTTTTTAACTTTTATAGCATTCTATTTTTATAAAAACGGGACTTAATCAGAAAAGAAGAATACTCTTCATTCTCTTTGATTTGTTTTCTACTGAAATGTAATGCTAAATATTTTTAAAGTGTGTTTTAGCATATGTTTCCGTTAGTTTTTCCCAAGTGCTTCAAGTGCGAGAAGAAAAGTAAATTTTGGAGAAATTTATGTACAATTTACATAAAATAAAATAACAAATATATAATAAAAAAAATATTTTCATATAGAAAGTGAAGTTCTTTTTCAAATAAAAATATAATATATCTGGAAAGTATGTATTATATATATAATTTTTTGTAAAAATTGACGAAGCCATATATGGCCTTTCATGCACTCATAGTAAAAATTAACTTACATACCTACATATGTACGCGCGGCTTATTTTTTTTTTCCATAAAAACCAATGCAAATGTTCTAGAAATGGAAGTACGATCATTTTATGGTAATTTCAAATATGCTAATGAAATTACTAATGGTCATCAAAGTGATGATGACCATATATCTGATACTGACGAAGATAATTTTGAAAGTCAACCGCGTGGTCAGGAGTATATTTGTATACCGGAGACTGATGACACCGATTACTCAGGTGACTCTGATAGACCTATTACGTCCAATGAAAAATCTACTAAAAAACCAAGAGCTCCAATTTGGAAAGAGAAATTCGAACCTCCTTGACTTTATTGAAGAACTCGAGACACCAGCAGAATTGTTTTGTTTTATTTTCACCAACGATTTGATGAACTTCATTGAAGATCAATCGAATTTAATCGCATTACAAATTCATATAAATAAACCTGCTAATATTACTCGGAACGAAATGGATCAGTTTATAGGTGAGTTCAACTAAGAATGGTTGAAAAAATTTGTAATAACAATTTTTTCTAATAACAATTTTTTCAGACATAGTCATTTACATGTCTTTATTAAATCTACCATTATCCAGACATTATTGGAATACATTTATTGTCCAAGAATTTGTACGCAGCACAATGACATGTAACAGATGGGACACCATCAAACGATTTTTACACTTCAACAATAATGAAAATATAAGACCACCAGGTGTACCCGGGTTTGATAAGCTCTTCAAGATTCGACCATTGTTGGAAAATATTCGTAAACGATTGTTGCTTGTGCCCAAAGAAGAACATTTAGTGGTTGATGATCAAATATTCCCACAAAGTGCCGACATTACCTCAAACGGTATAATCCAGCTAAGCCGCGCAAATAGGGATTTAAGAATTTTGTCTTGAGTGGAGTTTCAAGCTTCAGTTATGATTTTGACATATTTGGCGAAGCTCAAAGTGATACATTTCCCGAAGGTGCACCTAATCTTGGAGTAAGTGGAAACGTTGTAACAAGATTAGCAACTACAATACCAAAAGAACAAAACTATAAAATATTTTTTGATAATTGGTTTAACAGTCCGAAGCTTCAAGTGTACCTCATGAAAAATGGTTTATTGCCTTTAGATACAGTAAGGCTAAATCGTGTAACAAACTGCAAGATGCCAATCGAAAAGGAAATGAAAAAGTTGTGCCGGGGAAGCATGGTCGAAAAAGTAGTTGTTTGACTTCAAACTTGCATTAGCTGAACATCTTTGTAAGGTTGGTAAATTAAAAAAACGAGGACGGCCAGTCTCTACAGCATCAAACTCTTCTTCAACAACTAGAGAAAATACACCCACTAGTAGTAAAAGAAGAAAACGACAGGATTTTCCTTTGAATTCAGTACGGGCTGACGGAATAAGACATTTCCCTAAATGGATGGAAAACCGACAACTTTGCCAAAATGAAAATGCAACTTTGCGAAAAATGCAACGTGTTCTTGTGTTACAATGACAAAAGAAACTGCTTTACAAGTTTCCACAATGAATAAATTATTTTCTTTTTCACACAACTGTAAATGCATATATGGCTCCAATTTTTTTCTTCCAAATTTTCCAGTGAAATTTTAAATTTTTATTAAATATGTATTAAATTGTCCTTAATAAACATATATTTACGGTGTTTTTTTTTTCTTTATTTAAAACATGTTCATGCAGTAGAGGGTTAACTCAACATTTTGTAAACTATTAACAGCTTTTGGTTACTATTCCCAACAACATTCATTTTAAGTAAGATGTTCTTATAATTTTCAAATAATTTAAAAGATTATTTTCTCTGTCTCCGTTATTATTACAATAAAAAATAACTTTATAAAGTCAATTTACATATGTATTGAATTTTTAACCCTCAGCTGCACTTATTAAAGACATTTATTTCTGTTTCAAGTTTCAAATCGATGCAATTAAGTATAAAATAAATGTTGTTTGAGAGTTAGTATACACTTAAAATATCAATAAAAAATATAATACATTATTAACCATCTCCTGGCTATTTGTTTTTAAAATAAAGGATTTTTATTAAGTTCATAATTTATAATATGTCTACTCATATAAATAAAGTTACGGTGCAGGGCCTAAATAACCCAGTACCGGCGGCTAAGTGTGGTGAGCAAGCGGGCCCACAGTCGTCGAGATCACTTGACTGCAAGTCCACTACGGAGGTTGGTACCTTGGCCTCCATAGATGGGTATGTTACAAGAAAAACCCAAAATAAGGAGATTGAGGAGTCGGATCCGAGAGGGAGCCTTGTGCGACCTCAACCTCACACGACAGGTTCGGATTCCGACGAATCGAACTCCTCAAATGAAGGCAATGATACAATCATTGCCACACAGCCTGAAAAGGCAAACTCAGAAGTTAATAAAATGGTAGAGGAAGTAAGCGCCAGCATAGCTAAACTCTCTACCAATAAGAAAAGGTTATCTGGGGCCCAACGACGAAAAATCGCCAAAATGAACCAGAAAACTCAAAAAGCTGAAGCGAAGCAAGATGCTCCAAAGGATAATGGACCTGCTACACCCGCATCCTCGGAAGTGGGAAAGCGGATACGTTCTCCTGAGGAGCAGAACATTGCAGAAGCTAAAAAGAAGAAGAGAAACTCCATGCCAACTAGTACACAGTTGACCAATAACCCCAACCAGAAGATCAGAGGTACCATCACGGGAACTCAATCCAAAGGAGAGGTTATTGGGCCAACGTCAACTAGGAAAAGTGATGCAAAATGTAATCCCTCATTGCAAGTGCAGAACCCTTCCAAAGGTGAAAGACAAGCAATGAAGAGAAAACAGATTGCACCATCAGGCAAGGAACAATCGACTTCATATGCTAGTATGGCGAAAAGACCAGCAATGGACGAACTCTGCTACGCCATTGTCGATTCAAGTAGTCCCACAGGCAAAATCCCTATAGCCCAGAGACAAGTTCTCGAAGAGGCATTCAATAAAAGGATCCTGGAATACACCCTAGAGGCCGAGAACGATGACCAGAAGATCCAAATTAACAGCTTCAGGTTCTCCATGGATGTACTAATGCTACAACTTGCATCCAACGCATGTGTACAAACCCTGGAGAAAATGGTGGAATGCATACCAGCTCCTTGGGATGGTGCCAAACTATCCCTAGTCAAAAAGGCGGACATTCCATCCCTGACCAAAGCCTCCTTCTTCATAAAAGGTTGGGGCAGCAAACTTGCTAGCGAAGACGTTGTGAAGGTCTTGGGAAAGCAAAATAAAGGTCTAGCCACTGACAAATGGGAGATCTTCCACAGAGAGGAGGGCCCAGACGGCACTCTTATCGTTGTGGGGATTGATCAGGAGTCAATGGCCAGCCTAAAGACCACTAAGGGTAAAGCCTTCTTCGTCTCAGCCGCAGTCTACTTTAAAGTAGGCAAGACTACCATTGGCTGGGAGAAGGCAAATGATGAACCAAAGGCGGGCAATAGTGAGGGGACTTCCACAGTCCTAACACCATCCACCCCAGCTAAAAAGGGAGAGTTAGAAATAACCAACTCCCAAGAAGATAAACTTTTAGCCGAACAATGATCATGCTCATGCAGATCAACCTCCATCGGAGCAAAACGGCTACTCAAACTCTGATGGAAAAACTACAAAAAGGTAAGTTACATGTCGTTCTAGTACAGGAACCTTGGACGGTAAATGACAAGGTTACTGGACTAAATGATCCTAATTACCAAATTTTCTATGCTCATACAGGAACTCGACCGAGAACTTGTATTATTTGTCACAAAAACCTAAACTATCTCTTTTCCCCAGACTTGTCCACCGCAGATGCCACCGTCCTGCAACACGGAAGCCAACCAATGCTCTTAGCATCGGTTTATCTCCCGTCGGACTCACCGACACCTCCACCGACGTCGGAACTTGAAGAGATGGTAAAAACGGCCAGGATAACAGGTAAGGAAATTCTCATAGGGTGCGATGCGAATTCTCACCATATAGCTTGGGGAAGTTCGAACTGTAACCAAAGGGGGGATGCTTTACTTGAATTCCTTAACGAAAATGACCTTTTTACCCTTAATGTTGGGAACACGGCAACCTTTGTTAACAAATTAAGGGAAGAGGTTCTAGATATTTCAATTTGTTCGAAAAATTTAGTGGATGATATCCAAGATTGGCATGTCTCCAGCGAACATTCCTTCTCGGATCATCGATACATTTTATTTAAACTGACACACCCACCACCTGAACCCATCAAGTTCAGGAATAAGGCTAAGACTGATTGGCCTAAATTTAGAAGAAATCTACAAGCCCGTCTAACTACTCCTCGCACAGACTTAAGGTATGTCGAAGAGGTTGACGAGGAAGTGGACAAAATAACGAGGAGCCTAATTGAGTCCTTCAAGGAATGCTGTCCACTCCGGGAAAGGAGATCTCCCCGAGATAAACCCTGGCTAACAGGGGAACTGATAAATCTTGGGAAGGACGTCCGAAGACTTTTCAATAGGGCTCGTCGTAAAAAACACACAATATACTGGGATGACTACCATGTTAAGCTCAGGGATTACAACAAGAAGATTCGAATAGCCAAACGCAACTCCTGGAGACACTTCTGTGAACAGGTTGATAGCGTTAATGACGTCTCAAAAATCAAGAAATTCTTATCGAAAACCCATTCGCAGCCTGAAACTCTTGTCGATAGGGACGGGATTCGGGCGGAATCGATGGAACAGTCCTTAAGAATATTGATGGAAACACACTTTCTTACCGAAGAATATGGGCCGAATAGGGACCCTGAAATTGGTACCAATGTGTCCCGACGAACTGGAACCAACGTGGAACAGCAGACGGGACCCGAAGGGGAATAATATGAAGGGCCTAATGAGGAACAATATCGAGAGGAAAGATATGATAGAATAACCGAAAATATGGTAATTAGGGCAATACAAAGCTTTGCCCCCTTTAAGGCAGCAGGCCCAGATGAAATCTTTCCTGCTCTATTACAAGAGAGCGGGGACTTGTTAGCAGTAGTCTGGCTGGCATATTCTCTGCTTGCCTAAAACTTGCGTATACCCCCAGAGCATGGCAGGAGGCCAAAGTGGTCTTCATACCAAAGCCGGGAAAGGGAAGCTACGCGAACCCTAAGGCCTATCGACCGATAAGTCTTACATCCTTCCTACTGAAAACCATGGAGCGAATAGTCGATAACATGGTTAAATCTCAAATCCCAAATGAGCTGTTGAAGTTCAAACAACACGCTTATTTAAAGGGACGCTCAGTAGAAACTGCGCTTCATGAAGTAGTTCACCACATAGAAAGATCTTTCGATCTAAAAATCTTTACTCTAGCCATATTCATTGATATAGAAGGAGCTTTTAACAATGTATCAACAAATACGCTACTCCACTCCCTAGAACGTTTCGACATCGACCGGGATATCAAAGCCTGGATCAGTCACATGCTAGGGAATAGATGGATAAGTTGCGAGGTTGGTGGCATTAAAATAAGAGACAAGGTTTGCTGTGGGACACCTCAAGGGGGAATTCTATCCCCCCTTCTCTGGGTGACCACTATAAACAGTCTTCTAAGGATTCTAACCGATAAGGGTTTCCAACCTGTCTGCTACGCAGACGATGTAGAGATACTGTTAAGGGGGAAAGATCCTAGAAATTTATGTAGGAGGGCATCGGATGCACTCGAAATAGCATGCGATTGGGCACAACCAAGGGGATTAAATGTGAACCCGGAAAAGACTGAAATATGCCTCTTTACTAGGAAGACGAAAATAGTCGAATTCGATGAACCCCGCTTCCAGGGCAAAACGATTAGAATCACACAAACGGTGAAATACCTTGGGGTGATTCTCGACAAAAAGCTCACTTGGAAAGACCATATTGA
Organism: Cordilura impudica; assembly: GCA_963682025.1. NCBI lineage: Eukaryota > Metazoa > Arthropoda > Insecta > Diptera > Scathophagidae > Cordilura > Cordilura impudica. Next base: position 181,797,695 of record OY821519.1, read on the forward strand.
GAGCAAAGTCGCGAAGGCTCATCGGATATGGGCCATTTGCAGAAGAGCTATAAGTTCAAAATGGGGTTTAAACCCGAGGATGACTCATTGGCTTTACACAAGCGTCGTTAGACCAATTCTAACCTACGCATCCGTAGTCACATGGACATCAATGAACAGGAAATGCTATATTAAACCATTCCAAAAAATACAACGCCTCTGCTGCATAGGAATCAGCGGCGCAATACGGACTACATCTACGAGGGCTTTAGAGACGATTCTATCTATACACCCGATCGAGATTAGAATTAAATATGAGGCAGCTCTGGCCATGTTACGACTAAGAGTAACAGGGGAATACATCACCGACCATATGACCAGACACCAAACAATATTGGACCAGATACCGGAATTCAACACAGTGGATTTTAGCTGTGATAGAATCGCGGAAGTGTCGACAAACATACCTTGCAGTATAAGGATACCTGACAGGGAAAGCTGGTTGAACGAAAATTTTCTACGAAACCTTCCAGGGTCACACTACTACACAGACGGATCTAGTCTGCATGGTAGGACTGGTATAGGTTTCTATGATGAGGACCGTTCCAATGGCATACACCTACGCATTCCGGACCACAACTCTGTCTTTCAGGCCGAAGTGGTCGCGATAACGGAATGCATAAGATCTATTGACGTACGGGCAATCCCAAGCCCCGGAGACGTGAAAATATTTTCGGACAGTCTAGCGGCTATCAGGGCGATATCCTCGGACAAAACTAGATCAAGGACTGTCCTGTAAGGAAGAAATTGCAAACTTCACTACAAGAGGCAGACTTGAAATCATTTGGATCCCAGGACACAGTGGTATAATGGGAAACGAGATTGCAGATGAACTGGCCAGGAAGGGTTCTTTCCTGGAGGGTGTCAATTTGGAAAACCCAATACCCTTCCAGGCTCTCAAATTTAAACTATCGGAGTGGGCAACTAATTCACATACTTCAATTTGGGAGGAAACTGACGTGGGTAAGGCTACGAAGATACTATGGGGCTCTCCAAACACTTGGAAGACTAAGGAAATCCTTAGTCTAAATAGAAAGGAACTGAGTAGGATTATTGGCATCCTCACTGGACACTCTGAACTGAGGGTTCATCTATACCGTATAGGACGGGCAGAATCGGCCACATGCAGAGCTTGTGGAGAGGATGACGAGACCCTAGAACACTACCTTTGTTATTGTCCTGCATTTGCCGGAACAAGGGTCAGAAATTTATCCAACGAAATCATACCAGGCCTAGCGGCTCTTAGGGGGATACGCTGGAAAGCACTCAGGAGATTTGCTATTGAGACCGAACTCCTAAGTTAAATAAGGAGTAGATTAACGGATGAGCACGAGGATGTAGAGCGCACAACAAGCCGACTTTCTGGCTTAAGTGTATATCCGGGTAAAACGGATATGAGCTATGTGTATACATGGCTCCTCTTTTTCAACCTAACCTAACCTAACCTAAGTTCATAATTTATTTAAGGACTTGAAGGGTACTTCAAGTTACTCGTATATAAAAATCTAAATTTGGTAAATTGTAACCACAACTGGCTATTATTTGAAGAATTATCTCCTTTTTGTAGTAAATTGCTTTAGCATTTGCATTTCTGCCAAATATTATTAACGAATAAAAGAAATTTGTTGAAGATTTTTTATGATTTTTAAATTATTACCCCACGTATCACCCTTTTTTTAGTCAGTCCAAAGTTTGATAACATTATAGGCTCTTGTACTCGTATACAATTCGCAATCGTTTTTATTTAATATTTCGCGAATTTTATTTTGATTTTGATATAATAATAAAACTCACATCACGTCCGAGTTAAATGCCTCTATGAGACCGTGTGGTTCAATTTTTTGATTATTTCTCATCAACTCAACAAAACACACATACTTTACACCAGTGAAGGCCGTACCCAGCACGCTGGTGCTCGATTCTTATACTCACCAAAGAGTAAAAGTAAACTACAATTTCATTCAGTTGTATGAAAGCTTTTGATCAAAGCAGGTCTATGTCGCATTGCCTTTTGAAATTCATACATATATTTTTTTAATAGGTACACGGAGAATATTTGTTTAAAAGAAACCAAAAATGTTGAGAAAATTTCGAAGACTTAAAAACTAAATTAGGCAAAGCAGTTGAATCTGCTATCAATTAAACATTTTCTATAAATTACATACGTCGCCTCCATTTGACAACGTTATTGCTGTCTTTTATGCATTTTTTTTTTTTTAATTTTAAAAAATATCCAGTTACTGCAGGCTGGTAAGTTTTTTTAGTATTTGATAATAAACCACTTATTGACCTTTGAAATTTCTTATATTTTTAAGTTTTCCAATTTTTTTTTTTTTTTTTTTTTTGTTTTTTAAAGAAGTGAATTACTTATTATTACTTATTTGATTTAATAAACTTAAAACTTATGGATAAAAGAGGATGTTCTCACATTTTTTATTACATTTTCAGAATGTAAGATTTAAAATTTTAAAACAACAAAATATATAAAAAAATTTACCATATTCTTCGTGAACTCAACTATTTTCCCTTTTAGTCATTCATAAGCACATTCATACAAAATCTTCACAAACCCATTTAATATCGGCTTTGTGTTACGTCCATGGATTTCGATCAGTGTACTACAACTAACACATGCTCATAAACACTATTACTAACTCAATTCTCTCGATGGCCACCACTGCTTTACACACACTCGAGATTCAAAAGATGAAATCATTTACTTCTGGTCAGCTCTTCGGGAGAGTTATGACTCTCTTCTAGTCCAACTCGAATCTAAGGGAAAAGACGTTGACCTGGAGACAGTTCAAGGTAAATTTTATACTGCATATGAAGCATATCTTAAAAGCATTTCAGAGGCAAATGAGCTCGTGAAACAGTTATCTATCAAACCGACCCCTTCGGTTGATGTTCACACAATGGCTACTCCTAACATCTCTTTAACCCCCCTGCGACACCGAAATATTTTATGGTGACTATGCCTCTTGGCCCACGTTTAGAGACATGTTCTCTGCACTCGTCGATAGATACGAAATCTTTTTAATCTGAACTGTATACCCCGGAAGTCAGGACCCAGGCTAAAGGCTCTCCAACGTACAATCAATGATTGTATTACAAATATCTCTCTACTTACTAGTTCGAATACTCTTCGAACTAGTAACCCCCTAACTTTATCAACCCTCGATGAACCTTCTACGTCTGCTGCTGCAGATCGTATACGTCAATCGTATTCGACTCGTTTACAGTCCACTCCATTCAGTTCTATTATTCTGGGAACTGCCTTAGTAGATATTTGTGTCGGTGATATCAGATGTACAGTTCGTGCTCCTTCGTGAAGCCTCATTTGTTTCTGGCTCTCTCCAAAGAAAACTCTCATTGCCCTCTCGATTCTCTGAAACCCAGATAATGGGCTTGAATGGTACTCTTACTGCAACCTCAAGTAAAATTACTTTTTTAACGATAAGTTCCCCGATTAATGAGAATTTTGCTACCCGAGCAGAGGTATTTGTGGTTCGAAAACTCACCGGTCGATTACCATATCACTCCTTTCTCTCACTTATCAAATTTAAATTTGCAGATCTGCCAATTGCAGATGCTGACCTACATAAAAGGTCCCATGTTAATTTGCTGTTGGGTGGTGATATTTATCCTCGGTTACATCGCGATGACGTTCGTTGGGATAACGAGCAAAACCTCGTCGCTCAACAGCCAGTTTTCGGCTGGATAGTGACCGGTCAGATTGCCTCTTCTACACAACCTCACATTGTTTCGTCATTTTACAATGAAATCGAAATGAACCAACAACTTACTCGTTTTTGAACACTCGAAGAAGTCCGAGAAGTGGTTCAAATATCAGAAGATGATCGATATTGCCAGGATTTATATCGAAAAACTACTTATCGAAACAAAGATGGTCGATTTGTAGTGTCTTTACCCTCCAAACCTGCTTGGCAATTCTCGTAATAATGCCATAGCACAATATATGCGTAATGAAGCCCATTTAATCAGACAACCCACAGCAAAATCTCACTATGATCAAGTCATAGTAGAATACCTGACTCTTGGCCATATGGCTAAGGTTCACCCCGATTTATCAGCTGAATCCACTATCTATTGTTATCTCCCCCATCATGCAGTGCTAAAACCCGACAGTACGACTACTAAACTTCGGGTCGTATTTAACGCTTCCAGCCCCTTGTCTAATGGTAGAAGTCTAAACGATAATTTGTATCCTGGACCCATTTTACATGCTGATCTTACTATTCTTGTTCTCAGATGGCGCCTTCTCAAATACGTTTTCAATGCCGATATCGAGAAAATGTATCGACAAATTCTCGTTGACAAAGCTCGCACCCCATTTCAGCGAATTATATTTCGCAATTCTGCCGATGAAGAGCTGAGTGACTTCGAAATGAAGACAGTTACTTTTGGAGTAAACGGCGCTCCCTATCTGGCAATCAGAGTTAGCCCAGCAATGTAAACCCGAAACCCCAATTGTGTATAAGATGCTGAGAAATTATATGTACGTCGATGACGTCCTATTTAGATCTCATGATTTGATACAAGCCATTAGTGCTCGTAAAGAGCTAGTTAAAGTGTTGAACTCGGCTGGATTTTCTCTTAGAAAATGGACAGCGAACAATGAATGCCTTTTACAGGACATACCCCGAGCATCTACTGGATGCAGAGTTTCTGAAACTGTCAGACTCTTGCACTTCAAAAACACTAGGTTTGAGCTGGAATGCTGGAAGTGACTTTTTTTTACTTTAAGCCCATAAACCATCCCAATACAAATATCTATACAAAACGTGGAGTTTTATCAGATATTGCAAAACTGTTTGACCCCGACGGCTGGCTCACCGAAAGCCTAAGGATTGCCGCTACTGCGACCTAGACCACCCTTTGCGCAAATGCCTTCGTTTCAGATGGCTCTCAGTCCAAGAACGGATAAAGGTGGTGCAAAAATACAGATACTGCACAAATTGCTTAGCACATTCTCACACACTTAAAAACTGCCAGTGCCGTGACATACGTAGAATATGTGTACCTGAGCATCATACTCTCCTTCACAAAGATCATCAAAGAAAAAAGCAAAACCAACGTAACCCGTCGGCAGCAGAAACGACTACAACAACAACATCAACGAAACCATCAGCAACAACAATATCAACGAAAATATCAGCACCAACGCCAGCAGAAAAATCTCTACAGCAACAAGCATATACCTGTTGAAACTATCGGCTCTACCAATTCCAAACAATTGTCATCAACGACACATCAAAATAAAAGGCACTTTCTTTAACCACTAACCCTCTATATAATTACTTGTTTATCTGAATTATTATCTTATAAAATACTTATTGAACTACCTTATAAAACTAACAAAAATCTGTAAATACTTCTTACTACTTACTATTGAATTAATATCTTAATGTTGAATTTATCCCCATTTGAGTAAGCCATATTTCCCCCTCCCCTCTCAAGGTATAGCAGTCCTGCAAGGGGGCGGGATGTTTAGGCGAAGAATGCATTCTTTAATTGCAATATAATTTTTTCCTTTTTTCATATTCGTAAAAGCTCTCCCCTACATAGTTGGGAAGAGTTTAATATTTACAATGCATAACTAGTTTTAACTTCCATTTTCTTGTTAGTTAAATTCAGTTGTTAAAACATCCTAAGAAAAGAAGGTAAATACCCCGCACAACAAATAAAATATAATTATTTAATATATATACTAATCCCCCCTTGTATTTATTTTCCCCCCGATTTTTCAACACATAAAATATTTTTCGAAAGACCCTTGCGCAATCATACTCTTTTATGGACCCCCAAAGATTTGCGTCCTCATTGTCATTTTTGCAAAAAAGTGATCATTTTCTCAGGCTCATATCTTAAAAACCGTTCGGAAACTTTGATTTACTCTCTGAGGCAAAGTTGTGCTCTTGTCATAAAGAACAAAAATTGTGATATATAAAATCAAAAAACTTCTTCAAGATCAAAATCGCAAAAACTTAAAAAATTCGATTTTTTCCCCTCTTTTCCCCTGTTCAGGTCCATAGGTAGCAAACCATTCAAGGAAACAATCAACTACAAAAATGTACCTAAGATCTCAATAAACAACTCAAGCAATCACGCACCGACCGCAGCAGCACAGGCAAAGCAGTAAGCGCACCACACGCATGAAGGGACGTAGCACACAATATTAAAGCGACACGACGCTCACATCGAGGCATTACACAGCGCGACGTCAACGAGAGCACAGCGGTGCAAGTTAGAGAGAAAGTGCTACAGCATAATTCGCACACAACATTGGCAACTGACAATTTCAATATGCAATGTGAGAAAATTGATTTATTTTGCTACGTTTGTGATCATCAAATCAAAAAAAAAAAATTATACAAGATTTCAAAAGGAAAAGAATCTTTTAACTAGTGAATTCAATAGAGCATATAAGTTGTTTTTCGACGAAGTAGACTTGACCGGTGAAAATTACACACCTAATACAGTGTGTCGCCAATGTTATAACAATTTCATGGCATGGTGTATGGAGGCAAAGATAGTATGAAGTATTGTAAGCCGGTAAACTGGATTAAACGCCTAGTTGAGCATGATGCAACCAATTGCTATGCATGCGTAAATTACACATGTCGTCTAAATCGACATGCTGAGAAGAACAAAATTTATAAAGCAACTGTAACAGCCACACTACCAGTGCTTGCACCTAAAAATTTTGTATCACCAAGGCCGCCAACTCCAAATCGTAGGACAGAATTTACAGGAATGAGTAGAGCAAATGGCGTTACTTATGTAGATCCATTTGATACCGATTATGAGCCCCAACAGGGAAGAGATGGACCACAACTAATAACACAAATGTAAATGGATTTCATTGTGGCCATATTGGGACTATCACAGCGACTTGCCGTATGTTTGACAGCGTTTTTAAAGCAAAGAAAACTTACACATGCTAATGTTAACTCTACGGCGTACCGCAAACGGAAAGCTGGATTTCAGAGCCTCTACACTCTAAATGATGACAATTCGTTCGCTTACTGCAACGATATAAAAGCTTTGGTGGTAAAAATGAGATTGAACTACATCGCTAGTGAGTGGAGATTATTTATTGATGGTTCTGTTTCAAGCTTGAAAGCAGTGTTGTTGCAAGTGTCGAACCGAAAACCTTCCATTCCGCTAGCAATGGGTATTAAATGAAAGAAAGCTATGAAACATTGAAAGATATAATGAAAAAATCAAATACTACGAAAATAAATGGAAGATTTGCTGTGATTTGAAGGTCATCAACATTTTGCAAGGGGTCATCGATAAGGGCGGCTTCCCAAAATTCTTTTGTTTTCTTTGTAATTGGGATTCGCGCTCACCTCTGAATCAATTCCAATGTAATTCGTCGTGACCAAGAGGAAGTGTGGAGGAACAAATGAAACAACAAAGACTGAAGAATGCACCTTTAATTGTCATTACTCAAGACATCTTGCTGCCACCGCTCCACATAAAATTGGGAATTGTTAAAAAATTCATCAAAGTGGCCGTTGTAAATTGTCTAAACGCATTCGACTATTTGAAAAGCGTTTTCCCAAAGTGTAGCGATGACAAAATGAAAAAAGGTATTGTAGTAAAATTAAAACGAATTTTAGTTCACCTCATTGTACTATTCACACTATGTTAATGTTTTCTTTTCTGTCTTTATTTGTTGTCTTCATTTAACAGGCATACTTAATGGCTCTGACATTAGAAAGCTATTCAAGAGCAATTTTGATTCATCGCTTCATGAAAATCATTCAGCGTGTATGCACCAGAGTCTTGGGAGGGGATCGAGACGCGGAACCGGAAGCAAGAGAATGGGTGAAAGAAATGCTGTATTATTTTGAGAAAATCGGCGCATCGATGACATAAAAGCTGCATATTCTTCATTTTCATTTTGACGATTTTATCAAACAACTCCCTACCGAATCCGATGAGCAAGGAGAACGGTCTTGCCAAACCACAATGCCCATGGAAAAACGGTACAAAGGCAAAAAACTCGACGCATTGCTTGCAGAGGTAATATCAATTTTATTGATGCATTGTTTTGCATTCCTTTTTAGATTTCTTTTCTAATTAATTTCAGGTATGTTGGTGGAGTAACAAAATCACCCTGTATGATGTTAATGAAGTATTTGAAGAAGAAAAAGCTGATGACGGAGGGCAGTCTGGAAGCAACGTGCCTGTGTACACCATAAATTCTGAATCAGAGTTAGATTCGGACGATTCAGACGACGATTTGGATCCACAACTTAAGAGTGCGATTTGCAAGTCCAGGGCCATCAACATTATAAAAATAATACCAATAATTTTTTTTATTATTTTTTTAATAGATAGAATATTTTCTCTATGCTGAAATAAAGAAAAACAAATGAAATTAAAAAATTTTCGGGAAATTTTTCACTTTTGCGGCTACCTAAGCGCTACCTAAACGGTGTTAAGAATCATTTCTAGGAAGTTCATATGTTCTAGAAATTCGTTTATTGAGATCTTAGGTACATTTTTATAGTTGATTGTTTCCTTCAATTTTGAACGGTTTGCTACCTATGGACCTGAACAAGGGAAAAAAGGTAAAGAACAATCTAATTTTTTAGAGTTTTTTGCGATTTTGATCTTGAAGATGGAGTTTTTTGATTTTATACGTTGTCAATTTTTGTTCTTTATAACAAGGGCTACAACTTGGCCTCAGAGAGTAAATCAAACTTCTTTTTAATTATAGTCGCATATATAGCTGCTTTCTGATATTGCCACAAACTTATCAAATATCATATTTATGTATTCGTATATTTATTTCAATCATATTTCATTTGAATATGTTTTAAGAACATATACGAACCTCATTGGTGGTTATGATCGGATCATTTTGGATCTAGTCAAATATCACAATTTTATCCGATATGAACTTTGACATATCTACAGGAAATTGTTGTGATACTCTCTTTGTTTTTTCAATTTTCAATTATATATTCATCCTTTATTTACATATTTTAACAAATTTGATATTCACATATGAGATCTTATCTTTACATATAGATATTGCAACAAATAATATAACGGATCTAAAGATATTAAATAGTTTTTATTTTATTTTTAATGATTTTTAAAGGAAAATGGGAGAAAAAAAACCTTTATATGATTTAATAAATTCAAATACTATCTGAAAATATATATGTGCTTATAGGAGGTTTATTAGAAATAATAGACCTCTATAAGCACATATTTTTCAATTTGGTGATTTCTTTTTAATTTTACGTTAATTCTCTACATTCTCTTATCAGTGGGTAAGAGGAATTTTCAATTTTGGCAAAGTAATTGTTATTAATCCTTGTTATGAAATCGATAATTTTTTCATAACCTGTTTCTTCATGAAGAAGATTTGTAGGATACCTCCAGGGCTTTTTATTTATCATTTTAAGACATTTGTTTTGTATAATTTGTAAGCGTTTTAGGTGGCAGTTGGCAGCGTCACTCCAAATAGGACACGCGTATGTTAATATTGGCCTTATAACACTTTTGAAGAGTAGGTTTTTGTTTTTGGGGTTTAGAAATGACCTTCTATTTAGCAGTGGCCATAATGCTTTAAATGAATTTATAGCTTTTTGGCATGTAGCCATAATATGTTGTTTAAAAGTAAGCTTTTTGTCCAAGACAACTCCGAGATATTTGACATGATTAAGTACATTTATGGTATTATTTCCAATAAGAAGATGACGTCTTGGCAGTCTTTTGGGAGATTTGTTGAATGGAAAAATTATTGCTTGGGTCTTGTTTGGATTAATTTTGATTTTCCATTTGTGAAAATATTTACTGCATTTTACAAGTCCCTTTTCCATTTTCTTCAGGAGTGCACTTGTAAGTTTGTTTGAAGAAATTAACGCAGTATCATCTGCGTAGTAAGCAACTTTCATATATTTCGGGACTTTGAAATCAGATGTATATATCGAGTAAAGCAATGGCGACAAGACTGATCCTTGAGGTAACCCTGTGGTAATGGTTTTTGGAGATGATGTTTCATTATTAATCGCAACTTTAAAGTTTCTGCCGTGAATAAAATCTGAAATAAGTTTGCATAAATATTTTGGTACATTTGCATCAAGAAGTTTAAATACTAGGCCATTATGCCAAACGGTGTCAAACGCTTTTTCAATATCTAACAATATTACACCCGTTGAACGTTTATTGTTTTTATTGGTGATTATTTGATTTTTAATTCTGTTTATTTGGTGAGTAGTGCTATGTCCTTTTTTAAATCCAAATTGTTCTTTAGCAACAATAGAATTGGTCGTTACAAATTCACTAAGACGAGAATGTAGAATTTTTTCAAATATTTTACCAAAGTTACTTAATAGACTAATAGGTCTATAGCTATTTGGGTTATTTTTTGGCTTGCTAGGTTTGTTGACAGCTATAACCTTAGCGTTTTTGAAATGGTCTGGGAAATAGTTGAGTTTGATGCAGCTGTTAAATATTATAACCAGTAATTTTAGAGCTTTGAGTGGTAGTTTCTTTAAGAGCAGGTTGGGAACATTGTCAAAACCAGGGGATTTTGAGGGTTTTATTGATGAGACAATATTCATTACTTCTTCAAGAGATGTATAAATTGCAGATTCAGAACTGGGGTTTTCCTTCTTAAAATTATTAACTGTTGTATTTATTAGTGTATCTGCCGAGTGGTTATAGTTCGAAGTGATAATACTCTCTTTGTCTGATTGTTTGTTTGAGGAAATTTTTGTGTAATTGAATCTTCAACAACTTCCCGACTATCTAGAGCTCTGAAACTTTCAGCATTCAAGTAAAGTGGATGACATCACATTTTTTAATCAATTTTTACATGATCTACATACATGATAAAATCATGTCTATATTTTTTTTTTTGTTTATTCATACTTGTTTTTAAAACTACTAGCCTTAACAAATATGTTTGAATTAGAGATAATACTTAAAAAATTCGTTGAGTTTTATTATTAAAACTAATTTAAAGTTTTATTAACAATGCTTATTTATGTATATTTATTTGTTAAAGAACAGCACAACTAGAATAAGATACATACATATTTTATTAGTATGACTGTAAGTGTATTACAGGTATCACATGAACATATCTTAGTATTTTGATATAACATTGAAAACATTAATCAATTAATGTACATAAGAACATTTTTTTTGTTGTATTACATTGCTTATCATAACTATAGCCACAGTATGTTTTCTAGATACATATATTGTACTTTTGTGGCAATTTTTTGAAATTACATAGTTATGACTGACAGTGTTTTCAGTGTTTCACATATACAATGGCATTCTAAAAAACAGCAAAATTCGCCTCAAAATAAAATTAAAATAAGGTGAAATTTAGTATTTATTAATTGGTTGGAAATAAGCTAAAGTTTTAGAGTTTATTTTTAGCTGCACATCAGTCTGTCTGTCAGTTTCGTTTGTCCATTTAAATTTTTTAATCTCTAAATATCGATTACCGCATCTTTGAGGTGAAAAACAATGGGGTATTACCAATTTTATAAAAAACATGGTTCAGAGACCCTATCCCTTCGGTCCATCTAATTCGATATAGAAAATAAGATTTGAGTGGCATTGTTATTAATTTTTTTTGCTGCAGATATGAAAAAGTTCATATCGGATGCTATAAATATATGGGGACTAGGTCGGAAAATGGACCGATCCTGACCATGTTTGGTAAAGTTACTTATATTTAGAAAAAATATATACGAACCAAATTTGAGAAAAATCTGTGCAATAATTTTGTTTTTTGATACATTTAAATGAAGATCGTGAAGCAACTCTATATGGGGCCTATGACTAAGAATTGTCCTATAGGGATTATTTTTGGACTACTGATTAATGGATATAATAAACACACATAAACCCAATTTGACTGAGATCTAAATGATAATTTGGATCTTATGGCAATTTATGTCAATTTCATAGGGGTAATTTGTATGTGGACTAGGTCTGAACATGAACCGAATTTCACCAATTTCAACAGTATTCATCCTATGGCCGATAAAAGCTTATATACCAAATTCATCAAAATATATTCATATTTCCGACTTGTAGTTTGATTACAAGGTTTACATGGACACATAGACGGACAGACGGACGGACGGACGGACATCGCTAAATCGACTCAGAAAGTGAGTCTGAGTCGCTTGGTATAATAAAAGATGGGTCTATGTCAAATATTTTTGGTTGTTACAAACAGCAGCACAAGTGGTTTTGGGTATAAAAACTCGCTAACTTCATATTCCCAAAATGTTTTCGATCGGCAATTGCGTGATTTAATTTTATGACAATTTTATGAATTCATTCTTTGAGAGTCACTTCTTAAATATCACAACACTTCAAAAATATAATACCATGTACTACTACGAGCACTTTTTATTTATTTAGTTTACAAATTAGGTTCATTATTAAAGACATTTTATGTGAAGTGTAAATAATAAACACATACATACATTTGTATGTACGAGGGATGCCAATCTCTATCAACATTTGCAAAAAACGAGATTCGCGTTTTATGTTTATATTAAGATGACGGAATCTTTCGATATTGCTTTTTTTTGTAATTTTTATACCTTCCATACCACCGTGCAGAGGGTATATAGGTTTGTCATTCCTTTTGTAACGCATCGAAAAATGCATTTGCGACCCCATAAAGTATATATTATATTGATCCTTATAACAACTCCAGTCGAGTCTGTTGAAATCACGCTCATTCACAAAATGAACCATTTACCAAGGTGAAGTTGTAATAATATTGTTTGTCATTATTTCGAGCAGATTGGTATAGAAAATTGGGTAAATCGGAGATCATTGTGCCAAGATATGTTCAAAAGATGAAGACACCTCTAAAAAAAATTAAAATATTATGTGTGGTTGTCGTAATAATTTAGTATTAAGTTTATCAAATTTTTTAAAAAAAAGTCCAGATATCAATGTAAACGCAAAATTGATGTGGAGGGTACCAAAGATTCGGCGCAGCCGAATTTAACACTTTACTTGTTTTATATAAAAATTTTTTAATTTGTAATTTTCAATATAAAAGTCGTTATTATTATAAATATATTACGTATAAAATAAAGAAAAACTTACAAAAACGAAATTTAAAAAAATAATTTTCGTGAAAATTTATTTTTTTTTAATTTGGTCTTTTAAGTTGATTTTATTTATCTTTTACACTTATCGATGGCATCGTTTAATTGTGTACATCATCGATACGAGTTGTCAATTTTATGCGATATTACAATTTTTTAAACGTGAAATAAATATTTTTAATTTTTTATAAGAATCATATTACAAAATTATCATCAGTATTATATTTAATATTCAGATTTTTTCAATTAAATTAATAAAATGAGGTAAACGGATGTTCTTTTATTTCAACACTGAAAATAAGAAAATACTATTTAAAAATTCTGGAACTTCGGGATCCGTGATCCCGGAATAAAAAATGCCGGAATTTCGGGATTCAGTATATCTCGTTTGGCATCCCTGTACGTATGTGCGCTTAAATAGTATGGGACAAAAAAAAATAATAATATACAAGAAACAACTGATAAAACAAGAGAAGGGACATAATAAATAAACAAAAATAGCAATGATGTATTACTTCCAGGGGTTATTTCGGTTAATATATTTTTTTAAATTGAAAATTATACATTTCTGTCATTATTAGGTTTTAAAAGACGGATAACTTGAACTTTTAAAACTGTATATATTCAAATAATTTTTCGCAACATTTATTACTATATTTTGCATTTCCTTTAGTTAATTGAAATTTTCTTTGAATTTCGCAGACAATCTACATATATTGAAAATATGTTATAGTTAAAAAAAACCGTTTGCATATCCCATGCTAGCGCCATCCTACAGCTTTAGAAATTCATAGATCGTTACAGAGTCGGTGATATGCGTTAATATTATATGTATGTATATCTATTCTGATATTTTGCAGCGTATTCGTAATATTAATTGGTTGCCATTATTAAACCATTTTATTATTAAAATTTTATTTAAGGCCAACCATTATTCAATTATAATTAATCAGTATCAAGAAAATAAACGTAATTTCAAAATTTTTATCATCTACTTGGTTAAAACTAGCATTATTATATCATTCATTTCACTTTTAAGATTCTGCCGCTTTATGACCAAACATTTTGAAAATCTCGAAAAAAAAAATATTAAAACCAAATCACACTAAAACACTCAAAACAATCGAAACTTATTTAAACAAAATAAACTATTCCCGCGCATTGCAACTGTCGCGATTGATATGCGAAAAAATACTAAAAAAAATATGTTGTAAGAAATTATTAAAATCATATCAAATTAACATACACGAACTGGTTACATTATAACACCCTTAAAATGTATCACAGAGTATAATAAATGCACATTCAATCTATTTATCTGACTCTCTCGTACAAAAGTGACAACAAAAAGCAATAACCCGCATAACAAAATACAGACTTTGTTTTCTTTTAAGTACAAACCACACCGGCAAAACAATTTGAGTTCTCTGATAAACAATGCATGGCCCCTAGAACGTAACACATAATACTCCTATTTCGAAATGAAACTTTCTTAGAGTACTTATGAAAAAACTAAATTTCAACTCTTATCGCTCCTAGTTTGTTTAATTAAGAAATAAAACCATAAAATTGTAAACATAATTTTATACAATTTCAGGTTATCCGCCTTTGATTAAATAATGTGTTGCCACCCACGTTACAGAGCTCTAGATAGTCGGGCAGTTAGTAAAAATTCAATTACAAAAATTCCCTTTCAGTTCAACCGCGAGAAATAATGATCAAATCGTATACTTACAGTAAGTACAGAAAAACATGGACCAACAAAATCAAATTTTTTATGCTTTACAGACTTGTGATACACGTTTTAGAAATTTTTCAAAAGTTTGTCTAAAATTTCCCTATTATTGAAAATCGTTATATATCAAAACATCTCGTTTTTAATCAAATAAATAATTTTTAACGGAAGTAAATTATTTTCTTAGCCCATACCAAAATTTTCAATAGGGTTGCTCTCGAGAAATTTGATTCTAAAATTTTTCGGTAGCGCGCATTTCAAACATTATTACTATTTTTATACACATATAAAAACTTAATAGTAACACACTGCTCCCTTCATACCAGTGTGCAGAAGAGCAATAAATATCTATATTCTTCATAGATATAACAAGCGGAGTTAATATAGTGATGTCCGTCTGTCCGTCTATCGAAAATACGATGACGCCTTCAAAATGATTCACTAACATCCTGGGCAGGTTTCTGTTTAAAATAATAAAAATCGGTTCAATAGGACCCAAGATATTAATGAATATGTTAAAATAACTGTTGAAACAATATGGTTCATCTATGGTGTTCTTGTTATTGGTGTTATTCAAATTTTTGTACTTTATATTGTTGTGTTTGTAGCATTTGCTTAACGAGTGTGTATGTATCATGTCATTTTAGTTTATTTTGGTGTTGCCATATTTTTTTAATGTTTTCCCGAAATAAATACGAAAAATTACCAATATGAAAGAAAAATAATAATAAAAAAATCACATTTTCTTATAAAGAACCTATTTATTTCTCAAAATCATCATGGGTTTAAATGAAAATAAAATCAGATTTTCAATTTTTTTATACCCTATACCACTATATGGTTTGGGTATAATGACTTTGTGCTGTTGTTTTTAACTACCAAAAATATTTGACCTAGACCCACCTTTTATTGTACCGATCGGCTTAGAATAACTTTCTGAGTCCCTTTAGTGATGTCCGTCCGTCCGTCTGTCTGTGTGTCCATGTAAACCTTGTAATCAAACTAAACGTCGCAAATATGAAGCTTCCCGACTTCACTTAAATCTATCAAAAAACAAAAATATTGCACAGATTTTTCTCAAATATGGTTTGTGTATATTTTTTCAAAATATAAGTGACTTTACCAAATATATCCTGACCATATCAAAAAAAAAATTAATAACAATGGCACTTAAATTTTGTTTATGCTTATTTTCTATATCCAATTAGTTGGCCCGAAGAGATAGGATCTCTAAACCATGGTAAAGGGGATCGTATGGTCGGTCTAGACCGACTATAATTTTACTTGTTTTTTGTTGCAACAGTTTTTCTTTTAAGAACTTTAAAATTCATTTTTAAAGAAAAATTTTCATATTACAAGTTTTTCATTTGAATACATTTCCAATTTTCGTAATTTAAAATTAATACAATTTACCATGTTTTGATGAATTCAAGATATTTGCTTTGTAGAAAAGCTCTCAGATTATAATGAATGAGGTTGCCCATGGCAGACAGACAGACCGGTCAAAAAGTCGGGACATCAGAATTCGTTTTAGATGTATGGTTCCTCGGGCAAAGTTTCTTATTATGATCCCTAGAATACGATTTTCCTTGTCACTTGGGCGATTTTTAAACCGACCCGCCCTGGTATACATATACATTCTCTAACTCTCATGTTATTGTTAGTAACACATAAAATTATTTGACGGATAACTTGTGAATCGAATTTTATCGATTGATTTTTATTCTTTATATTTAAAAAATGGCTTTAAACATAATAAGGGTACTCATGATAACGCTTAAAACCCTCGCTAACTGTGCAAACTGAGCATTTTTCCACTCTCGCAAATGAACTGTCAAAAATTGTTTGAAATTTCACTTGTACAACTCTTGTAAATTTGCCACACAATTTAGTCTTGTAAACTTGAGTTGTTTTGTATTTACTTTTTTTAGAAAAAATAAAAAGTGATGTACCAACTTAAAATTTCTTGCGTTGTTTATCTGTAAAATCTCAATAAAATAAAATTTCAATAAAATAAAAATAAACCGAAAAATATAATTAAATTATGATTACCGTCATTTGGTCCACAAAATTCTAAGGTTAATAAATCACCAACAACAACAATGCTTTCAAGGACCTTAAGCAATTTACTTTTTTCGCTTTCTTTAGACATTTTTATTGTTATATAAAATTATTATGCTTTGTTTTTATTTAATTTATTTTTTGTTTTGACATTTCTATCAAATTGAATTAAAAATTGCACAATAGTTTAAAAAGGGGCTTCATGAATCAA